>SJYX01003795.1:77342-192411 GCA_006410675.1 Oreotragus oreotragus
GTCAGGAAACAACAGTTAGAACTGGTCATAGAACAATAGACTGGTTCAAATAGGAAAAGGAGTACATAAAGGCTGTATATTGTCACCCTCCTTAACTTATATGCAGAGTACATCATGAGAAACATTAGACTGGATGAAGCCCAAGCTGGAATCAAGATTGCTGGGAGAAATATCAATAATCTCAGATATGCAGAAAATGAAGAAGTACTAAAGAGCCTCTTGATGAAAGTGAAAGAGGAGAGTGAAAAAGTTGGCTTAAAGCTCAACATTCAGAAAACTATGATCATGGCATCTGATCCCATCACTTCATGGCAAATAAATGGGGAAACCGTGGCTGACTTTATTTTTCTGGGGTCCAAAATCAGTGCAGATGGTAATTGCAGTGATGAAATTAAAAGATGCTTGTTCCTTGGAAAGAAAGTTATGACCAACCTAGATAGTATATTAAAAAGCAGATGTTGAGATCCTTTAATGGACTGGAACCTGGTGGTCTGGAGTTGAAGATGAGAAAGTGAAAGAAGGATTGAGGCTAACATTTCCTGGGTTATGCAGCCGGATTTCACATTCCAGGAAATCAGCCAGAAATAGAGAGATAGAGAAAGAAAGACAGACAGACAGACAGGGGGACCAAAGCTCTGATGGCACAAAGGTGTTTTAATCAACATAGTGTAGGCTTATATACTGTCTTACAAGGTAGTTATTCTCAGCAAAGATAAAGATTAAAATTTCAGACTTACAAAACATAGGTGATCCATATTAAAGATAGAGAGAGTTGTAAACAATCACTTTTACCGTATAGTTCATAAGAAGGAAGAGGGTACTTATCACCATATTAAAAAAGTAATGAAGNTAGTTATTCTCAGCAAAGATAAAGATTAAAATTTCAGACTTACAAAACATAGGTGATCCATATTAAAGATAGAGAGAGTTGTAAACAATCACTTTTACCGTATAGTTCATAAGAAGGAAGAGGGTACTTATCACCATATTAAAAAAGTAATGAAGGAAATGCCTGGATTGCTCAGCCCAGGAAGAGGCTTGCCTCTCTTTTTAATTTCTGAATATTCAGGAATTAATAAGGAACAGAGGATTCCTGACATATCCAAAACAGTACATAGGAAGCCTACTGTTAAATGCTTCCTCACAATTTCCCCTGTTTTGTTATATTTGTAAAAAAGGTCTTGACCAATTGAGTTTGTTTAGTATTAACCAACCTTATGGAAAGGCAATGATAAACAACAAATATAATTATCAAGACAATCACTGAAGTTATAGTTCCAGACCCAGTGCTGTGGGTAATACTTTGTCTATGGCTATAACAAAAAACCCCTGTTTTGTTATATTTGTAAAAAAGGTCTTGACCAATTGAGTTTGTTTAGTATTAACCAACCTTATGGAAAGGCAATGATAAACAACAAATATAATTATCAAGACAATCACTGAAGTTATAGTTCCAGACCCAGTGCTGTGGGTAATACTTTGTCTATGGCTATAACAAAAAGATGTGGGACACAGGCCTGTATAAGATATGACTGATTATAGCGAAAGAAATAGTTACTATGATCACAACTGGTCCCTGTGAAATGTCCGGTCCAAGTTCCAAGTTCTTTGGTGCTTGGTGCTCGCAGCAAGTTTCTAAATGTCCCATTGTTCAGGCCCACTCTGTTTATAGAGGACAATCCTAGGATGAAGTGGGGCTAATCCACTGTCAAGCCACCCAAGAAGTCCTTTGTCATGATAATGCTCTATCATAGTGCCAGTGACCTTCCATGTCACTTGAGTAACATAGTCACATACGTGCTATTAAGTTCTTCTGAGCAGTTAGATAACCACATACTATGGGGTCCTCAATCAACAATTGTATGATTAGCCACAAACATTAATTTTCCTGATTTGGCTTGACATTTGTCTCAATGAACAGGAGTATATGTCAAGTTCTTATAAGTAAACCCTTTGCATAATGTTCTTTGTTCTTTCCCTAACTCTTTTCCTAACACTTTCCCTAAAGTCTCAGTAGTATAAAGATGATTCACACACAAAGAAAGGACAGTAAAGAGTCCAAGCAATGTCCGAAAATCCTTTTAGGGAGGCAGGGGGAAAGCCTGAGTTTGTTGGCTAACGTTTATGCACAATTTCTCTGGGCCCGGGCACAATGGAAGGACTTCATAGCCTAAAGAAATGTTACTTAGACTTCCTTCTTCCCCAGGGTGTGATGGTTTCAGGGAGGGGCCATATGGGTGGAGTCACTGGTTGACAGGATCAGACCTGCAATAAAGGGGGGTTGGGTAAGTAAGCCAGTTAAGTCTGATTAGTTAAACTGGCTCAGAGCAGGGTTGCACAAGCCAACTGATGTTTTTAGGACTCCATGGCATTTCCTGTTGAGAAACCAGATTTTTAGTTTGATTAGTAAGGGTTTTTATTTGTCCCCAAGTGGGGAGATCATAAGGGTGATGCCGCCATGGCTTGTATTGGAATTTCTTCCTCTTTGGGTTTTTGTTGACCTGTCTCCATTTTGAAGGCTGGGGGCCCCCTTGGGTCGAATCTTCCGAAGAGGAAGCCATGTGAGTTCGTTAGATCCATCTGGGGAAATACAAGCCTACCCATTTCCCTGTAAGATTAGGTTCCCCAATTTCCATTGTTTTGTTAACCCGTCTTGGTACTAAATGGGCAGAGGAAGAAAAGTGTCCTTCAATTCCTTGAAATTCCTTTCTGTTCTCATTAAAATATCTCCCTGTGGTAAGTTAAAAAAAAAAAAATTAAAACAAATAAATCTGTATTAACCATAGTTATAGGTTTAGAAAATATCTAATGTTGGAATCTAGTAAAGTCTGCTTTAGATAAGGAAGACAGTAGTGTTCCTGTGTATTTCCCCCTTTTTAATTTTTTTATTTGCAACTTTAGTGTGTGATATGCTCGTTTGCCTATGTCTTGTGACTGTGGATTATAAGGAATACCTGTAATATGTTTAATAGAGAAAGATTGTAAAAATTGTTTAAAGTGTCTATGGGAGTTTTCAAGGCAACTCTCTGGGGGCTAGCATAATTCCCTATGTTATTATTGCAGAGCATTAGAGGAGCTCTGAGCTTGACCACTCCCAAGCGTTCTTCATCTACCCTTGGAGATGTAAATCATGTTGTGTTATTCCCTATGACTAGGCAGTGGTTTGAGTTCAGGTCAACCCAAGTAATTCCTAAACACTTACCATGAGTCTGGCCCCACATAAAGGATGTGGTGACCAAAAGAGAAGTCAGAATAGTGTCCCTTGCTACTAAGGAATTTATAGCTGGAAAAATAAGAATCCCATACTGGAGAATAGTATGATTCATAGAACTCACCCGAATCCCAAATTTAAATGTTTCCAAAAGTGAGTGAAGTGTAAGTTCGGAGGGAAGAGAGAAAGGAGAGTGGGCTGGTGGCCAGGGAGGACTTCGCAGAGCAAGTGGAACCTGACACCAACATGTATCTGTGAGTAAGATCCCGCTTCCTTCTTCCCCCAACTCCCCAGGCTACAAGGGGCCCAAACCAGAGGAGGCTCTAAGTGACAAGTTTCTCTTAGCCTATCCTTTTCAATGCTGTTTGTTTGAGAAGGGAACAGATTTTCCTATTCCAGCAGCCAAAAACCAAAATAAATCAAGAAAGGAATGACAAGGATGGACCTGGAAATGAAGTTAAAATATCTAGGCTTGGTGAAGACACCACAAAATGGTTTTCTCCTGAAAGTGGCTGCTCAACTTAGAGGGACGGTGGACTAGACTGCTCTAATGGACCTGGGGATATATTCTCCTCGCTGACAACCCCACCCACCCCTCTTCCCATCCCATTTCCTCCAAAAGCATTTTGCAGATGGTACCGCTCAGTTCCCAGAACCAGTCTGGAGCAGTGATTAAAAGAGCATAATTCCAGAAACCATTTTTTTTTCCTTCTTGGACACCTTGGCAAATGCTTCAGCTACACTGAGACACAGTGAATCATTGAAGAGTGGCAATCAAGATGCTGGAGAAGAACTAAAAATGCCACTAGGCCTGGGCCCAGTCCTCAAAAAGGTAGTTTGAGAAAAGGTAGGATTCTGTGAGGACACTTTTTGAGAACCCTTCCTCCCATCCGTCCTCAGACCTCCTTCTTGCCTTTCCCCATTTTGCATGGGTAAGAATCATCTACATTACTACCAGTTTTCTTCATATTAGGTTGTAATATAGCCTATAAAAAGAAATAATGGAAAACTCAGGACCTTCTAGGATCCAGTAACCATGATGAGTCCGCTGTACAACACCGCACGTTCCACTAAAAGGACTCCCCACATCCTTTAGCCCATTTCAGTCATTTACAATTTTTCCTGACACTCAAGAATCTCTCTCAGAATGCAGGGATGAAAGACAAAGAGATTTAACCATATAACTGAGTTTAAATAATCACTGTCAATATCATTTCAAAGCATGTAATGTAAACTTCAGTTGATTTTTGAAAGAAAGAATACTTGAAAGAAAGTATACTGTAAATTGTTCATAATGTAATAGTAATACACTGGTCCCCCATATTTCAAATCACACAACCCACACACAGAAGATGTGCATGGGAAAGGGTAGAAGGAAGTCAAAGAATGAAACTGTCTTCGTGTTACACGTGGCTATTCAGTATTTTTAAATTCTTAGTATTGGATTCAAGCATGTTTACTCTAAAACAATCTGTGGGGTGTGTGTGTGTAAGTGAGAGAGAGGAAGCACACACAAGAGAAAGTAGCTAGTTCTCTTCCCTTTTAATCAATCTGATAGCAGTTTCTCCCTTAGCTTTACTGAGGTATAACTAACAAATAAAAGGTTGTACATATTTAACATGTACAACTGATGGTTTGATATGTGTATACATTGTGAAATAACTACTACATTAAAGCTAATGAACATATCCATCACGTCACATTTTCTTTTCTTTTTCTTTTCTTTGTGTGTGTGTAATGAGTACTTAGTATCTGTATCTGTCCTCTTAGCACATCTCATGTACAGAGTACAGTGTTACTATCATCACTGTGCTGTGCATTAGATCCTAGAAGGTTATGTCGAATATCAGAAACAGTGCCATGTGACCACCAACCTCTTATTTCCCCCAGGAGATCACTTCTAAAGAACCTGTCCTTTGTCCCCACTATTAGCTCAGTCATTCCATGTTCCCCCAGCCCTGCAGGCTCCTGTTTCTGGTTTCCCTAGCCTTCATAGCCAGTTTTGTACATTCTTGAGTGCAAAGAATCGGGAAGGTGCAGGAGGAAGGAAGTGGGCAGTGGATGCTAAGGCTCTGCTTTGCACACTTTGCCTCTCCGAGCTCACAGCCTGAATTGACTGGGCTGAGCCAGGGTCGAGGGTAGGGGAAGGTGCTCACTCCAAGGATGCGTTCTAGCCCTCTGTGCTGTGCTGTTTCTAATTTTTGGTCACTCTCAATAACACAGTACTGAACATCTTCATGTATGTTTTAGTTCCAAGACTTGTACTATTTCTGTCCAAGGATATGGAGTGAGGTTCCCCTCTTACCCCTGAAAGCAACCAGGACTCTACACCAGGACTGAGCAACCGTGAAGTGCCATGCCGCAGTAGGCAGCTTTGGAGATGGCTCCCAGTGCGGTCCTCGCCTCCTGGCTGTTGTTGCTGTCCAGTCACTCGGTCGTGTCCAGCTCTTTGCAACCCCATGAACTGCAGCACACCAGGCTTCCCTGTCCCTCACCATCTCATGGAGCTTGCTCAGATTCATGTCCATTGAGTCAGTGATGCTATGCAATCATCTTGTCCTCTGTTGTCCCTTTCTCCTGCTGCCTTAAATCTTTCCCAGCATCAGAATCATTTCTAATGAGTCGGCTCTTAGTATCGGGTAGCCAAAGTATTGGAGCTTCAGCTTCAGCATCAGTCCCTCCAATGAATATTCAGGGCTGATCTCCTTCAGAATGGACTGGTTGGATCTCCTTGCAGTCCAAGGGACTCTCAAGAGTCTTCACCAACACCACAGTTCAAAAGCATCAGTTTTTTTTGGCACTCAGCCTTCTTTATGGTCCGGCTCTCACATCCATACATGACCACTGGAAAAACCATAGCTTTGACTAGATGGTGGCCTCCTGGTATTCATACCCTTACCTAAAGTGCAGGATAGGACCTCCCTGGTGGACCAGTGGTTAAGCATCCAGCTGCCAATGCAGGGGACACGGGTTCAACCCCTGGTTCAGGAAGATTCCATATGCCTCTGAGCAACTAAGTCCATGTGCCACAGCTACTGAGCCCACATGCTGCCACTACTGAGGCCTGTGCACCTTAAGCCCATGCTCTGCAGCAAGAGAAGCCGCCACGCTGAGATGCCTGCTCACTGCAACTAGAGCAAGCCTGTGTGTGGCGACGAAGACCTACCGCAACCGAAAATAAAAAAGGAAAAGTTCAAGACGTAATTAATAGTCATCCCGTAAGTCTAAGTAAAGGGCTTCCCAGGCAACTCAGCAGTAAAGAATCTGCCTGCCAGTGCAGGAGATGCAAGAGACACGGGTTCGATCCCTGGGTTGAGAAGATCCCCTGCAGTAGAAAAAATGGCAACCTGTTCCAGAATTCTTGCCTGGAAAATTCCGTGGACAGAGGAGTCCATGGGTTCACAAAGAACTGGACACAACTGAGCTACTGAGCTACTGGGCACACACACACAAGTCTAAGCAGAGACTTCTGATACACTTCTAGAAACTGAGAAAACAGATAAGAGCAATGACATTTATTCAAAATAAGTTTCCCAATTAGTTGATTCTCCATTCTTTACATTTAGCTAAATTGACAGAGGGCCCATTTGAATTGTCAGCTGATAGGGGCTTCCCTAATGGCTCAGCAGTAAAGAATCCACCTGCAATGCAGGAGACCCAGGAGACTTGGGTTCAGTCTCTGGCTTGGGAAGATCCGCTGGAGGAGGAAATGGCAACCCACTCCAGGATTCTTGCTTGGAAAAATCCCATGGACAGAGGAGTCTGGCGGGCTACAGTCCATGGGGTCACAAGGAGTCAGACACGACTGAGCATACACGCACACAGATCATTAAAAATAATTTTTGATCATAGGTCACCATGTGATTTTGGTATATAACTGGGAAATGGTTCAAAAAATTGCTATTAATATAACAAAACTCTCTTCCAACCATATTTTTGTGAACACATCTTCTCAGCAAACATGTACAAGAAAGGAAATTAGGAATAGAATTGAAGCTAAACACTGTTTTATTCCAACAATAAATAACACATATCCATGGACAGAGGAGCAAAGAAAGGAAAGCGTTTCCATATCATGAAGAGATACATTTATAATAACATTGTATTTTTTGAAAATATTTACTAAAATCTATATTCTATTGATGGTATTTTGATCAATTGCATAATAAAATTATTTTAATGCACAATCTAGAAAAGTTTTTTTTTTTAACATTTAGAGGTTACAGTAACAGGAGATTTTTAATGCTAACTTTAATATATACATACATGTTTATTGTAGAGAGTCTGATAAGCATAAAAAGATATTAGAATAAAATTCTATGGGAGAAATGGAATAAAAAAGCAGATTCAAAAAGAAATAGGAACAATATAAGATTTCTGATGGTAAAAAAAAGCTTGTTCATGTACTTTTAAAACACATAATGGTGAATATCAAACTGCTATAGTATTTATATTTATTTGGATACATTTAAAAAGAGTAGTGTTATAGTTTTATAACTCTTATTTTCAATATGCCAGAAAGTACACCTTTTTGCAATTACTATTTAAATCTGTGATGAAAATGTTTAGCTGTCAGACTTGATTTAAGCTTTTCCCCTTATCAGGAATACTCGCTCCCTCCTAGGACAGGACAGCATGAACACACAGGGCCTAGGACAGGTGCAGACAGTGGGGGGGTGTGCCTCCTGCTGCACGGTCCGCATCACAGCTTTCCAGTGCTGCCCTGAGCCCACCACTCTCTAAGAGCCAAGCAAAAGCGCATCCCACAGGCCACCTTAGGGATTATGCCCTCTGAGCTGAGGATAGCAACAGGCCCTGCTCATATAAATAAAGGATCCCCTGGACTTTCAGGGCATACATCCCTCCACTGTTCTCTACCCTAATCAGTGATGCTTGGCTTCCCCTGGGGAAGTGGGCTGATGGGCCTGGGCTGCAAACTGCCAACCCAGCATCCACCATTCAGCTCTCCCTTCCTCCCAGCAAGCCCTGGGAAAGCACCCTGGAGAGAGAGGAGGGCTGAGGCACCCAGGCTGATGGAGAAGGAGACAGTCTCTACACAGAGGTGGAGAGAGGACATCAGAATCGCTGCTGCCTTGTTTTCAGCCTAAAAGAGGGACTTCATGCTCTTAATTTTTTTTCTTTATGCTCATAATTCAATATAATTGATGATTTAAAGAGTCCAGGGCCTTAAATAGTCACAGTGTAACTTCAAGACCAATAACAACAGAAGATAACTATCTATGTAATAGCAAGGGCTTCATAAAAGAATCAAACTCTTTGGAAAAGGCAGTCTGGGAAGACTGCCTGGAGGAAGTGAGATATTCGTACTAGTTTTTAAAGGAGAGTTGAGTCCAAGCAACAACTCCATTATTAATTGCCTCCTGGAATGTTCTCTCTGTGGTGAGGAGTTCTAACATTGACAATGCCAGAGCTCAGCTAGGGACAGATTAGCTGAAATTTGGAGGAAAGAAGTGAGAGGGTTGGATTGGGTGGAGAGAAGAACAAAAGAAAACAATCCTATCTCAAATCCAATAATATGGCCCTGCTTCATTTCATTAACAGAGATGAACGAGGATTACAGATGACGACATTATAAGCTGAAACGTGATCCCCTGGGAAAGAGTATCAACTGCCTCAGTAATTAGAGATCTGCTCCCTGCCTGCAGAGAGCTCCAAGAACAACAGGCAGGAGCCCCTTGCACTGAGGCCGGTGAGGTTTTAGTTGTAAAGAGTACGGTCTAGCACAGCTCTGAGCCTTGTTGGGTCGCCCTGGCCTGGGGTCTTTGTTAGTAAACCCACAGTAGCTGTGCCCTGCTGAAGCTCAGTGGACTGGCCAAGGGAGTTAGCTGAAGGAGAGGATGCAAAGCAGTGGGCACCTACCAACTTTCCTACACAATTTGACCCCTCCCTTCCAGGCATTCTTGGCTCCAGGCTAACCAAGCTGTTTGCCCCACCTCTTCCTGCCCTGTTCTCCTGCCTAAGCAAAGTCCCTCCTTTATATGCATTTTATTCACGTATCCCCAGTGTTGACCATTCCTAAGGCTCTTCTTCTGGAAAGGATTTTCTGTGTTCCCATCAACTCACCCAGGCCTTGAACTGAAGATTGCCTGTCATCCTCCGCACTGCTGCCCTTGAGACACCAACTTGCAATTCGCTCCTGAAATGTGTCCCTTTCTCCCTTGCACTATGGTTTCTTACGTGGTCTGGCTTCCCCTCCCAGTCCAGGGCTAGAATGCTCCGACTCAGTTCACGTCCA
The DNA here is from genome assembly GCA_006410675.1 of Oreotragus oreotragus. Lineage (NCBI taxonomy): Eukaryota > Metazoa > Chordata > Mammalia > Artiodactyla > Bovidae > Oreotragus > Oreotragus oreotragus. Next base: position 86,810 of record SJYX01003795.1, read on the forward strand.
TCTCTGTTCACTTCAACTCTATGGACGTGAACTGAGCACTTTCTGGGTGCCAGGCACCGAGCAAGGTGCATTAACGAGGGTGGGAGATACACCAGGTGTTTCTGTCCCAACAGGAGAGCAGAAGCCAAGCACAGCCTGGGGCCACCTTCCTGATCACCTTCCTGACCAGGCTCAGTGCTTGTTCATCACTTTGGCCCAGAGTGTGGCCTGGTGATGGTTTAGTCACTAGGCTGTGTCCAACTCTTGAGACCCCACGGACTGCACTCCACCAGGCTTCTCTGTCCCTGGGATTTCCCAGGCCAAGAATACTGGAGTGGGTTGCTATTTCCTCCTCCAGAGAACCTTTCCAACCCAGGGATCAAACCCTGGTCTCCTGAGTGTGGCTTAGTTCCAGGTAGTTGGAAGATGGTTTATCTTTAGCTGTTTGCAGACCAGCCTGTGACTGGGTTAGGGTCCAGGAAATGGTGGTTGGAAGGAGGTCCAGAAAATACTGCTCGGTGCTCAGGACATGGGCTTCCAGGGAATGCTGAGCACACCCATAGTCATCATCTTTTCTCTGTGTGGAGCCCCGGAAGGGACTCTAGGGCCAAGATTCCTATGGGCCCCAGTTGAGTACAGGGAGAACATTCAGTTCACATCCAATAGGTGGTTTCTGAGAAGCTAATGAAAGTTCTGGATGTTCTTTCCAGAAGTGCACAGAATCACGCACCCTCTGTCTGGCACAAAGTTTCAGGGGATTCACCTACTTTTAGAAATCGATCCACGAACTTCTGGATCAGTACCTTGATGTAAACAATGAGTCCTTAAGTGTGGTTGCTGTGGAACCACGGGCAAGACCTACATACCTTGCAGGAAAAGTTGCTCAGTAAATCTTTGTTGAATTAATGATGCTGCTGAATTTAACCACATACCTGCACAAGAGGCCAGGTTCTGGGGCTCAGTGGAGCCTAAGAAGGTTGACCCCTGTGACTGCAGGTGACTGTGACCAGGGACTCATCTGTGCATACTTCAAGGTGCAAGAAAATTACCAACCTGGGAAAATACTTGTTTTTCAACAACATATATTATTTCAATATTTCTTTTTGTTCAAAGTATCTTTGTTTACTTTACTCCTGGCTTGCTTACGTGACCAAGTATATTTCCCATAAATCTGATACTTATCATCAGCATCAAGACAGCCAACATCTAGAAGTTCATTTGCAGTTTAAAATGAAATTTCTGCACAAGCACATCACAATCATGGGCCATAACCAAGACCTCCTAAGATAGACTTCCCTTGAGATAAAGAATCCACTGGTAAAGAATCCTCCTGCAATGTGAGAAATCTGGGTTTGATCCCTGGGTTGGGAAGATTCCCTGGAGAAGGGAAAGGCTACCCACTCCAGTATTCCTGCCTGGAGAATTCCATGGACTGTATGGTCCATGGGATCACAAAGAGTCAGACACAGGTAAACAACTTTCACTTNCTGGGTTTGATCCCTGGGTTGGGAAGATTCCCTGGAGAAGGGAAAGGCTACCCACTCCAGTATTCCTGCCTGGAGAATTCCATGGACTGTATGGTCCATGGGATCACAAAGAGTCAGACACAGGTAAACAACTTTCACTTTCATTTTCCTAAGACAGAGTTGAGATTATCTTTTTCTTTGGGAGCAAGAAAATAAACTTTCAGTGTATTTATTAACCTTTGGTTCTGGATTTTTTTCCTTTTCTATTTCTCACAGAAAATTTTTTTAACTAGGTGATTTTGAATAAATCACTCTCCTACTGATCACATTAGACAGGGAAATAGGAACCAAGCAGGAGATCTACATGCAAATAAATATTTTTGAACACTAATATCAGCAAACTGATGACTTTTGAGGTTCAGTTAGAGAGGCTTCTAGGACAAAAACCATATAGAGAACATTAAAAAAGGTCCCCAAACTTTTCACTTAATAGAGGGCTCTGCATAAGATATTCTTGGCACTTCAAGTTGCCTTGTTGTTAATCAGTTATTATATCGGTTCACACCAGAACAATGTTCCCCACACTCTTTATCTCATGACATAAGCAGAATAGCATTTCAAAATCTCATTTTAAAAAGGCATTACTCACTAGGGTAAGAAAACACATGCTCTGTACCAATAAAACACAATGTTCAAATAAAAAAATGCTTGTTTACATGCATTTTTATATGCCTCCCAATATAAAAGAAACCATGTTTTCATGAGATATTTTCCTTAGGTCAGTGGACACTCCCTCCTATTTCTCAGTCTAATGGGAATCCAGCCCATCTTATTGTCATCACCCCTGGAGATGAGGCAGAGTTCCAAGAGGGGAGGAGCACGTTTGGTAGTTATGACTTTGTGATTCACAGCTAAACAGTAGCTCTGCCTACCCAGCCTCCCCAGCTCCACCCCGGATCATCAGCTCAGTCTGGTATAAGAACTATCGTTTCTACCGGTGGGCAATTGTTGCAATGAGCCTCATCACTTCCATGCTCCAAACCCACCTGTTGTGGACCCTCAAGAGGTCCCATCTTTCTACAGCAATAAGAAAAAATCAGTTGTACATACTGTGACAAGAACAGTGATAAAAGTTGGAGTTTATTTTTTTTTTAATACTTTCTTCTTATTCCAGAGGGTTCATCCATGAAAAAAACTACTTATCTTTTACTTCATCCAAAATAACTGAATCCTATGAGGTAGGATAATAGTTTAATTTATGCTGCTGCTGCTGCTGCTAAGTCACTTCAGTCGTGTCCGACTCTGTGTGACCCCATAGACGGCAGCCCACCAGGCTTCCCCATCCCTGGGATTCTCCAGGCAAGAATACTGGAGTGGGTAATTTATGCTACTGTAACTCTATTTAATATCTGTAGGTTAAAATTTCCCATTCAATCTAATTTACGTATCCTTGTTGAAGTTTATGGGCTATAAGTATCTGAGTTTTGTCTGTTACTGGGTTTGATGTGTTTCTTACTTGCATTTAGAATTCACATGGCGTAACACTGTAAACATAAAACGAGGTCATTCATAGATTGGTCTTATATGTTTAGCACCCTGGGAAGGGATATCAGAGTTAGGATGAAGTTTCTTGCACGTAATATCTACCTTTTTGGTTCTACAAACAAAAGTAAGTGTTGTCTTAAGGAATATTTTATTTTACGAAGAGGTTAAATTTGTATTCAGTAGCAGGTTAATGGTTTATCAGTCTTACTAATTAGATGCCAAAACCCTAATATTTTTAAAGTAAGCTTAATAGTAACAGAGAAGGGCTAGGAGGATAGAGAAACATGTGCTGGAAACTATGCATTTATGTGTGAGGAATAAGTACAGCCACCTCTAATTCTTCCTTCTGTTCACCTGAAAGCCTTGCAAATTCTAGACAAACTACTTCTCTGTCAGAGTTTAGAAAGAGAAAGAAAAAGCAAAATGAAGCTGACACCATTTTTTGCCCGTGATGTCATTTGCTGTCTTCCAAAGCCCCTGGGTCTGATTTTGATGTCAGGGTGCGTAACTCTGCGGTGACAGGCCCAAATGTATGTGAAGAGGGAAATAACCTTTCAGCTCTGCAGCAGTCATTTTCCCCAAGAAGACAAATATAGCCCAGGCTGAAATCACTTAGTGTCAATCAAGGTAACCAGATCAGCCCAGCGTTAATAATGAATTTGATCACGTGCCCCCACAGAGAGAAAAGTGTGAGATAGCTGAGCCCTCGTTCCGTGGGACACCCACCGGCTTCGATGTCAGGCCACAGTTCGCCTAGCCCAGCTGGGAAGCAACAGGGTAATTTAATCTGCCATCCACTGTAATTGCTAAACTGAGAGAATTATCAGGGTTGCCAGGAAGGGCTTTCAGAGGTCTGGGTCTAGGCTGGTGACTAGTATGCAGAGCTATGTCTGGGATTATCATTAGGGATGGACCCCGTTTTTTGGTGGGGTCTGGGGCTTAACACACATGGGGATCTCTCCTTAAGGAAAATAATAAAAAATTACAAAAACAAAATTAGAAGCAGAGCCTTGGAAGGGGCCCTTTTAAGTTAGAGACCTTGAAGCTTAAATTTCATTAACATCATCATGGTAAATCTGTCTTTGGTTGCCATGGAAACCAAAAGAGCATTAGCTCCTGTTAGAGTCCTGGATTTTGGATTGACTGTCTCCTTTCTATTCTTATATAATTGTTTGTACTTTTCTGTGTTTTATTACATGAAGATGAAATACATATAATGTTATCAGGGGCCGTGGGTCCTCCCTTTATCAACCCCTCCGACCATTTCAAATATAATGTTTTTTTTTTTTTCTGACGGGCCCTAATCACCAGTTGGTTTGCCTTGGTTGTCCTCAATGGTGCCAAATTTTATAGGTTAAGTATATGTCCCAAATATCCTTGTGTGTACAAGCTAAGTCTCTTCAGTCACGTCTGACTCTTTTTCACCCTATGGACCATAGCCCATCAGGCTCCTCTGTCCATGGATTCCCCAGGCAAGAGTACTGGAGAGGGTTGCCATGCCCTCCTCCAGGGGATCTTCCCGACCCTGGGATCAAACCCTAGTCTCTTGGGCCTCCTGCACTGGCAGGTAGGTTCTTTACTACTAGCGCCACCTGGGAAGCTTCGAATATCCTTAGCTTTCCCTAAATAATCTGCAGTAAAACCTTTTAAAAAGAGGATAACCACACACTCAACCACTAGAGTCAAAAATGATGGAATAATGGAGTTAGAGGAGACCTTTAATGCAGTCAGTGCTCAGGCAAACCAAAGACTGCCTGTTTATATAAGTATTTATAAGTGAATTACAAGCATTATCACCACAATTGGGAAAAATCAAATAGTATTTAAACCCTCAAGTGCAATGTTGGTCCAACATTTCAAAATATTGTTCACTTAATAGATGAGAAGAGACAAACTATACGATTATCTCAACAGAAGCAGAAAAATTATTTCATAAGATTTAACACTCATTTCCAAGAAACTCTTAGCAACTTGGAAACAGAAGATTTTCTTTTCTTGAAAAAGAATGTCAACCAGAAGTCTAGAGCAAGTATCATTTTAATGATAAAACAGAATTATTTCTATTGATATTTGACATAAAGATGCTCACAACTATTTCATATTGACCTAGAAGTCCTAGCCAATTAAATGACAAGGAAAATAATACATAAGGATTTAAAAGGAAGAAACCAAACTGTCAGTATTTGCAGACAACATGAAAACCTGAGTGTCCGAAGTAAACTATCACAATTCATAGTTCAGTTAGGAGGCGAAATACTGTATTAAGGTATGTAAACAACAGCTTGCCTCTGTTCCACAATAACTATGACAAAATGTCACGACAAAAAAGGTCTTACTCATAAAGCCACAAGACCACTAAGAATAAACTAAAAATATTTGAGATATAAACAAAAAAGTGATAAAATTTTACTAAAGGCTATAAAAGAAAACCCAAATAAATGGAACAAGTGTTCACGTATCTGATTGGAAAGACTTGGCCTCGTAAAGACAGTCATTCCCCTCTTATTAATCGATAAATTTAGTGAAATCACAATCAAATTCCTAGTGGGATTTTTCAAAGAACTCACAAACTGATTTTAAAATTCTTCTAGAAGAGAACATGTAAAAGAATGTTCCAGGCAACTTTGAAAAAGGAGTTCTAGAAGAGGGCACATGCTGCTGTAAATTTCTGAAGTGGTCCAGTAGAAGCTGGGCGTGAAGATGAGTAAGAAGGAAGAAAGTACACACGTTGCATGTCATTGCAACTGACCTTAAAGGATAAGAGATTGTATCACACAGGGGAGCTTGGGGAGCAGAGCTTCCTGGATTTACCTTAATTACACGCCAAGACACAGGCTTGAGTGCTGGCCATCATCAGCCTGCCTGGGGGTAACTGCCAGGTACCGAGAAATCCTAATCAGTGTTTTCTGGAGTTCCTACATTCCGCAGCCACAAATCTCAAAACTCCAGAATGGTTTTGCAAAACCACTGGATAATGTTGGTAAGCCACATTATCCAGACCTATGATCAGGTTCAATTTCTTGCTATATTGCTATAATGCCATATTGCTGCACCAAACACAGATTAAATGATAATAACTAGGCATCAAACATGTTTGGTTGACCTAAGATAATACAACAGGCCATGTGTGATGCCTGGTTATTATCACTACTCATCCTGAAGCCCATTCTTTGAGGAACTACTGCAAAAATGTAAAAAGCATGGGCTCTCTTTAGAACTCCTTTCTCAGAATTTCAGGCAGGCACGTTATTTATCCACTGGGAGAAGCTGAGCAGGTCAAGCCTGGCCATTGCTTATCGCAATATCAAAATGTAATGTAAAACTATGGGAAATGAAACATTGTGATGTTGGTGAATGTCTGTCTTATTCACTGGGCCTCAAATATGGTTAGTCCACAACAATATTTCTTGAATAAATGAATGAAATCTTACCATCTAGAAAGGAAAATAAGGCACACACATGAAAAAGAAATAAAAATATAAGTCAGGATATGCTAATTGTCAAATAATCCCCACTAAAGTTCAGGAGAATTGGACAGAGGAACTGGGAAAATCTACCCAGTGGAGGTGGAGGTGAGCTGGTCCTTAGGGGAATCGTACTAGAGGGAGGAAGACATTTCTGGCAGGATGGAGTCAAGGTGCTAGAAATAGGGAGAGAAGCAAGTAAAACAGCAAGGCTGGATCCAAGGTGTCAGGTGAGGTGAGTGCCAGAGACAACACTGGACCAGAATGTAGAGGGACTTGAAGGGTTTGAACTTTTCTTATGTAAGCAAATGGAGTGCCTTAAATATTCTGAGTGGAGCAGTGGCATATACAGAGATAACCTTTTGACTATTACATCCTGAGAGAGCAAGGGATGGATGGGTTGTAACAGGTAGGATGCAGCCAGGATGACCAATGAGGCAGCCGTTGTGATACTCTGTGTGTGAGCTGATGGGCGTCTTTGCTTGAGTTGTGATTCCTCTCCCATTTAAAAACCATAATTGTAGAATAAAAGCTGTGATTAGTATGTACAGCAAATACAAAAGGTGATTTTGAAAAGACTGTAGAAAGAACAAGTCAGGCAGAGAGTATTCCTCACCATGACCCTACAGACAGAAGATCCAGAAATAGACCCAGGAAAAGAAAGAAAGTTTTCCAGGCTCCTTCTTTCCCGACAAAAATGATCTCTTTTTAGGTCCTCTGTGTTGGTTGAGGCTAAGAGAAGACACTTGGTTCATTTTTTGCAAATTCCAGTGTCATTCATGGTTTGTACGGTTTTCAACTACAAGACAATTTTCCTGCTGTCACTCAGAGCTATAAATTTTCTTCAAACTACAGAGTTAGGGTCAAAACAACAACACTGAAGTGGGTGAGTATGCTTTTCTCCAGAAATGCCTTTTCAGATGCAGTATGAGGAGAGATATTCAAGTAAAATTTTGTTCCCGCCATAGCATGTTAATTACACAACAGCTTGAAAATTCTTAACACCTTTCATGTGAGGTGATCAAAAGCAATTTTATTGCACTTGTGGTTTTATTTATATGCAGAAAATCTCTGCAGATTTCAGAAAAGAGTTGATATATATTTGCATCAAAGCTACCCACTCATATACATGACAGTAAGTCATATTTTACCAAAAAATGAAGCCTTAAAATTTTACTGTCATGGGGTTTCCAGTCCCCACGTTGTATCTTAGCATTCCTGCCAAACTTGCCAAGAGAGAAGGTGCCTTGAACTTTTCTAACCCGATTGTGCCAAACACATCTCTCATGCTCTTCAGACTTTGTCTCAGTTCTTTCTGACAATCCGGTCTGAGATTTAAGAAATTCTCCACAGGAAAAACCTCAAAACAAGGACCATATCTTTTACTCACATCTGGAGCTATATATCACAACCTGTCCTCACAGGTTCAATTCAGTTCAGTTCAGTCACTCAGTCATGTCTGACTCTTTGCGACCCCATGAATCGCAGCATGCCAGGCCTCCCTGTTCATCACCATCTCCTGGAGTTCACTCAGACTCATGTCCATCGAGTTGGTGATGCCATCCAGCCATCTCATCCTCTGTTGTCCCCTTTTTCTCCTGCCCCCAATCTCTCCCAGCATCAGAGTCTTTTCCAATGAGTCAAGTCTTCACATGAGGTGGCCAAAGTACTGGAGTTTCAGCTTCAGCATCAGTCCTTCCAAAGAGCACCCAGGGCTGATCTCCTTTAGAGTGGACTGGTTGGATCTCCTTGCAGTCCAAGGGACTCTCAGGAGTCTTCTCCAACACCACAGTTCAAAAGCATCAATTCTTCAGTGCTCAGCTTTCTTCACAGTCCAACTCTCACATCCATACATGACCACTGGAAAAACCATAGCCTTGACTAGACAGACCTTAGTCGGCAAAGTAATGTCTCTGCTTTTGAATATGCTGTCTAGGTTGGTCATGACTTTTCTTCCAAGGAGTAAGCATCTTCTAATTTCATGGCTGCAGTCACCATCTGCAGTGATTTTGGAGCCCCAAAATAAAGTCTGACACTGTTTCCACTGTTTCTCCATCTATTTCCCATGGAGTGATGGGACCGGATGCCATGATCTTCGTTTTCTGAATGTTGAGCTTGAGGCCAACTTTTTCACTCTCCTCTTTCACTTTCATCAAGAGGCTTTTAGGTTAGTTGCCAGCTTTTCCTGACAGAAAGGCAAGGCTGTCCATCTTCTGGCTGGGATCTGGCTCTCCTGAGTGCCCTCCCTTGCTGCCTTTCCCCTCACGTGAACCCTTGTTTCCCATTTAGGAAACTGCTCCCTTCTTGGCACTCTGAGTCCTTGGACTGTCTGCCCCTGAGAGCCTCAGGGCTCAGCCAGCTTTTGACCTCAATTTGTGAAGTCAAATTTCTTCACTTCCAAAATATATGTGTCTTTTAAAATACTAAAGCCCCACTGAATCAGAACCTTGGGGGTGAGACCCAGACATCAGTTAAAATTTCAAAGCAGCCCAAGTAACATGCAGCCCACATTCACAGCCACCGTATTAGACAGTCTCCGAAGTGCTACCATCTTTACCATTCCATGATTCTGGAAGGTGCTAACGGCTCACTAGGATACACCACTCTCCTTTTCCTTTGAAGGACAGAGGCCTTGGAAACATAACAACCAACCCTAGAAGGACAAATCATTTCAATTCAAAGCCCTACATACTGGCTTAATAGTTGTCATCTAGATCTCTTAGGTGAGGTTGAAGGCAATATCTGGGCTGGATGGGAAAAGGTTGTATCAACCAGCAGTGTCTGTCATGAGTGATGGGGAGAGAGAGGCACTCAATACTTTCCCCAGCCTGTTCTAATTCAAGATCAGTCAGGAAGAGATCTCAGACAGGGAAGTAGATCAGTGTTAGCTCTTGTTTCAGGTATGTTATTGCTGTGCAACAGAACATTTCAAATGGAAGTGGCTCAAAGTAACAACCATGTGCTCATGGCAATATAATTTGAACAAGGTTTTTGGGAGACAGCTTATTGCTTTTCTGAATGGTGCTAAAGGGGAGGATTTGACTGGGGCTGGAGGAGCCAAGATGGTTTCCCACAGCAAGTCCAGGACTTTGGTTGGGGAGGTTGGAATGGTGGGAGTTTGGCTGGGCCCCCCTCTCCTGCAGGGAGATATACTTACATGGTGGCTCAAGGCTCTAAGAGAGTGAAAGTGGAAGCTACCAGGCCTCTTAAGAGCCTTTTACAAGGCTCAGAACTGGAACAGTATTGTTTCTGCAGGATTCTGTTGGCCAAAGCAAGTCACAAAGCCAGGCCGGGTTCAAGGCGGGGAAAAATATGCTCAGCCCTGTGATGGGAGGCACAACATGTCTGTCTAGGGATGGGAGGAATTTTTGGCAGCATCTTTGCAGACAATTTACCATATTCCTTACTCAGCTCATCAAATGGGTCCTATTGTGTGTCTGAAACCTATGTTATAAAGTAGATGAAGAGAGTATGTTGATATTCCTGGTTATCCACCTGTAATTTAAATTGTTTAAATAGTAATATAACCACAAGCACATGCATATTATTAACATAGTCACAAACTCACATATTTAGATCACTGTTTTAGTTAATATCTAAATATTGGTCAAACATGGTCATTTATTACATTACTATTTTTACCAGTGAGCATCAGAAAGGGATATTGTGGCTGAATATTAACCTGAAAATCCTTTGGAAGGATTTATTTTGTGGTATTTAAGAATATCAAGGAACCAGGGTCTCTTGCATTGCAGGCATATTCTTTACCAGCTGAGCTACCTGGGAAGCCCATTTAAGAATACACCAAGTTCCAGTTTGCAGATAGACATTCTCTCAGACATCAGTGTCAGGATATCACACACAGCAACAAGACTAAGAGCAAGAAGTGGAGACAGTGGATTAAAATCTACTTCTAAGAAATTCAACCCAACCCCACTCTGACCTTTTGCTGCATATCCATATCTCATCTGTCTCCTATCAGGGACTGTGTTTACTTGCTGGGGCTTCCCAGGTGGCTCAGTGGTAAAGAATCTATTGGCCAATATAGGAGATGCAGGAGAGGCAGGTTTGATCCCTGGTTTGGGAATGGTAACCCACTCCAGTATTCTTGACTGGAAAATCCCATGGACAAAGGAGGCTGGCAGGCTACATTCCTGGGGTCATAGTGAGCATGCATACACATTCACTTACTGAAGTCCTTTGAACCCCTTCCCACCATATGATCCCAAAGACTTTGCAGGAGATCTCCTTTTATTTTAATTAATCTTCAAATACACCCCAGCTCTGGGCTCCGTTCTTGAAATCATGTCAAGAACAGTGTGCAGAGAGAGCGATTAACCAATTGAGTTTACTTGTTTCTACATTGTAGTTTTACTAGTTAAAATTCCAAGACAACCTTCTTTGTTATTTAAACAAAATTGAGACTTGGGGTATTTTTTAAACCACAACCACAAGACAATTCATTAGAAAGTTATGGAGACATAGTTGACAGGCTGCTTGTCCCAAGAAGTTTACTGGAAAAGATACATAAAAAGTATCATAGATATAGCCACACATGCTATGCCCAATCACTTGCTTAGCAAGTGTTCATTGGCCACTTACTATGTTCTTGACATGGTGTTAAACACTGAGAAAACAGAGAAAAACAGGACTCTGTTCTGGCTCTAATAGTTGGAGTGGAGGAGGGAGACATATAATCCCTTACATTGCAAGCAATATATTAAGTATTCTAACAACAACGGAAAATATGAAGCACTTACCATGAACCAAGCACTGTTCTAAATGCTTTAACTTAAACTAATCCATTAAATCCTCAGAATAACCCTATAATCTAGATTCTCTTATTATCCCCATTTTACAAGCCCCTAGGAGGTTGTGGAACTGGAACTTCAGCACACATGGTCTCACTCTGTGATTTGTTCCTTTCACCATCACACAGAGAAGATAGCAACTAATTGGTCTGGGGGAGCTGGGGATGGTCCTCTGGAGGTAGTGATGCTAACATTTTAAAGGATAGAGGGGCTTCCCCAGGTGAAGAAGTGATGTTTACAAACTTGAGGACAACTTTGAGGACTGAGGAGAAAGCTGTCGAGGCTGTGGAGCTGGGGTGTGGTCAGGAGGTGAGGGTAGGGTAGGGGGTGTTGTTGAGAATGATGAGCCCTGTGTATTGTGACTGTGAAGGGCAGGGTCCACTTGGGAGGAGCCAGCTTCCCCACATCCCCTGTTTAGAGCCTCACCCCTAATTCAGAGCCGTGTCCTCCCAAACGACATGTTGGAATCTGACCAAGAGAGGTGGGAAATACCGGCCACAAAAATCTACATGCATCATTTCATTTTCAGAGTCAACACACGTTCTCTTAACTTCATGTTTTGCAGTTGAAAAAACAGTTGAAGAAATAAGTGTCCCCCAGTAAATTCACCCAAAGCCACGCCTCAGACCAGCCAGGTCTTTGGATTCCTTATTCAACACCTTTTCCATTGTGACCAACACAGAGCACACCTGTCACTGGACCCCAGAACCTCCAAGGGACCATTCAGATGACCTGGGTCCAGAGAGCTACTGTCACCCAGAAAGGAGTGCTGGTGACACGTAGCACGCTGAGACGCTAGTAGAGGTGAATGCACCCACAGGGAAAGTGGCATTAGAGTCTTGTCACGATCACAGTCACAGTGTGACCCGAAGGTCTTGGCGTCTTCACCTGTAAAGGAAAGGAAGAGTGTTCAAGATGATTTCCAAAGGGCCCGTCCAGACATATCTTCCTCTGCCTCCATCACTGTCTACACGTAGCTTCATTATTTTAGTCAACTGCTGTTTTTGGCCATCACTGAGTGTCCAGTTCCACTCAAAACAGAGCTGAGTTGACAGATTGTGCCATTAGAGCTAGGAGCTCAGCGTCTGGGATACAGCCTCAGGCGTGTCTGTATCCCAGCCAAGTTCCTCTCTTCAGTTCAAGCAACCTTGACGCGCCCAGCATTTCCATGTCCCACTGTGGGATCTGCTTTGTAGGCTGAAATGAGATATGTGTCTCCCTATTAATATCCTCACACTGTCTGAATGCATTTTGAAAAGCTCACCGTGTTCGGCAACCTGTGGGCCTGTTTTTGTTATTGTTGGTTGGAGTTGTGCATACTTGACTTAAAAGTTAGCACTAAATGCAGCTTTATCTGATCAGGGAAGCATGAAATAGAGAAGGAATGGGTAAATTTCCTTTGCAAAGTAGATACCCCAGGATGTGTTTTTCATGCTGGAGATTTGCATCAACTTGAATGAATGACAGTGGTGGTTCTCACCAGGTGAAATGAATGCCAGTGAGGTCAGGGAGAGAGCAGTACAGTGCACTGCAAAGGTTATAACACAGATTGAGTCTACTGGGCCCAAGAAAAGGGACATGGGCCAAGGACCATGCTAGCCTGACCCTCTAATCATCTCTCCTATTTATGCAGGGCTCTTTGGTTTTCAAGGAGTCTTTACATTCCTTTATGCATTTCAATTCATTTGATTGCCATAGAACCTAGGAAGTGACCATGGCATAGGTCATTATCTACAGGGACAGGAAGCTGAGGTTTGGCTAAATGGAAAGGCAGGACTAGAACCCAGGTCTCCCAACACCCCAGTTCAGGGCTCTTTCCTGTGCACCAAGCTGCCAAATCCATTGGGATTCAAAGTTGAACTTCCTGGGGCTTCCTTGCTAGCTCAGTGGTAAAAAGTCCACCTATCAATACAGGAGATATGGGTTTGATTCCTGATCCAGAAGGACCCCACCTGCCTTGGAAGAGCTAAGCTCATGTGCCACAACTATTGGGCCTGTGCTCTAGAGCCTGGGAGCTGCAACTCTTGAGTCCAGGTGCCCCAGCTGCTGAAGCCTTAGAGCCCTGGAGCCCGTGTTCCACAAGAGGAGCTACGGCGAGGCAAACCCTGCACACCACAGCTAGAGAGTCGACCCTGCTCTCAGCAACTCGAGAAAAGCCCGGGCGGCAAAGAAGACCCAGCACAACACGAGTAAATACAGTGCTTTTTACCTTGAAGGCAGAAAATGCCTTACTCATCAATGTATGCCTCAGGACTTGACGTATATATTCAAGAAATTTTTGTTGAATATCTTGAACTCCAGCTTGACTAATGAGAGAGACTGGCCTTTATGAACTTATCTGAGTAGGATTAGAAAAATACTAAGTTGCTACAGTACCTGCAAGCTCCTACCTAATCTAGTCCCTGTTATCTTTCTGATCTCATCTGCTGCTTCTCCCGCTGGTCACGCCACAGTGGCCACTGTGGCCTTCTTGCTGGTCCTTACGCATATGCTAGACATAGTCTGGCCTCAGGGCCTTTGCAGTGGCTGGTCCCTCAGCCTAGAACACCCTTCCCCAGATACCCTCATGGCCAACTTTCTCACCTTCCTCAGGCCTATCTTCAAACATCCCCTTCTCTATAAGCCTTGTCCCAAATACCCTATTTTACATGAACTCTGTCTGACTCCAGCACTTTCAGTCACTCTTACCTTGTTTTGTCTTATTCGTTGGCACTCTTGTACACATTTCTTATTGTTTATCATTTGTCATTTGCTTACACCTACTAGAATATAAACTCCAGGAGGGCAAGGATTTTTAGTTCACTAATGTGTATCCTAAGGGTGAGGCACACAGTAGACTCAATAAATATTACTGAATGAACGGACTTGCAAAGTGACAAACACTTTTTTTCACAGAGAAGCTTTTTTCCTCTGGTCTATCCAAGAATATATAAGCATAACTGAGGTATAATTGACTCTTTGATACTGCAGGGTGGTCAGGGAGCAAGCAGTTGTGGCCTGAATCACTGATCTGGAAACTTTTCCCACTGAATATGGGCCTTTTGACCTCAGGTGGGGTTCTTGCAAAAAGGAATAGAGGAGCATATGGAAAAACAAAAAAAAAAACAGGAAAATACATTCTTCATGATAGATTTTCAGAGGGGTTCTAACATCTCAGAATCAGTCAGAACAGCACCAAAAGGGCTACAGAGAGCAGTTCTAGAATTTGAGGAAGGGGGACAGAATGTGGCCACAGATCCACTGACAATGGAACACACGAATCAAGACAGGGATTCACAGCAGATGGGCAGGCATTGGGCTGATAGCTGTGGCTTCTTCCAGACCCAGGCCCAGGCCAGCACTGACTAACAGGGTGGGACATTTCCAGGTATGCCAAACCCAGGCACAGATGAGCTAGGGAGCTGGCTTTTAGCACCCAGACACCCACACGGAGCCTTTGCTGGAGCATTTGCTAGGGTCCTAGGCTGGTTACCTGAGCAAGACCTAAAAGAGACGGGAAGGAGGCTGTGCTGTGCTTAGGCAGGATGGGCAACTGCTGGTCTGGAGACTTCAGGATCGCCTACCTCACCCTAGGCCTGACTGGAAACTGGGGTCGAGTGGAGCCAGAAGGGGAGAACTGGGGAGGGTTATGGAACAGCCCTAGCTGCAAGAGATGCAGGGAGGCAGGGCAGAGCCCTGCAGGGTTGACCCTGATGCATAAGGCTACATCTCAGAGAGCACCAAAGAATGGATGCTTTCCAGCTGTATGTAGTGCTGGAGAAGACTCTTGAGAGTCCTTTGAACAGCAAGAAGATCAAACAAGTCAATCAGAAAGGAAATAAACCCTGAATAATCATTGGAAGGACTGATGCTGACGCTGAAACTCCAATACTTCTGCCATCTGATGTGAAGAGCAAACTCACTGGAAAAGACCCTGATCCTGGAAAAGACTGAAGGCAGGAGGAGAAGGGGGTGACAAAGGATGAGATGGGTGGACGGCATCACTGACTCGATGGACACAGGTTTGAGCAAACTCCGGGAGATGGTGAAACAGCTGATGGAGACAGAGAGCTCAGACAGCTTGGATAGCTCACAGGCTCACTAAGGGCCCCTCTCTGGAAGGAGCAGGGGCCTCTGATTTTTCTACCCTTGCCCAGGCTGGTTGGGGGCGCAGAGGTGGCAGCATGCCCTCCACCCCATTTTCCAACCCTCCCACCCAACCTGCACCCAGCCAAGAGTAGATTTGTTTGAACTAAGAATTTAAATGTAAATATGCAACATCTCTTCCTCTCTCCCTCCACTCAGTGGGAGAGAGTGTGTGTCCACCCCTGTAGCTGAAGCAAGAATGCCCTGTGTGCAGAGATCCTATCTTCACCGAAGAGAGCAGAAATATTAGACGCAGCTAAATAAGAAAACACAGATTATTGCCGGAGACCCCTAAGGCCTACTTTGTCTGTGCAATAGTTTGTTTTACTTTTCACAGAATTTATTTTGGCTGCAGCCAGATTGATGGTGATTATATCTGAAATCCCTCCCACATATCTGTCACATAAACACTTCGTTTAATTCAGGTTTGTAAAAGCTACAGGCCAACAGGGAGCGGGGTTTTCCAATTAATTAGCAGATGCTAATACCGGGCATCTTGTCACATGGTCCAACGGCTCAGAGGCTGAGGGTCCAAGGTGGGAATGGCAGGCAGCCCTGGTCCGTTTCTCAGGAGCCTGATCTCCTGGCCAATAAAGGAAAACTGAGGAAAAGATGGAGGAAGGAGAAGGCCACTCACCATCTAGCCTCGCTGAGGAGAAGGATTCCAGGCTACAGAGTGGACCAAAGGTGCCCATCCAGGCACAGCCAGAGGTGGGGTATTGGGGGATTCATAGGCGTTTTGCTGCTGCTGCTGCTAAGTCACTTCAGTTATGTCCAACTCTGTGCAACCCCATAGACGGCAGCCCACTAGGCTCCACTGTCCCTGGGATTCTCCAGGCAAGAACACTGGAGTGGGTTGAAGTAGATACAAAATAAACCCCAGTCTTCCTCGGACTTTGTGTTGATAGCATCACTGGATCTGACAACTTCTGCAAAGGCGGAGGGCCCTAGGAGGGCTGAGGAGAGAGCCCTCAACACAGGCAGCCTAAGCAGGGACACAGAGCTCCCTGAGACCCCCAGTCAGCCTGCTCCCTAGTGGCTGCTGGGGCCCTGCAGTGCCGGGCAGGATTTCCTTCTGCTGAGGGGAACGTGCCCCTAACCGGCTGCATGTGCCTGCCAGCTGTTGCTCTCCTCCTTCCCCCGCAGCTGAGACAAGAAAAGCATTATTTCCTCTGGCCTTCTCATCTCCAGGCCTCTCTAACTTCACAGCCCTTCTTCAGGCATCGTTAACTTGGCGCTGCTTCTCAGGGTGAGTCCCTCTTTGCTCAGAAAAGCCCCCTTTTATTCTCCCCNCTCCTTCCCCCACAGCTGAGACAAGAAAAGCATTATTTCCTCTGGCCTTCTCATCTCCAGGCCTCTCTAACTTCACAGCCCTTCTTCAGGCATCGTTAACTTGGCGCTGCTTCTCAGGGTGAGTCCCTCTTTGCTCAGAAAAGCCCCCTTTTATTCTCCCCTCCCATTTGCCTTTCAGGTTGACGTGGGGTTCCTCCATGAAGGGGCTGGGAGTATGCCAAGCTTTAACAAGGATATTTGGTTTTCAGAGGCTTTATCTGCATCCTTACTGATTCTGAAGAGGCTGTTCTGTCTACATGCACGATCCCAAGCCTGGGAGAATTCCTAGTAGCCCAAGAACAAACATTTTTTGAGTAAGTTAGCCTCTGGTCTTTACATGCACCATCTCATTTTAATACAAAAACCCAGCCAAAGAGCTGTTTTGAACCTTACTTCACAGATAAGGGATCTGGATGGTGGGGGTGGGGGTGGGGGAGATGAATGGGAGATATCACCACCAAGAAGAGGCTGAACTAGCCCTGCCTGAATCCATGGGCTAAAATAATCCAGGTCTTTCCACAAAGGACACTGGGATTGT
The DNA here is from genome assembly GCA_006410675.1 of Oreotragus oreotragus. NCBI lineage: Eukaryota > Metazoa > Chordata > Mammalia > Artiodactyla > Bovidae > Oreotragus > Oreotragus oreotragus. The sequence goes on from SJYX01003795.1 coordinate 104,070, forward strand.
GCCAAGCCTTTCTCATTCTTGTCTTTGCTCTGCCACTATTAAGGATGGCCTGAATCAAGTCCACATCCCTCCCGAGGCTTTGTTTCCCTCTGTGTCATGGTTGGGGTGGGTAGCACATCCCAGGCCCTGCCTTCCAGAGCCTCTGCCTCAATTGCACCTCCGAATAACTGCAAGAACTGGCCCAAGCCAAGGCTCAACCTGCAGAAGAATGGGAGGCCAAAACCCAGCTCCAGCCATATCCAGTTACTAACAAAACACTTGTCTTTCTTCCCGACTGAAACTGGATGTGCCTGTCGCTTGAGGCTCTCAAATTTTTAACCCTTTCACAGCAGCTGATTTTTTTCCCCAAAGTGCATAAAACACAAGGCTCAGATTGGTCTCATGTTACTCAACTCAGATCTCACCCGGGGAGAAAGATCTTTGAGAGCCCAGGCAGGACACATCATTTTTGACTTAACCAGTGCTAACAGTTCACTTCAGTCCCTTTTTGTAAATGCTGTTTTGGAAGTGTGATTCCTATTTCACTCTCCTTCTTAAAACAAAAGGTACCCTTGTTTAGAAGGCTAGAGGTGGGGGGTGGGTGCAGGAATTGGGGTCAAGGATCATGTCTTGGTACAGATGTGCTATTCCCCAAGGTGGATCTGGGGTGTGCAGACTCCTGGGAAATGCCTAACCAATCAGGGCACCTCAAGTCTGCATGGAACTCCCCATTTAACTACTTCAAAGGGTCTTGATTCCTTATTCCTCAGAGCTCTCCTCTCGTGATAAGACTGGGGTTAGAGTTTTGTTCTCCTGCACAGAATCTGATTAGATTCCAAGATTTTTACAGCTCCAAGCCCAGTGCCAAAAACCAGACAAACAAACAAAACTGAAACAGAACACAAAGCAACCTCAGGAGACAGTGCTGTAGAAACCAGGAGGATCCGAATTCCAAAAATCCTGCATTCATCTCAGCAATAAGGATGTGATCGCCACAGCCAGGAAACAGGCGTGGAGCATTAACGCTGGCCTCCGGGCTCAGAGGCCTAATTGTCGGACTGTGTTTCCAGATGCAAGGCTCTTGTCTCTGGCACGAACGTTTTCTATAACAAACCCGCTTTGGGGTCATTCATCAGTGCATAAATACACACCTGGGAGGTGGGGGACAAGCCCCCATTTTTCTGGCTCTGTAAATACGGAACTCACATTTCTCCCATTGACGTTTGTGGAGAAATGATCGATTAGAGGGTCTTGCGCCATGGAGCAATTTCAAATAAACGAGAGTCGGCTGTGCATGCTACCTCTCTCCGCTCCCTGAAGAGGAAACGAGCCCTCCTTTCAGCCACTTCCTTGTTAGGTGAGCAGAAGTAAAGCGCCAAGCTGAGGGGGATCCAGCTTCAGGCTTTTGACTCAACAAGATGTGGGGAGGAGGATGATCCCCATTTCACCCACACGAACTCTCAGTTCCACATGCTGATCAGCAAATGGGAATTGGAATTACAAAACGCAGAGCATTCAGGCCTTTGGGACCACCTGGGACCAGAAAGATGGAAGTGGGTGAGCATCACTGTGGGGTGACTTCCCAGTGTCACTAGTTATAGGGACCTTGGGCCACCTCCTGAATGTGGGCCAAGTTGGTAGTTATTCAAATGGAAAGACTTGAGAAATCACTAGCACTGTTGACTGACCCCAAATAGTGTCTGCACTGATGCCTGCAGTGACACCATTTGAGACCCATTTCTTTGGGTTGAACATGTTACCAGCTTATAACGTGAGGGTACACTGGGAGGAGCTGGGAGTGGACTGGGGTACCCTGAGAGGAGGTTAGTATACTGGAAGCAGTAGAAGTGGACTGGGGGTGCATTGGGCGAAGGTGAGTACGCTGGGAGTCGGTGGGGTTGGACCTGGAGGAGGTGTGACGTGTACTGGGAGGAAGTAGAAGGGCATTGGGAACTGGTAATAGGGAAAAAATGCACCAGAGCAAGTGAGGACTCAGAAGGGGCACTAAGATTAGACCTGGACGTTGATGGTCATCTTAAAGAAGGCAGCTCCAGTCAGTGTGGCCGGGGGATTGTAAGGCATGAAGTGGAGGCAGAGTGTTGATACCGTCTCTTTTTCACAAGGTTGAGACGGAAGGAAAGATGAGAGGGCTTCAACTAGATAAGCCTAGATAAGACAACTGAATGGGGGGCTTGGGGGCAAAATCTAGACTATAGGAGCTTCCCTGGTGGCTCAGATGGTAAAAAAAAAATCTGTCTGCAATGGAAGAGACCTGGGTTGGATCCCTGGATGGAGAAGATCCCTTGAAGAAGGAAATGGCAACCAACTCCAGTACACGGGGGAAGTTCACACAATACACTCTATGTGAAATTCCTTCAAAACAGTAGGGGGCCGTGTGGGTGAGAATTTGGGGTTCTAATCAGTAGCTTGTAGGAGTAGCTTATCAGTGGGCAGGAGAGACTGGAGCCTCAGCTGGCCAGCTGTGCCATGCTCTCCTCTGCCATCTCTGTGACCCTCCACAGCCTCCCGGGGGTTCTCTCCAGAACTTCAGGGACTGTGTTTTTTCCACTTCAGCCGTTATACCCACCCCCAGGAGATGGAGCCTGAGCCTTGAGTGCCAGGACAGAAGGGTGTGAAGGAGGATTACTCCAGTCACCTCCTCCTCCTGTTAGACCCTCTTTCAACACCAAGCAGGTGTCCAGCACTTGCTGAACTTTTGAGAGAAAGACCAGAGCGGTGAGGAGAGGGCTAAGGAAATGGCTTGGGAGGAGAATTAAATTTCCCTGAAAAGGGCTCTCTTCTTGGAATCCCTGAAAGCTTGTGTGACAATATAATTAAGTAGGAGGCCAAGACAGCCTGTCAAATTCGAAGCACGCTTGTGGCTCGCCCGAGGTGGTGGGTGGGTGAGCAGGGCTGGGGGCGTCAGGCCTGCCATCAGCGCAGTAATTCCAGGTATGCACTTCTCTCTGTCAGTTGCTGAGAATCATAAACAAAGTACACAGAGGCACTGAGCCAGGTGCCTTTCACAGGTAAGGATGCCAGCTACCCACGGCACCTTTTGGGAGGATAGTGCCACACCCAGGGGAACTGCTGCCTCCCCAGCCCCACTGGACCTCTTCTTTCTCCAAGATCAGCCTGGTGGTCACCAATGCTAGTTAGCACTTTAGGTTGTTTAACTTTCTTGGCCCCTTTGCAGGAGTATCGCCCATAAGTTACCATCACATTTGTCCCTTTGATATGGAAACTGGTGCAGCCAGGAGCGGAGAAGGCAATGGCACCCCACTCCAGTACCCTTGCCTGGAAAATCCCATGGGCGGAGGAGCCTGGTAGGCTGCAGTCCATGGGGTCGCTAAGAGTTGGGCACAACTGAACGACTTTACTTTCACTTTTCACTTTCATGCATTGGAGAAGGAAATGGCAACCCACTCCAGTATTCTTGCCTGGAAAGTCCCAGGGACAGGGGAGCCTGGTGGGCTGCCGTCTATGGGGTTGCACAGAGTCACATGACTGAAGCGACTCAGCAGCAGCAGCATCAACAGCCAGGAGAGCTTTTGCATCCAGGACAGGGATGCAGAGAGAAGACAGGGTGGAGGGAGGGCGGATCCTCAACTGAATAACAAAGGAATGTGTGTGTGTTGTGTGCTAGTTGCTCAGTTGTGTCTAATTCTTTGCAAACCCATGGACTGTAGCCCACCAGGCTCCTAAATCCTTGGAATTCTCCAAGCAAGAATACTGGAATAGGTTGCCATTCCCTTCTCCAGGGGATCTTTCCCAACCTAGGGATCGAACCCTGGTCTCCTGCATTGCAGGCAGATTCTTTATTGTCTGAGCCACCAGGGAAACCCACCTTACTGCTAATTCCATGGCTCAGTTTCCATACCTGTGACTCCACCTCATCCCAGTCCACTCTGCCTTGTCTTCCTGGTTCACCACACAGCTGTTTCAACCTGCCTCAGGGTTCCAGTCTGAACCAGTCTGATTGGAAAAACATGCTGAATAACCAGCAGTGGCCTCTTAAGCGAACATTATCATCCACTGACAACAGACGCTAACACATATGTAGAGATAAATATATATGTGTTCTGTCTCCCAATTGTTTTAAATAAATGTTACCACAACACCTCAGCTATGTAGACTTTAAAAAAAATCAATATTGCCTCAAGCTAGCAAATAAGGAAGGAAATCACTGGGAAATACATTATTCATGAGTTTGCCGGAGTGCTGATGAGTGGCAGTGATAAAAGTCCCAGTGTGAGCAAGTTGCAGTCTGATAGCTCCATATCAAGTCAATCTATCCCGCCTGCTTCCTGTTTTGGGAAGCAGGGATATCAGCTCTCATCACTTTTCTCATCTCTCTCATTTAGGAGAGTGGGGTCTGTGCACCTGTGGGAACTGAACCTGGCTTTTGCTCAGGTCTTGACACACGGGGAGCAGGATGGAGCCAGGCAGAGGAGAGGAGTGAATTCCCATAGGGGCAAACCCTGATGAGAACTACTTAAAATTCTGTCCTCTGTAGCGCTTTGGCTCACACCTTCTGATGGCTGAGAAAAAACCGTTCTCAGCTCTTGGGAATTCTAACTGGAGAGAGGAAATAATCACTGGACATTAGTCAATACAGAGGCCTTGCCTAGTGGAATTCTGGGAAAGGCTTCCAGAAGCATGAGCCCAGCACTAGTTATGAATGGCTTGACTGTCCCATACACTAGCTTTCCTAGCAGAGACATGCCAACAAGCCTGGAGAAAGGAGGATGAGGAGAGAGGAAGGGTTTGTGGGGCAGGGACTCCTGACCCTTACAGATCCTCTGCCAGCCCATCAAGTTGCCTTGGGTGAGATGCCCCACTACACATGGGCTTCTGAGCACCTCCCCCACAGTGTCAGGAAAGAGAGACCCAACTGCTTCTGAAGCGCTGCATGAGCTTGAGTGGGGAGAGAGGGAAACCTGCAGAGTAAGAAAAAAAATGTTGTGTTCAAATGAGATTTCAGATGATTAACACAGACTCATGCATAACTTACGGGCACTTGAGAAACGTGTTATGTAAATGAACACAGTTCCAAAGAGTTCACACGTGATCATATGTGCAGTGGGTGTGAACCCAGAACAGTAAGCACTGTGCCTGCGCATGGAGATCACTGGAAGAGGGGGATCACGGACCATTTCCAGCCCTGCCAAATCAACCCCAGTCATTTTTGTTAAGCCTCTGGAGGAAAGGAAGAGTCTGTCTGAAGCATTGGTTACAGGCCCCCACTCCACTCCTTGCCAGACCTCCTAGCACACAGGGAGGCTGGTACTCCCAGATAGCAGGGTCCAAGTCAGAGATCAATGGATGCAGTTCCAAAGGAGGAGGTGGAAGGCAGGAGTGGAGTCCTCCTGGGCAAGCTGGCAGGGTGAGCCAGAAGCAGTGCCAGGCAGAGCCCAGGCCTCAGAGCTCAGCTGAAGGCAAGGAGGGAATTACTCAGTGCAGCAATGAAAACCATGTTAGAAAAATCACACCATTTTTCATGTGAAAAAGTCTGCCTTGTTTTCTTTTTAAATTACATTGATATTTTCATGCACACATTGGGCTCTGAAGGAGGGTAAAAAAGTTCAACAAGTAGCAATTTTGTTGGTCCCATTTTACCAACTAGAGAAGAATCATCCTTTATACTCACATGCTTGACTATATTCAAGCACATGTTCCTAAATTGTGTGACGACTGTGCTTTTAACTGAGCTACCTTTGCTCCTGCAGGTTTTTTGATTTTGTTTTTTTTTATATGCCACAGCAGATACCTGAAGGAAATACTTGCAGGAATCTCAGGACAGGACGATCACAATACTCCCTGGGAAGTGGAAAGAACAGCTGAGGAACAGAAAGCTTTCTACTTCACCAAGTCCATACTTTGTACTCTTAGAGGACACATGTCCTTCAGCCTCTTGCCCAGATATGGCACCTGAATGCCAGAGCGCAGGATCAAGAGGCACTGACGGCCAAAGAAATGCAGCAGACACAGTTCCGTGTTTGCTTTCTGGGCCATGAAGATACATTCATTTAATGTGGGGATTGGGAGATACACAACAAAAGCACCTCTCTCCTCTTCTTAACAGTCCCAGAGTGTGTGCCCCTGTTACAGGGCAGCATCAAATAGGAGGACTTGGTGTTAAGAGTCACCCAAGAGTCACTGGGCTTCCCTGGTGGCTGTCTCTTATACACATCTAGATGTGTATAAGAGACAGCCCTTCCCACTTTAAGTTTCAGGGTGAAGGGAGATATTCTGATTCTCATTCATTTAGTGATTATGAAACACTTTGAGGGCACTTATTCATGATGAACAGAGTAAGAATGAATATATTTCTGTAAGTCTTTTATTGTGTTTCATGTTGAATCTCAAATTTCTGTTTTAAAACAACGTTTTCAGGTAGATGTTAAGTAGAGAAGATAATATTATGCATCCTTCTTTTTTCTATTAAGTTTTGGAATGGGTAGTTTGCTTGCCCAAGATCACATAAGTTAGTNGGAGACCCGGGTTCGATCCCTGGGTCCGGAAGATCCCCTGGAGAAGGGAATGGCTCCTCACTCCAGTATTCTGGCCTGGAGAATTCCATGGACTATGTAGTCCATGGGGTTGCAAAGAGTTGGAAATGACTGAGTGACTTTCAGTTTCATGAGTCATTAGTCTGTTATTTTCAAAATTGGGGCTTCCCAGAATATTTTTCCTAAGAGATGTTAACAGGTAGGCTGTATGAAAAATGAGTTTGGGAAATATTGAATACTCTCTCCATCTAGTATCACAATGCACCCTGACATATTGAAGGCACTGAGAAGTATCGCAGTAGATAAATCTTCAGTTTGATTTATGCAGCATCTCTCAAATTTATCTAGGAATGGGATACTCTTCTAATAACATATTATGGAATAATGTTATTTTGGTTCAACAGATATCTGTCTTCCTCCTCTCCACCCTCCAGATGAAGCCCTCAGAACACCTGCTTGAATAAGGCAGCTTGTCGTATACGATTGATTCCCTCAATGGCCTCAATTTTCACCCTTCCCTGTATCCACACCCTCTACAACATAACTTTGTGATTCTTCCATAAAAGAGGAGGAGTGTATTCCTCATTCTTGATGCTGAACTGGATCTTGTGACTTGGTTTGGCCAATAGAAATGACTGTGTGCTATTCCCAGCCTATCTGATTCAAGGGGCTGTATGATTCTTCTCGCTATTCCACCTGTGTCACTGCCACGAGGACATGCCTGGGCTAGCCTGCTGAAGGATGAAAGACATGTGGAGCAGAGCCGAGTCACCCCATTTGCCCCAGACAAGGCCAGCCTAGATCAGCCAATAGCCAGTCAACCACAAGACATGCGGCTGAGCCCAGCCAAGAACAGCAGAAGTGCCTGGCTGACCCCCAGCTGACCCCAGCGGGGTGAGTAATATGCACTTACTGTTGCATGCCACTGCGGTTTTGTGGTTGCCTGTCATGCATCACGCAGCATCACTGAAGCAATAGATAATTGGTGTAGCGTAGAAGCAAGTACACCGGACTTGGAGTCAGTTATATCAATATTTATATCCAAATCCTAGCCCCACTCCCTTTCAACTGTGTGAATCTGCGCAAGCCACACAATATCTCTTAGCTTTAGCTTCCTTGTCTATGAAAACAAAGATAATCACGGAGCATCATTACCAGTCAACAGAGATAACATGAAAACAACTGAAATAAGAGTCTGGCACGTGATAGGTGATCAGTAAATGTTGCTTGCTTTGCCTGGAATCCTTTAACTGAACACACAGAACATTCATCTAAGGCTGAGTACTATCGCATCTTCATGCATTGATTTGAACTGTCTAGAATCAGAACTCAGCAGGATTCCCAGGCATAGGGGTCACCCTGATGTATAAAATGTTTAGCAGCCCACTGCATCACTTCAGTCAGTTTAGATCAGTCAGTCAGTCATGTCCGACTCTTTGTGACCCTATGGACTACAGCATGCCAGGCCTCCCTGTCCATCACCAACTCCCAGAGCTTGCTCAAACTCATGTCCATCGAGTTGGTGATGCCGTCCAACCATCTCATCCTCTGTCATTCCTTTCCCCTCCTGCCTTCAGTCTTTCCCAGCATCAGGGACTTTTCTAAAGAGTCAGTTCTTTGCGTCAGGTGGCTAAAGTATTGGAGTTTCAGCTTCAGCATCAGTCCTTCCAATGAATATTCAGGACTGATTTCCTTTAGGATGGACTGGTTGGGTCTCCTTGCAGCCCAAGGGACTCTCAAGAGTCTTCTCTAACACCACAGTTCAAAAGCATCCATTCTTCAGTGCTCAACTTTCTTTATAGTCCAACTCTCACATCTATACACGACTACTGGAAAAAATATAATTTTGACTAGATGGACCTTTGTTGGCAAAGTAATGTTTCTGCTTTTTAATATGCTATCTAGTTTGGTCATAATTTCCCTTCCAAGGAGCAAGTGTCTTTTAATTTCATGGCTGCACTCACATCTGCAGTGACTTTGGAGCCCAAGAAAATAAAGTCTCTCTCTGTTTCCATTGTTTCCCCATATATTTGCCATGAAGTGATGGGATCAGATGCCATGACCTTGGTTTTTTAAATGTCGAGTTTTAAGCCAGCTTTTTCTCTCTCCTCTTTCACTTTCATCAAGAGGCTCTTTAGTTCTTCTTTTCTTTCTGCCATAAGGGTGGTGTCATCTGTGTATCTGAGGTTATTGGTAATTCTCTCAGCAATCTTGATTCCAGCTTGTGCTTCATCTAGCCTGGCATTTTGCATGATGTACTCTGTATACAAGTTAAATAAGCAGGGTGTACATCAAGTACAGCCTTGATGTACTCCTTTCCCAATTTGTAACCACTATGCTGTTCCAGTTCTAACTGTTGCTTCTTAACCTGCATACGGTTTTCTCAGGAGGCAGGTAAGGTGGCCTGGTAGTCCCATCTCTTGAAGAATTTTCCACAGTTTGTTGTGATATACACTGTCAAAGGCTTTGGCGTAATCAATAAAGCAGAGGTAGATTTTTTTTCCCCTGGAATTTTTTTGCTTTTTGTATGATCCAGTGGATGTAGGCAGTTTGATCTCTGATTTGTCTGCCTTTTCTAAATCCAGCTTGAACAGGTGCCTCTATATCATTTAGTGATACAGCAAAATTCTTTCCAATATTTTAATTTTTATGTCAATAGTCTTCTACATCCTTTTCAAAGGTCACAGAGTAATCCAGAGAGTTAAGACATCAACATTTTTTCTGTTATTTGGGATGTTTCCATCATCTTTCCCCACTAAATAAAGAGCAAATGTATATTAAATGACAAGATGGATGAAGTGACATAATTATAAAATAACATATAATGAATAAAAAAATAGCGAAAAGAAGACAACATCTTCAAAATTGACATTCAAAATAATGGTCCTGAGTCATCAATGAGCACTTAACATCTCTGCAACAATTCTGTTGAAGAAGAGGCACAAGTAATATATTCTTGAAAAGTGTCATGAATAATTAAAATAAAACTGCTCTCTGCAGGAAAAAGCCACAGTTGCCTGAGAAATGTCACTTCTGAGGTACACCAAAGCTAGACATCCAAATTCACCTGCTGATTCTTAGAACAAAGATGAAGCCCAAACTTTTCAAATTTCAAGGGTTCCAATGGGTGAGATTTGGCTGTTAAAACCATCACGATCTCCACCCTTGTGAACTTATTTTTATTCCTGGTCCTCTCAGCTCATAAACAAGAGCAGCAGCATCGGCCTTTCTCCAAAGCCCTCCATATGCTCACAGTCCCCTCAAAATGCCATTTCCTCCCTCCCCAAACCTTCCAGTGGAAGCAGTAGGTACATCTGAAAACAGCCACGGCCAAGTGGTCACCATTAGCCAATCCCGTGCTCTGGGAGGAAGTCATCTTGGCCTATAGCGGAAGTCCATTTCCAGTTATTACCACTAGACAAATGGCTTTTAAATTACATCCTAAAAGCCTAACAGGCCATTTGTCTTTTTAAGTAATGGTACAAAAGTACTGTATTACTGCCACCCCAGCCCTGCAAACAGATTCTGATGTGCAAGGGGGAGTTTGAGTGGGTGGATAGGAAAGGGGTCCAGGAGACAGAAACACCTAGTGTGAGGTGGCAGGGGGGCAGTGGGTGATCCAGAAAAGCTGGTGGCTTTTCTAGAATGAAATGGGAGGATGCACACTGGCTAGATCTCCAAGAAGGCAAAGCTGAGGCGGTTTTCCCTGGCAGTGTCTAAGATAAATAAAGAAAAGTGTAACTGAGCTTCTGGAATGAGAAAGGTGAGTGAGTATGAAGAGCTTTGGAATGGGGAGAGAGAAAGTCAGGCAATGGCTGTGATGGCTGTGACTGGGCCTCAGCCAGCAGGCTACAGTTGAGACTTTATCTGCAGACACGCTCCTTCAGGACTTCCCAAGGAAGCGGTCAGGTGCTCTGACTCTGCACTCGGCCTCTGGGCTTCCGGCCTTGCCCCATGCTGCCCTTGGGAGATCTTAAAAGCCAGGAACTGCTGCCTCCACTGGGCCAGGCGTTAAGTCTCTGACATGTTATGAATAGGGAAACATTAAAGAAAGAATGCCGGCATTCCTTCTCCTGCTCGAAAGCCTTTGTTTACCTTATTAGTTCAGGCCTGTCAGCTCCCCTGTGAGCTGACGGGTCTGGAGGGTGAAGGAAGCTGTCACCGCATGGTTTCCACGCTGACAGTCTGTCTCGCCTCCGTTTCAGCACATAGCCTGCCTCGAGGCACCAAGTCACGCTACGTCTTTCAGACTGTGGACTCCCCGGGGCACGGCGGGACCAGAGCCCCCAGTCTGGAGCCCAGAGAATCACACAGAGGGGCCTCTGGGTCTACCCAGAACAAAAAACTGCCAGCTTTCAGGGATGAAGTTATCATCATCTCCTGTGGCTGCCCCGCCTCTTTCCCAGGGAGGAGGCACTACTTCTGTGGAACTTTCTCCCTCCTGGTTTCTGTAAGACATCTGAAGTCTTGCCTCCCATGGAAACAGTCATTGGCTGTTTAAGATACTCCATATACTAATTTCATGTCCCTCAAATTCGAGTTTCACACTCAGATATGCTCGCTGTACAATAGATAAGCAACACATGTTTAGGAGAGTTGATTTTCATAAAGATAAGGAGCTTGTGGGGGAAACCACTATTTCTATATTGGAACAAGCACAAACATTAAGAAATAAAATGCAAATTTTACATACATTTTTACAGATAACACAAAAGTCCAATATTCTTATGGAATGGAGTTAAGCCCCTGGATTACTTGGATTTATGTTTCCACTCTTCTCTGATATTAGGTATTCTCTGGTGAGAAGTTTAAGAACCACTTAACTAACATGACAAATTACAAACTAGTTCCCAGTATCCAGTTTCCTGCAAGTCTACAGAATATGTCTGTCTCAAGTTCTTCATTTACAGCAATAATGATAAAACTGTATTTATATGCCAAGCTCTATTCTAAGCACTTTATATGAATTATCTCCTTTAATTATGGCCACCAACCAATGACACAAGGACTGTTATACTTGTTCAAAGAGGTTAAATGACATATCCAAGGTCATGCAACTTCAAAGTGGTGGGACCAAGATTTAAACCCAGTCAATCAATGCACAGAGTCAGATACAACAGAGCGACTAACATATACGTATGTCTATATATGTATGTGTATATCAATACACATGTACATATTTATACACAGTATGACACCAGACCTTCATCCATATAGACTTTAAAATGAAGGGACTAGATCGAGTGATCTCAAAGGTCTCTTTCAGCTTTGCATTTCTCGGACTAAAGTACGTGAAACACGATCCAGTAAAGAGAAACCCTGTCTTATGGAGACAGACCCAAAATGGCCAGGGTATCCTTAGTTTAGTCTCCTTCACTTTTGGTAGGTGGGAATTTCGAGCGGGCTTCACTATCAGAATCAAGTCAGGCAAAATGAAATCAAGACGGCTTCTGGGAGGAAGCCCTTAGAGTGGGCTCACAGAGCAAGGACCCCAGAGGCTTTCCAAAGCACACAGAGTGCTGTGGTGAGGCCAACATCTGTAGAATGGGAGTGGCTGCCTAGTAGCCGCACTTGCCTGCAAAGTAAATGGAGAAGACGATAGTCAAGTGACAAATGTGTGATAGGAAAGGAAAGAGTGTGGCTGAATAGAGTGCTGAAGAGGAATGCCTGTCTGCCTGTGGGCTCCTACAGGGTCTGAACAACAGAGCTCTGAAGGATAAGGACATCTGGTGCCCACGCCCCACCTTCCTTCCCTTTAAAAAAAAAAGGCCTTCTGGGCCTGTTCTTACAAAAAGCACAGCAAAGGCAGGCTTAATCCACGAAGTCAAGAGAGGAAGCAGACAACCAGGCAAGAGGTCCAGCGGGAGAGGAGACGAGGGGAGAGGAGCCTCAGTGAGAAGGCGTATGTGAGGGAAGAGAGACCCCACCAACCTCATGGCCCATCAGCTGCCGCAGCGGGGACAGGGGCTTGATATCTGAGGACATGGAGCTTTTATTAGCACTGATAACAAGTCTCTCTTTACCCATTTGTCTCTAAATGTCTCTCACCACACCCTAAACAGTCCAGAGAATTCCCCAAAATACTTGGCTCAAAATAATGCTCCCAAAGAAACTGGCACCATGAGGCCAAGGATGTGATGCATGGGAGATTTCAAAATATTCAACTCTTGGTACAGCGTGGCTACCAGCTGACCAGAACAGGGTTCCCATATGACAACTATATGCTAAGTCCCTTCTACCATCTAGTTTTAACTTTCAGCGATGTCTCCCCATGTGGGGAAGGCAGTCACCCTTAAACTTAGCTTCTTTGGATTTCTCCTATTGGCAGTGCCTGCCTCTCTGCCCTGAATTCCCCCTCAAGCTTCTCTCAAGTCCTGGGCTCTCTCCAGCAAAGGCCATTAAAGCACATTCATTCCAACCTCCAAGTTGTCACCCAACCTCTGCCCCTGGAAAGTGCCCTCTCTTCCCCTTTCCTGGTCACATGTCCCAGCCCTGAGCTCTGCCTATGGGCTCCTGACTCTAATAATGCTTCCCTCCACTCCAACCAGTGTTTTTAGTATCTCTTCCAGGACACTTTAGTCTGGACTTGGCTTTGGACATTAGGAAGCTCCATCCTTGAGTGAGCACTGCCCTACCATATCATTTGACTGCTTCACTGATGAGTTCTGCGGCAACACCAAGGCTGTATGCTCCTTGGGGGCATGGAGCAGCTTCAGTTTCCTCTTGCAAGTCCATGGAGCCCAGGGCAGGACTGAGCCTCTGCTAATGTTCTAAACCATCAAGCCACCAAACTGACCTATGCCTGGATGCGAGTTCTGGCCCGAACACTGGCAGTCACCCCCAACTGGGGGCCTCCATAAACTGAAAGATTGAACTGTGGTTCCCAATCCTGGTATCACATTACAGTCACGTGGGGACTTAGAAAAAGTCTCACTAGCCAGGACCTACCCCAGGGCTTTTGCTTGAATTGTGTTGGGTGGGAACAGACATCAGTTTTTGTCCTGTTTTAAAAGCATTCCCCAGTGGCTCAGTGGTAAAGAATCTACTTGCAGTACAGGAGACTCGGGAGATGCAAGTTAGATCCTTGCATTGGGAAGATCCCCTGAAGTAGGAAATGTCAACCTGCTCCAGTATTCTTGCCTAGAAAATTCCATGGACAGAGGAGTCTGGTGGGCTGCAGTCCATGGGGTTGCAAAGAGTAGGATATGATTGAGCACATACACACAAAGCATTCCAGATGATTCCAAGTTGCAGCCCAAACTGAGAACCACCGGATTAGATCATCCCAGTCCTGTGAACTCTGTGTGCTTCCATGAATTGAACTGAGCTGGATGGCAGTCCAGGCGAGGTCATCCCTGAGTGGCTGCTGCTGCTGCTGCTGCTAAGTCACTTCAGTCGTGTCCGACTCTGTGCGACCCCAGAGACGGCAGCCCACCAGGCTCCCCCGTCCCTGGCATTCTCTAGGCAAGAACACTGGAGTGGGTTGCCATTTCCTTCTCCAATGCACGAAAGTGAAAAGTGAAAGTGAAGTCACTCAGTCGTGTCCGACTCTTCACGACCCCATGGACTGCAGACCACCAGGTTCCTCTGTCCATAGGATTTTCCAGGCAAGAGTACTGGAGTGGGGTCCCTGAGTGGGGGTTAGCTTTAAAGCCCTCCATGACTGACAGGCAGAGAGGCTGCAGTTGGGGCTATAGCAATAGCTGCTGTTGGAACTCAGGATGGGTCATCAACTATTCACATGGTGGGTCCTGAGGCTGTTCTTGGGTGATGCTTACTCCACAGGACTCTTAGGTGCTGAATAAAAGGGTTAAGGCTGCCCCCAGATCTGCCCCCCTTCCCCTCCCTACGTGCTCTTTAGAGTGTCAAGAAAAGTTCAAGATTGCTGTTGGCAGGTTGTGCCAAAATTCTTGCCTGAACATATTGGATTATAAAATATGTGGATGTGACAAGCATATCTGACAGATCAGTTTGCTTCACACTAAGACAATGTTTAGAAGAAAGATATGTTTTTTTCACTGTTGTGGTTTAGAGGGTTTTTTTGGTCATTTCGTGTGTTTCCTGAGTGTTTTCATTCTTTCCTCCTTCTTGAAATATGGTCCTGGCTTTGAGTTGTGACATCAATTAAAAACTAAGCTAATGAGAAATCAGGACCCATGGGAGTGCATTAAATGCCACTTAGGAAAGTTGATTCCGGCTTTTTTTTCCAAGCCTAATCTTGGACACCAAATTATACACAATTACAGACCTTCATTTTTCCTTGGATATAAAAGTCTTTTTGTAACTCTCTCTCTCATTGTGGGGCTGCATAAATGGGGTATATTCATATTCTCTCTCACCCTCCCTCCCTCCTTCCCTCGCTCTCCCACTTGTTGAAACAAGCACAGTAATTGCATTACCAGATTTCCAGGATTAACTTTTGGTTCAAGGAAAAGAGTTCAGTTTGAGCGTGTATCTGTAATTAGAGGTGGTAGGGTAATTAGCGGCACATAGCTAGACTGTGTCTACAAGAGACCTAGAAGACAGGTCTATTTGTTCTGTTTCATCAAACAATTTAATCAAACAGTGAGTGCCTTGCTCACAGACCTCACAGAACAAATATTTGCTGATTGATTGATTCATCAAACAACTGGTCAATTCAGTTAAACTAGCTCTTTGCTGTCCAGTAATCTAAGGAAAGAAAAATAATTGACCTAAGTCTTTCACTTTTTAAATGGTTGCTTTGCTGCCTTACAGAAACAACGGCAGAACAGCACACGGTAAAGGTGCTGAAATCCACTTCTGTCTTTTCTTTTCATGTCTTTCCAAAATAAATAGCATTTAAAAATTAATAGGCTACGAGATGAAAATCTACAAAAGACACTCATCACTTGGTCTACCCAAAGGCCCCCTTCTCCGAGCAGCCTGTCTCCTAACAGTCAAGGTGTCTCCCATCGCTGAGAGGCACTTAAGTCAGTGTACCCCTCAAGGGATGCCTCTCAAGTGACAGGAGAGGATGCAGTCACGTCGCTGGGTATTTTGCTGTGGACATGATTCCAACAACTAGAAGCACAAGGAACACCCAGTCTGGACCCTGGTGTCATGCCCACTTCACAGAGAAACCTCTGATTTCTTTGTTGCTACTAGCAGACAGTAATGACTGGCTAAAAGCCCTGCTCGGTCCTGCTCTGCTGCTACAAATTCCTGGTGGGGAGTGAAGTGTTTCAACACACTTAATTTTCCATTCTGGACCAAGTGACCAGAGGATATTTGTCTCTGTTGGGCTCAGAAGAAAGAAGCTTGCCCCACAGCAAGGCAAGGCTCCAGCTGTGCACAGAAATGCCTGGCCGGAGGCTCTCTGCGGAGGCTAAAGAATGGCAGGGAGGCCGTTTTCCATGAAAAGCAATTTAAAATGACATGATGTTAAAGGCCAGAAGTCCAAATAAGGCAAACAGCCCATCACCTGTGAGTGATCCCCTGAGCCCAGTCACATTTTTTAAAAATCCATCTCACAAATTGTTCAGTGTTTAACTTGAAGTCCATTTGTTAATTTGGTAAACACTGGCATGATATTGACAATATGACTCTAATCCAGGCAGGAAGGAAGTATCAGATGTCAGACGACTTCAGCCCCCATTTCAGTCCCTCCTCACCTGAGGGTCAGGGAGGGGATAGTGACAGTTCAGACAGCAGGTGGAAGAGCAGGAGAGGCAGGGGCCCCTTAACCCTCTGTGTGCCAGGACACTCTCACTTGGGGTGGAGGGCAGAACCCACAGAGCTTCCCTCTCTCTTGGCAGTCTAGAGCAATTTACCACTCATAAAACACTTCTCACAGTTAAACCTTCTGTCCTGTTCCATGGGACCAGATGTGACAAGGGTTAATTTTCAAATTAACTTGGCTGGGCCATGACCAGCTATTTGATCAAACATTATTCTGGATGTTTCTGTGAAGGTAGTTTATTGGATGAGATTAATATTTGAATCTGTCAACTTGGAGTGAGCAGATTACTCTCCATAATGTGACGGGCCTCATCCAATCAGTTAAAGGCCTGAATATAGAACAAAGTCTGACCATCCCTGAGCAAGAAGGAATTCTGCCAGCTGACCACATTTGGACTCGGGCAGCAATTCTTCCCTGAGTTTTCAGCCTGCCAGCCTACCCTGCAGATTTTGGACTTGGCAAGCCTCTACAATCACATGGACCAATTCTGTAAAGTCAGTCTCTCCCTCCTCTCCCTTCTCTCAGAAATACAGATATTTCTATTGGTTCTGTTTCTCTGGAGGACCTTAACTAATGCACCTGAAATATGATCAACCCCATTTTACAGATGAGGAAACAGCTTCTTTGAGAATAGGAACCCAAATCAGGCCACTGCAGTGTAAACTGGTCACAGAGACAGGCATTGAGTCTGTGTTCTCAACTGATGACTTCACCATTTAATAACATAAAAACCCAGGGCTGGAAAAGGACCCAAAAATCAGGGTTTTAGCCTGATAAGATAAGCATTTGTCTTGATCGTATCACTTTTGTTCTTAATGATCTCCAGGTATGTAAGCCCACTTCCCACCCCCATGATCCATTGCTTCTTCCTCCACTGCCAATTGGAACAACCTATTCTCCTAACTTAAACCATTTTCTTTGGTGATATCACCACACAGGAGAAAAGCCCTCTGTGAACTAAAATAAAGTTTTAAATAGCATGTGACCCATAGCTCAGAACACAGTTAAAGCACAGAATCAACAAATTAAACAACTGTGTTTGTGGTATCCTACAAAGGTGACCTAAGCTCTGAAAACTATAAGGCAAACATACAAATGGAAATCATCATCATCATTAAAGTTCCAGGTTGCAGGACCAGATGAAGTTGAGAAAACATTCAATTTCTCAGGTATAAGGAGCAGACACAAGGTCCATCTAGTCCATTATGGTTTTTCCAGTGGTCATGTATGGATGTGAGAGTTGAACTATAAAGAAAGCTGAGCACTGAAGAACTGATGCTTTTGAACTGTGGTGTTGGAGAAGACTCTTGAGGGTCCCTTGGACTGCAGGGAGATCCAACCAGTCCATCCTAAAGGAAATCAGTCCTGAATATTTATTGGAAGAACTGATGCTGAAGCTGAAACTCCAATACTTTGGCCACCTGATGCGCAGAACTGACTCATTAGAAAAGACCCTGATGCTGGGAAAGATTGAAGGCAGAAGGGGACGACAAAGGATGAGATGGTTGGATGGCATCACTGACTCAATGGACATGAGTTTGAGTAAACTCCAGGAGTTGGCGATGGACAGGGAGGCCTGGCGTGCCACAGTCCATGGGGTTGCAAAGAGTCAGACATGACTGAGCGACTGAACTGAACTGAAGGCGCAGATGATAAACACTTCTGGTTCAAGGTTAAGACTGTGTGTGTGTGTTAGTCACTTAGTCATGTCCGACTCTTTGTGACCTCATGGACTGTAGCCCATCCTGCTCCTGTCCATGGAAATCTCCAGGCAAGAATATTGGAGTGGGTAGCCATTCCCTTCTTCAGGGGATCTTCCCGACCCAGGGATCGAACCTTGGTCTCTTGCATTGCACGCAGATTCCTTACCATCTGAGCCGCCAAGGAAGCCCTAAGGTTGAGACTACTCCATGAAGTGAGATGACGTGAGATTTAACACCCTAAATTTGACTGAATAAATTCTGTACCCCTGGCTTAGACCCTCTTCAAATTCTCCAAATCCTTTCCTTTCTTCATAGCAAAATAAATAAGTCCCCTTTTATTAATAGTTCTTTTATTAAAGGGAACTATTTTGGTTGCAAGAAACAGAAACCACCCTACATTAAATATACAAGTGTAGGTTCACAGAACCTGAGGGCAACAGCAATTAAACCTAAGGAGCAGACTGGAATCAGAAAATGGAGATCCATGGGGAACCCAGGGGTTATTCCCTTTTTTCTCTCCCAGTGACTCCATTATCTCTCTGCTAACTCAGTCCACATAGTGGGGAGAAGCCTCCTTGCAGGCCCAAAATTTGTACTTCTTCTTTGTTTGAAAGTGTTAGCCAAGAATGAAATCTCTTGGTCCTTATTTCAGATTCATGGGTGAGGAATTCTGACTGTCCAGATTTCAGCCAGATGCCTACCCTCTCATCAAACTGACTGAGTCTGGGGTCAGTTAGTACTTTCCACAAGACTGGCAGAGGACCTATGACTATGTACCCTTGTGACTTGAGACAATAGGACGGAGACAGGAAAGTCACCCTTCTAGAGTGTCAACCATACCAGTGTTTCTCAAAGTTGCTCTGCATCCAAATCACCTGGGAAGTTAAGAAAACTATACATTCTGCAAGCCCAGTCTAGCTCAGAGACTTTAGACCAATACCTTCCAGGTGTCAGCAGCAGTCTACTAAGAAGGGAAAAAGATGAGTGGTACACTTAGCAATAGCCTTCTCTTCTTTTCTTGCCTAGAATCCCATGGACAGAGGAGCCTGGTGGGCTACAGTCCATGGGGTTTCAAAGAATCGGACACATTGAGCTACTAACACCTAACACTCCTCCCTTTTCCCACCCCACCCAAATGATTCTATGCAATTTCCCTTTCTTCGGGAAACCACTATAAAATATCATCAGGCAGCACAGAGTACGAGATGGAGAATAATAATCTAATAACCCTATACCAACCTTTCACCTTGTAGCAAGTGCATCCCCACTTAGTAAGTACTCCCTGCTAGCTGGTCATTGAGCAAGGCTGTTTAATAAATATGATCTCGTTCTATCCTCATGATAATCCCACAAGGTACATGCTTCTCATTCTCATTGGACAGGCGAAGAATGTGAAGTTCAGACAGATTAAGTGACTTGTCCAAGGCCACTTAGCTAGTCAGTGACAGACCACTTACCTGTATGCTCCATGTCTCCATCAGTTCCATGAGGCCAGGGATGATATGTACCTGCTTTTGCCCCTCCCAGTACCCATCCACAGCACCTGGTGCCTGATGAAGGACAGTTGATCAGTAGTGTTTAAGGGGCAAATGTTAAATAAATGAACGGCAGTCTGACTGTCTTCAATGAACCCAATCTGTGTATTCCTATCAGAGCTTCCCAGCCACTTGGTTGGTGCACTTTGGCAGGTCTTGACTGGTTACAGGTCGACTGAGATAAATAATCCCTCAGGAGCTGAGGCAGCCAGAGCCCCTGGATCAGTAGCCTCCTCTGGCTAGAAGCAGCTGTGTCTACTTTCCTTAGAAATATTCTGTTCAACAATATTCTGTTCTACATGTGGTATGACTGGAGAAAGGGTAGGAAGTGCAGCACCAGATCATTTAAAGGACTTCCCTGGTGGCCCAGTGGTTGGGAATCTACCTTTCAATGAAGGGGATGTGTATTTGATCCCTCGAGGAAGTCAGATCCCACATGCCACAGAGCAACTAAGGTCATGCACCGCAGCCAAGACTTGATGGAGCCAAATAAATAAATATCTTAAAAAAAAAAAAGACTAAATATGTGTCCTGCTCATTAAAAACTTGGAAGATGGGTTGTCCTAAATGTCTCTAGTTTTCCTGAGACATTTAGAAAATTGTTCCGCATCCTCTTTCTTGGGAAAGTCCTGGATGACAGCCCTCATGAGCCAGCAGCCTCCTCCTCCCCAGCAAGAACACCCAAAGCCTCCAGAGTAAAACCCAGGCCTATGAAAGACCAGCAGCATCTGGCATTCCTCACGTGAAAGTCAGAGGCCCCAAGCCTGATGCCAGGACTTTGAAATGCCTTTCCTGCCAGGGATTATGTTCATTTGCACAGGGTCTGAGACAGAAATTCCAAAGAGATGATACTGGAAACCAAAGGCCTCTATCATATTAACAATACAGACAGGAAGGCTCCCTCGGCAGCTGGTAGCAAACATGTCTTACATAAAGATGGGGTCCTGGTCTCAGCACCAATCCCAAACAGCCAGCCAGGTCACTTCGGATTATGAATAGAAACAATGAAAACTTACTAGGCTTATTAGACACTGTTTTTAACTATTAGGTGTCTGCACTTACATGCTAATTTCTGCTTCAAAGAATTAATGATTTCTCCAGGTTAGGTATCAACCACAGCTCAGCAGTCTGCAAAAATCAGGCTGTACTTACCTTTCACTTGATCTTCCGTGCCGTATGTGGGTGCAGCTGTGGCCATGGGCAGAGACCAGAGCCAGTGGAAGCCTGGGTCACAAGGCACAGCATGCACAGCATCAGCTCTACGTTCAGATGCCTTGCTCAGCCAGTCAACAGCTGGGTGCCCTGACAAGGCAGGACCCACACTGTTAATTGACCATTTTAAACATCAGCCTGCCCAGGCACCCTCAACCCTCACACACCCCAAACCCTGATTCCTGATTCCAGTTCCCAGATTCCTATACCCATCACTTCTTCAGTCAGCAAGCAAGTTAGCTAAGTGGATGTCAAAAGCAGGCAACCACACCTTTAATTAGTGTGAGTTCAGACATACACAGACAGCCCTTTAGCTTTCCCATCTATAAAATGACAATACTAATAATCCTTTCCAGGATTCTGAATCCTTATGGGTTCATAGTCCTGCTCTGGACCATTAGTTTTTAACTTGGTTTAACCTCCCCTGGCCTCAGTTTCCTTATCCATGAAAGGGAGACTGGACTGTGGAGAGAAGTCATGAGATTTGTATATTTATTCTTTTGCAAATTGCTAAGTTTTAAGTCCATCGACTTTGTATTTTGGAACACTTAGCTTATATTGATTTGTAAGAATGCTTTACATGTTATAAACCTTGCCTTTCCTCTCATCAATGCCACCTTTTTGTGTTAGTGTGTCTTTTATTTATGGCATGTAAAGTGCTCAACATGGTGAATCTGACATTGGCAGCAGTTTTATTATTGAGAAACAGTTTCTAAACGGAAAGTTCCAGAACAAGATGAACTATCATTAGTAATAACCAACAAGGTAATAACCCAAAGAGAAGCAGCTTCACCTTCCTGGAGAATTGAAGCCAATTTGAGCTTACTGGAAGCAAGAGGTGCTGTAGAAAGAGACGTGGCTGCCTAGGGCTACACAAGAGACCTGAGGGCCTCAGGTGAAAAAGATAAATGTGGAGAGGAACCAAGATCCTAAGAATGAAGGACTTTCCTAGAATCAGACTATGTCCCATCCTCACTTACACCACACATGCACACACGTAATACACACACACACATCATACAGACTGCACATCACACATACACATCACACCTTCGCACTTATCACGCACACAACTCACGTCTCACATAAACACCCATACACATACATTATACGTCACACACAGAAGCACACACACATCATATATTCTACATACACATCGTACTCACATACACATCACATACATGCACATACTCATATCACACATATATACATAACACACACACGCATACTTATCACACAAACATACATCTCACACACACACACACACACACACACACCCCGAAGAGCAGTAAAAAGATTGACGAGAAAGACTGCCCTACACTGTTCCAGCAGTCATGTTCCAGCACTGGAAAGGGGGGACTTAAGTTGGGCTTCCCCAGGGAGTCCCTCCCCTCCTCTCTCTTTCTTTCATGGAAAGACTGTTCCAGCACTGGCTGGAACAGAAACCAGGCTGAGAAAGTGCCTTTGTGTGAACAAAGGTCATGGATGCTTAACAAAGGGAGATTTTGAGAGCAAAAAGAAGACAGTAATCTGGGTGCCTGCATAAAGACCTTGCAGGACATAATGCACATTCTTTGATCCTCAAAGCAGCCCTCAGAGGTGACCGAAATAGGTTATTTACAAGTCCTTTAACAGAAGGGGAAACTGAGGCTCAGAAATTTCGTGTTTTATTTTAAAACACTTAATTCTCAAATATCAGAACCAGGGCCAAGACCTGGGTCTTTTGATCCCTATTCAAAATCATTCACTCAACAGATGTTTACTGAGACCCTACTCTGGCCTGGCTTTAAGTTGTTTTTTTCCTTAACCTGGTTATTGAAGCTTTCCGAGTTCCGCAAATCTTTCCATGTTGGCCTGATGCACCCTAGAATTCCCAGAACCAGAGTTTCAGGCTGCAAGGACCCTTGGAAAGGACTCTGGCCAGACTGGCATGTCTCAGGGTTCTGCGAATATTCCTATATCATATGCCTAAGAAAACAGAACATTGCTTTGTTTGCCAGACAGCTGGACCATGGCAGCTCTAATAAAGACCAAGCTCAGGGCCCAAGCAGAATCTTCCAGTTTATTTAATAGCATAAGAGGTTTGTGAGCCTAGGAAATACCTTTGGTTTCACTGCCCCGGTTGAAAATCCTTTTACATTCTAATTCCTGCTGACTCAGTCAGATGAATGTGGCTTGGGTTCAGGCTAAAGGGGAGAAGATACCTCCTGTTCCTAACCCCAAGTTCCCCGGCATGCCAAAACAGCCCCCAGTGAGTTCCATCTCACTTTGTTCCTCCAACAAGCGCTCCTAACACCACCTGGACTGTTTGGGGATCTGAGCCGTGATGAGACCACAGAGACCGGAAACATGCCCAGCACAAGCTGCCACAGGGTGCTCACAGCTCTCCTGGCCCCCCTCCTCCCCAGTATCCTCGCCCTCAAAAACTTCCCCCCTTTCAGGAAAGTCTAATCAACCAGGGCCAGAGCTGTGGTAACTGAGCTTAGACACGGGATCGGATGTCTGGTGGGCCCCCACCATAAACTTCAGGTCACATAATTCAACTCGACCCCTCACTCCATCCTACACTTTATATGCTTCGGGGGACATGGCGACTGATGGTGAGAGAGATAAGTCACTGTGATGGGGCTGCGAGATGAGGGATTGCTCTCAAATGGAAAAGTTGCTTCAGATCCAAAGAGAAGCAACTGGTTCAAGACCCTGGAGTGGGAAAGGGAGGGGAGGTGAAAGAAAGAGAGGGGAGGGGAGGGCCGCCCTGGGGAAGCCCAACTTGAGTCCCCCCTTTCCACTTTGACCCTCACTGGGAAGACTCCTTGCTTGTGACCCAAGCAAACTCAGAACCCTGTAGGGAGGTTTGGGATCCCTCCTTTTTCTCATCTGTAACATGGGAAGGAGAAAATCTGCTGAGAAAATGAGATAAAATACCAATGCACATCAGTCCCGGGAGCAAAAAACCCTTGAATAGGGCAAGAAGGTTATTTTCCATCCTCACAACCAGATAAACACAGGGTGTATGCTTCATTTTGTTCATAGGCATTGACACCATGGAGTGCGGAAAATGGTGTACGGAGTCAACATCTAAGAAGGCACAGTCCTCCAAGGAGCATCAGAAAGAGGCTCTGACTCCCTCCTTCTGTTTTCACAGACCTAGTGCCCCCAGAGCCCAGGAAACCAGGAACAATGGAGCAAGTGGCCCAGGCCCTCCGTCTGCTCACACCCTCCCAGCTCAGGAATCAGACGGGAGGCCCATCCTCCCAGCCAAGGCCTTGCACCTTTGGCTGCTGTATACCCCAGGGTACCATCCGCCCTGTCACACTTGAGTCCGGGCTTTTCATCTGCGCAAACCTCTCTCCCCACAGTCGTGGCCGAACAAGCCCAATGGCAGGGCCACTGCGCAACATTTAGACACATCGCTAAACATTTCCAGCTGCCCAGAGGCCCCTGTTCTATATGAGGTGAGACTGTGAGGTCTCACCACACAGGCGAGGACAGCCAAAGGGCATCCCTGACTTCTCTCTACTGTCCTCCATTTGATGAAAGACTTGTGGTTAAACCTTTATCTTCCATAAACATTTAAAATGTGGTTACCTTGATTTCCATGTCTCATTTTCGTTTTATTTAAAAAATGAGTCCCTTGCAGTAAAACATCTGATACTGTGGATGTTCTGCAGAAAACAGATGTTTCTCCCATGTAATAGATGTTGGCGGGCCTCCGCATGCCCACCAGGCCTCCCACTCACACTCACATGCACACATGCGTCTCATGAAAGGCTGGGCGTGGCTGGGTCTCACTGGGGACAGCAAGGCTGGGGTCTCCACGGCCATGGCACCTTTCAGCCAGGAGGCCAGAGAGGTAACAGGACTGGGACCGTCCCTGGGAGGGCTTCCTGCCTGAGTTCCCACTCTCCAGGCTCCACACTCAGCCTCAGGCTGCAGAGCTGCGAGGCTCACCTGAGCACTCCAGTTCATTCTGCCTCCAGGGGGACGGGGCAGAGCTTCACACCGAGCAGGCACCATCTTGATCGAGGGCACACAAAGCAGCCTTGCCAAGTCTCCCCCTCGGGCACTGGGGTGCCCTGGCTCACTCATTCCCCCAGGAGTTTACTCTCCATCCCCTCTGGAGTTTCCCCTGGAAACTGAGCCAGCCTTGCTTCCACCCCAGGGATAGTAGCACTTTCGTAGAGACCCTGAAAAATAAAGAGTTATCAAGACCTGAAGGGGTTTCCCTGGTAGCTCAGCTGGTAAAGAATCCGCCTGTAATGCAGGAGACTCATGTTCGATTCCTGTATCAGGAAGGTCCCCTGGAGGAGGGCACGGTGACCCACTCCAGTATTCTTGCCTGGAGAAAGAATCCCAAAGACAGAGGAGCCTAGTGGAGTACAGTCCATGGGGTCGCAAAGAGCCGGACACGACTGAAGTGACAGAACATGCACGAAGACCTACTGTTGAATGTCTCAGGTGCTGAGAAGCTGCTTCTGGGCAACGGGGGACTCTGTTATGCTAGAGGGAGTCTCCGCCACCCACACACCCTACACAGAGGACAGTGTTCTAGAACTTGCCCAGCACTGGGATGCCTGGGTTTCCCTTTCGATCTGCCTCTCCTTGTCCCATGACCCCAGCAGCATCTCTTCCCCTCTATATACCTCAGGGTCACTTAAGGAAGCTGGTTGCAAAGCAAACATCCGCGCTGCACAGTCTGAGTCCTGCCCAACTCTTTGCGACCCTATGGACCATAGCCCACCAGGATCCTCTGTCCCTGGCAGGCAAGAATGCTGGAGTGGGTCATGCCCTCCTCCAGGGGACTTTCCTGACCCACGAAATGAACCTAGGTCTCCTGAGTTGCCGGCAGACTCTTTACCCACTGAACCACATGAGAAGCCCCTGTAAAGTAACCGTGCCCCAATTAAAAAAATTTAAAAAGGAAGGTGGACTTTCCTCTCTCTGAGCTCTTATAGTTCCTATGAGCTGAAATTCTGAACCAATGATTCTGTGAAATTACTTTCATAGAATTATATTTGTAAATCCAAGTGAGATGTGTAGATACTGAAGTGTGAACAAATTCTTAAAAAGAGAAAGAGAGAGGAAGACAATGATGATATTATAACAAATGATTGAAAAACAAGGGTAGAAAAAAATGAGAGGAATCCTAGTTACTACACAAAATCTTTGCAAAGCAGAACTGTAAATTTGGGTCTGGGCCTCCTAAATATAGAGCAACGAGGATAATACAGTCAGTTACAAGAAGAATGATATCACTGAGTTGAAAACAGCAAATCATGACTCAGAAGAATCACAGATATTTTTGAGACTTCAAAGCAATTTCTCACAGGGAATTTTGAGGTATATAGTAAACCAATTTGTTTTCATCTAGAAAAATAAACGGGTCTTTTTTTTTTTTTTCAAATTGAAGTTTATTTTTAAAATGCAAAGAAATGAAACAGACAAAAGAATTCCTCTGGCCAAAAGGGAAAAGATCTGGGGACAAGGACTCCATGCTGTGTGCTGGATGCCAAAGTAACCTCCAGCCTCACCCCTCAAACAGCTCAGCTGGACTGGCCAGCCACTGCATGAGTCACAGTTTCCAAACCCTGCTGGACGATAGGAGTCCCCTGGAAGGCTCGCTCGGCACAGAGTCCACAGCCCCACAGCAAACTGATTGCATTAGAATCTTGGGTGACAAGGGAGATGGGGTGTGATCTGCAGCCCCTGGTGACCTATGTCCAGCAAGCTTTGGAAACACTGCTATAAACCAATAGCACAACTATTTGGCTCAACTAGACAGTAAAAGCTTCTTAGGTGGCAAGCCTCATCCTTGCGAATGTGACATCCACTGGAAGGTAAGGCCCCAAAGGGTGAGAGGACATGGAACAAACTGTCAGGGCCACAGGCTGTGCTGATTTGAGCAGAGAATTTCTCTGCTCCCTCTCTGGAAGCATAGCCTGCATCTCCATACCAGCTGCCCCCTCCATCCTGCACCTCCCTGCTCTCAAGGTGAAGCGTCTTACTGTCTTCTCCTCAGAGACGTGCAAATGTCATGGCAACGGTGCCAGGCAGAGCAGGTGACAAGGCTTCCCTTCTGGGAGGCAGAAGTTGGAAGAGCACAAACTTCAGGTGACCTGATTGGCTGTGGACACACGTTCCATCTTCCTACTCCAGTTCACCCTTCATGAATGAGCCAGACTAGGTTCCCACAAACTTTGCTATCATCAGGGCATCCAGTTTGAAAAGTATTTCCCTGGCTTCCCATTGTCCATGACATCTCTGTATGGAATTATGTCATGATGGCTTAGAGCTTGGGCTCCAGAGTCATCAGTTCAGTTCAGTCGCTCAGTTGTGTCCGACTCTTTGCGAACCCATGAATTACAGCACGCCAGGCCTCCCTGTCCATCACCAACTCCCGGAGCTGTCTCTTATACACATCTAGATGTGTATAAGAGACAGGTGTGTCCACAGCCAATCAGGTCACCTGAAGTTTGTGCTCTTCCAACTTCTGCCTCCCAGAAGGGAAGCCTTGTCACCTGCTCTGCCTGGCACCGTTGCCATGACATTTGCACGTCTCTGAGGAGAAGACATTAAGACGCTTCACCTTGAGAGCAGGGAGGTGCAGGATGGAGGGGGCAGCTGGTATGGAGATGCAGGCTATGCTTCCAGAGAGGGAGCAGAGAAATTCTCTGCTCAAATCAGCACAGCCTGTGGCCCTGACAGTTTGTTCCATGTCCTCTCACCCTTTGGGGCCTNTTTCCTTTAGAATGGACTGGTTGGATCTCCTTACAGTCCAAGGGACTCTCCAGAGTCTTCTCCAACATCACAGTTCAAAAGCATCAATTCTTCGGCGCTCAGCTTTCTTCACAGTCCAACTCTCACACCCATACATGACCACAGGAAAAACCATAGCCTTGACCAGACGGACCTTAGTTGGCAAAGTAGTGTCTCTGCTTTTGAATATGCTATCTAGGTTGGTCATAACTTTCCTTCCAAGGATTAAGTATCTTTTAATTTCATGGCTGCAATCACCATCTGCAGTGATTTTGGAGCCCAAAAAAATAAAGTCTGACATTGTTTCCACTGTTTCCCCATCTATTTCCCATGAAGTGATGGGACCAGATGCCATGATCTTCCTTTTCTGAATGTTGAGCTTTAAGGCAACTTTTTCACTCTCCTCTTTCACGTTCTTCAAGAGGCTTTTTAGTTCCTCTTCACTTTCTGCCATAAGGGTGGTGTCATCTGCATATCTGAGGTTATTGATATTTCTCCCAGCAATCTTGATTCCAGCTTGTGCTTCTTCCAGCCCACCGTTTCTCATGATGTACTCTGCATACAAGTTAAATAAGCAGGGTGACAGTATACAGCCTTGACACACTCCTTTTCCTATTTGGAACCAGTCTGTTGTTCATACCAGGGTTCAAACTCTGGCCTTCTCACTTTTAACTGGTATGCCCTGGGCAAATTCTTGCCTACTCAGAGCCCAAGTTTCCTCATCTGTAGAATAAGGGTATTCACTAGACAGAATATGCTAGCTTGTGTTGCAGTAACAAACAACCCCCAAATTTTAATGGACTAAAACAACCAAGGCTTATTTTTTATGCAAGCAAAGTTGGCAATGGTTCCAGAGACCTCTGAAGACAATTGCCCCTCTACACAGAAGCTCAATAATCCAGGATAAATCAACCACGTGGCACTGCTGTCTATCACATGCTTCTACAATCAGAATGGGACTCTGGAGGGCCTCGGAGAGACTATTAAATGTTTCAACCCAGAAGAAATGTACATCACTCCACTCAGCAATCATTGATCAAAACTAGTCATACAGCCCTGCCTCCAGTCTGGAGGTATGACAAGCATAATCAAGCGGTACCTACGAGAAGAGAAGTAGAAACGAGGAAGCATTAAACATGGTGGTAATGCATACCAGGGCGGGTGGAGGTGGTGAGGCAGGTGACTGTGAGATGCATGGAAAACTTGAGCACACTTTCTGGCACAGTGAAAGGTTTAATAAATGCTCAATATTATCATTATTACCATAGCCTTCCAAAGCCTTGCCTTCTCTTCCATTCTGGCTCTGATCAGTGTCCTAAGGAGCAGTGGCCCATTTCCTAACTTGCAACTTCTTTTACCCTCCAGGTTTGGAATTTTGTAGCTCTTCCTTTCCATTAAGCCTAGCACCAGTCATGAGATTTGCATCAGCCATTATAACAACTCTGGATGGTACGGTGGCAAGAGGCCAAGGATGATTTATCATTTAATATCTATACACAGCACACACATTCTTGGAATGTGTGCATATTACAGAGGTTGTTAACTAATGTTTCATTAGCACTGTTATCATCAGCGACTACAGCTGGTTCAAGATCAGGGAGAAGGAGGGACCCACCAGAGGCAGAGGAAAGAGCATTTCTGAGAAATGAATGAGACCCCCAGGTTCTGAAACAGTGTCTACATCTGTAAAATGTGGCTAAGGATCCTGCCAAGCTCACTGGGGTGTTGATAATACCCAGCACGAACAAGAAGGCTGGTTCCCTGTGAGGTGTACCCAAGTTCAGCGCATAGTATTCCCTGAAAGGCGCCAGATACTGTGGTGCCTCAGGAAAAGAACGTGTACTCAGAGCCCCTTGAAGATCTCTAACGCGTGTTTTCTGACTCTCGGCATTTGTCTCCCCAGACATCCCTGTCTCCCACTGATTCTTACTCCCTTGATAACCAGTTCGTCATCAGATTGCTTAGCCCAGTATCTTTCTCTCTCCAGCTGTACAGCAGGTGGGAAGTCAGATTGCATGGGGGGAGTGCGTGAGGTTCCCAGGGCTTTTCCTGCTAGACGCGTGAGCTCTGGGGGACGGCTTATTGCTGCCCTAATCGTAACAAGGCTCACGGCACCATTACACAACTTTAATACCAGTTTTTATGCGGGCATCTGGGGATATGTGTGCTTATGAGCAATTTGTAATGAAAGAAAGCCCAACCTTTAGCAGGCTGGGAGAAGAGGGGCCCACAGCACCCGGCAAGGCAGGCCCCATCACAGGAGCCGCCCCAGGCTCTGGGGACAGGGCTGCTGCCCTGGGACATTTAAGGCACTATTTGATCTCTTGTTAAGTCCCACATGGCTTTAATTTCCATGTGTTCTGAAAGAGAATGGAGTTAGAGTCAGCAGATCCATCATGTCTTTCATAAAGATGTGTTCTTAATCAGGAAGGAGACGGAAGAGGAAAGGAAACTCACATTCATGGAAGGCCTGCTATGTCCCAAGACCATGCCCAGAGCTTTATTTCATATGAGCCTCATAATAGCCCACTAAGGTAGGATTTGTTATTAACCTTTGCAGTAGTTCACAAGAAAAAAAAAAAAAAAAACAACCCCACAGTATTTTGTACCTCAACCCCCATCAAAAGGTGGAGTCTGTTTCTCCATCCTGTGAATCCGGTATTGGCTATCCTCTTGCTTGGGCCAGTGAGGCCTTTGCAAACACAATGCAAGCAGGGGCTTGAACATGATTGTGTATCAGATGTGCCTTCTCTGTCTGCTTCAAACCATTTCACTGCTATGTGAGCAAGCACAAATTAGCCTTGGAAGATGGGAGACCACAAAGGGATGACCCCAGCTGTCCCAGCTATCCCAGGTAGGGCCACAGACACAGGAGTGAGGCCATCCTAGGCCACCCAGCCACCGCTGAGGCAGCCCAGACCTGAAATACCCAGCTAATCTAAAGAATCCTAGAAATTACTAAGTTCTTGACTTAAGCCACCCTGTTTTCGGGTAATTTGTTTTTCAGTAAGAGCTGCCTGATACATCCCTTGTTACAGATGAGGAGTCTGAGGCTCAGAAAGCTTAAGTCATTTCTTCCAGATTCCTTACCTGGTTATATGGCTGAGAGGGATTTGAACCCCAGACTTATATTCAGGGCACTGAATTATCAGGGTGTCCCTACATCACGCTGGCAGGTGGAGTGCGACTCCTGAGAGCAAATTCTCCTGCATCATCATCACAAGACCATCACCATCCGCACTCTTTCCATCTTATAAAACTGAAACTCTGTACCGATTAAACATCTCTACATTCCCTCCTCTCCCAGCCCCTAACAATCGTCATTCCACTGTCTCTATGAATTTGATGACTCTGGGTACCTCATGGAAGTGGAATCATACAGTATTTGTCTTTGTGTGACTGGCTTATTTCACTTACTAGAGCATCTTCAAAGTTATCCATGTTGTAGCGTATGTCAGAATTTCCTTCCAAGGCTGATGAATAAGATAGTAATATTAATTATTGTATAATATATAATACTGTATGCTTACCTATCTACCTGTCAGTAGAGACTTAGATTGCTTCCATGCCTTCAGTTCAGTTCAGTTCAGTCGCTCAGTCGTGTCTGACTCTTTGCGACCCCATGAATCACAGCACGCCAGGCCTCCCTGTCCATCACCATCTCCCGGAGTTCACCCAGACTCACGTCCATCGAGTCCATGATGCCATCCAGCCATCTCATCCTCTGTCGTCCCCTTCTCCTCCTGCCCCCAATCCCTCCCAGCATCAGAGTCTTTTCCATTGAGTCAACTCTTCTCATGAGGTGGCCAAAGTACTGGAGTTTCAGCTTTAGCATCATTCCTTCCAAAGAAATCCCAGGGTTGATCTCCTTCAGAATGGACTGGTTGGATCTCCTTGCAGTCCAAGGGACTCTCAAGAGTCTTCTCCNATATTTTCATATGGTCTTAATGAATAAGTCTTCCTCAATTATAAAATGGAAGTAATGACAGTTCTCTTGCATGTCACATGGCAGTGTTGTGGAGGCAAGACGATAATGTGTATGATAAGTTTCTAATGATCAGAACATACTCTATGAAGATGAGACATTATTAATATCTATCAAACCAGGAGATTAGGAGCAATCTGTTAATCTCTTCAGCTCCATTTTCCTCATTCAATTATTGCTGTACATTACTGCCAACTAATTTCCTAAAACTGCTCTTTAAAAAAGGTAATCCTCTACTCAATTACTCATAATTGGTCCTTGTAATTGCTAAGTGCAATGTTTTAAAACTGAGTTCTGCAGAGTTATCAAGTTTCACGTGGCTGACTTGGGTCCCATAAGGATGAAAAAGGGTAAACCTAGACCATGGAGCTCCCACCAACTCTGTCTTGTATATTGGAATTTCCAAATATTTCATTTTAAAAGGAATCTAGCTTCTAAAAATGAGTTAGAAAATTAGTATGCACAAGTTTATCTCTCAGTGTGATTTTGAAATCTCCAGACCCAACATTGTCTCCCATATCTTTGCAGTAGTCATCTTTCTTTCCAGTTGGATATTGATAGGATTGCCTCTTTGAAAGAGTTGATCAGTGCTGCAACTTTGCAGTATTTTGGGAACACCGAGTAAGGAGAAGACAACAGGGAGTGAGGAAATAGTGCAGAACACACATGGGAATAGTAGCTCAGCCCCAGGAGGAGGTCAGCCATGACAAACCATGCACCAAACAGATATGCTGCTCCATCCTTCATTCACACGTCTCAGCTGCAAGAAGCTGAAGGAGAAGGGCGGGGATGTGTGTGTGTCAGATGGGATGAAAGGAGCAAGACAATCATTCATGGATTTGAGAGATAAGGGTCATAGCAGACCTTATATTCTGGTACAAGTCAGGCCACTAGCCAATATTATATTAAGTGAGTCAATACATGTAAGTCACTTACAAAAGTGCCTTGGACATAGTCAGGGGTATACAAATGTCAAGTATTGTTATTGCAATATTACCACTGTTGCTGTTATTATTATTCAGCATCAGTTCAGTTCAGTCACTCAGTCCTGTCCGACTCTTTGCGACCCCATGGACTGCAGTATACCAGGCTTCCCTGTCCATTACCAGCTTTGGGAACCTGCTCAAAGTCATGTTCGTCGAGTCGGTGATGCCATACAACCATCTCATCTTCTGTCATCCCCTTCTCCTCCTGCCTTCAATCTTTCCCAGCATCAGGGTCTTTTCTAAGGAGTCAGTTCTTCACGTCAGGTGGCCAAAGTATTGGAGTTTCAGCTTGAGAATCAACCCTTCCAATGAATATTCAAGACTGATTTCCAGGATGGACTGGTTGGATCTCTTTGCAGTTCAAGGGACTCTCAAGAGTCTTCTCCAACACCACAGTTCAAAAACGTCAATTCTTTGGCACTTTGCTTTCTTTATAGTCCAGCCCTCACATCCATACATGACTACTGGAAAAACCATACATTTGACTAGACAGACCTTTGTTTGCAAAGTGATGTCTCTCCTTTTTAATACACTGTCTATGTTGGTCATAGCTTTTCTTCCAAGGAGCAAGCGTCTTTTAATTTCATGGCTACAGTCACCATTTGCAGTGGTTTTGGAGTCCCCAAAATAAAGTCTGTCACTGTTTTCATTTTTTCCCCATCTATTTGCCATGAGGTGATGGGACCAGATGCCATGATCTTCGTTTTCTGAATGTTGAGCCTTAAGCCAGTCTTTTCCCTCTCCTCTTTCACTTTCATCAAGAGACTCTTTTGTTCTTCTTCACTTTCTGCCATAAGGGTGGTGTCATCTGCATATTTGAGGTTATTGATATTTCTCCTGTCAGTCTTGATTCCAGCTTGTGTTTCTTCCAGTCCAGCATTTCTCATGATGTGCTCTGCATATAAGTTAAATAAACAGTGTGACAATATATAGCCTTGACATACTCCTTTCCCACTTTGGAACCCCTCTGTTATTCCATGTCCAGTTCTAACTGTTGCTTCTTGACCTGCATACACATATTATTGTTTAGGGCAAATATGGATGTAGCCACATAGAAAAATGTTTGCAAGAATAAGTCAAGTACAGTGTGACAATATATAGCCTTGACATACTCCTTTCCCACTTTGGAACCCCTCTGTTATTCCATGTCCAGTTCTAACTGTTGCTTCTTGACCTGCATACACATATTATTGTTTAGGGCAAATATGGATGTAGCCACATAGAAAAATGTTTGCAAGAATAAGTCAAGATGCTGGGCCTATTTAGGTTGATGCTTCACTAACTCTATCCTATGGCTGTGCAACCTGTTTAGTTCTTTCAAAGCACTTGCCACAATTTGTAAGTACATATTATTTGGGAATTTTATCTATTTATGGTTTATTGTCTGATTCCTCCACTAAGTATTTACTCTGTGAAGCCAAGGACTAGGTCTATTTTGCTCACAAACTATAGCCAGTGTCTAGTACCATGTCTGGCATAGTAAAATTCAATACTCAATACATAATGTTGACTGGCTGGATGCCCATTGGTATAGGTCAGACTTACTCTAAAAGCCATAACTTCAGCAGGTGAGCTGGAAAAAATCTTTGATGCTGAAATGTTCCAGGAAAAAGGGAGCCAAAGAAGAAGGTTGAATTCCTTGGGTACATCAATCCAAAAAGGATGTGGGGCTAGTACTCTGGACATCTAGCTCAGGGAACCTATTGGGGGTTCTGAGAATGAGTGGCAGCAAGCCTGTAGATGTCTGGAGTCTACTTTACAATAGATGGGACAGGACTAAAAGAAAAGTTCAAACTGGCCAATTTCTTCAAAGTCCCCAGACAAAACCAGTCATCCTCTTCTTAACTTGCCTTTCCTCCTCTTCAACACTAACTCAAGAGCTCCAATCTGTGCCTTGCAGCCTATTCCAAACTCTATTGTCTTTAAATGAGTTACCAATTTTGAACCATAGTTTAAAATCTACTTACATACATTTTGGAAGTTTTGGGATACTAGTTACACTCTTTATGAATTTGGGTTCTTAATCTATTGATAAGGCAAGGAGCTAAGTAAACCACTGAACAACACCTGCCTCTTTACTCATTGTTGTTGTTTGATCACTAAATTGTGTCTGACTCTTTGCAACCCTGTGGACTTTAACCCCTCCAGGCTCCTCTGTCTATGGGATTTACCAGGCAAAATTACTGGAGTGGGTTGCCATTTCCTTCTCCAGGGTATCTTCCTGACCCAGGGATCAATTCAAGTCTCCTGCTTGGCAGGCAGATTCTTCACCACTGAACTATAGATTGGGTTAAAAAAAACCCTGGCAAATCCGCCTCTTTTCTTCCCCTTATCTAGGGATTTACAAAACCCAATTTATCAATCCAGATATAAATAGAGAATTTAGAAGATGGTAAACTGGCTGATGGAGGCTTTATTTTTTTTCCAATTAAGACAAAAAACACAAANGGCAATTCATTTCTTACATGATAGTATACATATTTCAATGCTATTCTCCCAAATCATCCCTCCCTCTCCCTCTCCCTCTCCTTCAGAATTTAGAAGATGGTAAACTGGCTGATGGAGGCTTTATTTTTTTTCCAATTAAGACAAAAAACACAAACTCCAACTATTGTACATATTTTGCCTTAAGCTTTCCTTTAAGGAAGAAAAACTCAGATCTGTCTGAGTTTCAGTGAAATGGCCTTAGAAATTACCTATACTTTGTTCCTTAGGGAGGAAAGGACAGCGGAGAGCCGAGTGAGAGATCACAGGTAGTCCTTTGATTCTATCTCTTCCGGATGATTGGCTTAGACAATCTCTCATGAATGTATGTGGAAGAGAGCCCAAAGGTTCTTTTCCACATACACATCTCACACACACTTGTTCATACATGTTTATTTCATAAACATCTTGTCACTCCTCTGGGTTAGCTACTGTTTCAACATCTGCAGCACATCTTGTTTACCAAAGATGGTCACAATAATATCTCCATGTACATATTCCTTTAGAACCCTGTCATTCCTTCATCAAGAAATGGGGAGTCCATGTCTCCTCCTCTTGAATCTGCATGGTCTTTCAATTACCCTAATGAGTAGGGTGTGGCAGAGTGGCATTCTAACTTCCAAAGATAGATAATAAAAATGTCATGTACTTCATGTTTTTTTTTTTTTTGGACAGTCTGTCTTAAACACCCAAAATCAAGACCCAAGCAGCTTATGGAGAGACCATGTGGGGAGGAAAAGGCCCTTTGACTTATAGCCCTGGCTAAATTCCCACCCAACAACCAGCATCTACTTGTCTGTCACGTGAGTGGGTCAGCTTGACAGTGTGTCACCCAGCTTTCAGTCAAGTTGCCCCACTGATGAACCATTGTTGTCAAGCTCTGTTCAAATTTCAAATTCATGAGCAAAATAAAGGGGGAAGGGTAGTTTGTTACATTGCAATAGATAACTGATACGATAATTAACTAATATAAACTTTAAAATCAGCAGCACCAAAGATGAGCTGTGAGAATTAGGGTGAGGAATCTTACTGAGTAACACGAATGAGTCTGAATATGAAAAAATAGATCTTCCATTCTTAAAGCAAACCAACCACTGTGTGATTATCAATATAATCAGCACACTGTACTGCCCCAAGTTTCAGTCATAAAAAGAAGTGTAGGGGAACTACTACAATTAGCTTCTATACCTGGGAACTCTGTGAAAGGTATTTCTCTCTGCTATGGATAATAGGTGAGGTGTAGAATGTCAGCCCAGAGCTTAGAATGTCTTTATTTTGTTCAGAGTGACTCACAGTGGGAAATAAAACTACCTGCTTCAAACACTTCACTCTTAGTCATGAAATCCTGCCTGGACAGCCATTTCAAAAGACTAGCTGTGATTTTCAACTTGTGGGACTTCTTCTGAAATATGGTATGCAGCCTCTCTCACCATCTGTAAATGGTCCTCCCTTGATTTTTCACATGGCCTTTTAGAATCCTGAAGACTTTTGACAGATAAAGAAAAAGTCACAGAAATAGACTGTATGAAAGAAAGCACCTTCTGGAGTAGATTGGAAATGATGCTGTGAGAAATTAGAACAAGAATGAATCCAGTAGTTTATTGGGAATTTCAGAAATATTCTGGGTTCACCCCTCTGCATAGACCAGAGAGTTTAGAGAGGTCTAGGAGAAATAAGAAGAATTCACATTTGAGGGCTTCCCTGTGTCAAATTTCAACCACTTTGAAGCTCACCATCCTAATTTTTTTTCAAGGCATGAGTTGAACTCCCCCTGCCAGTTCCTATCACTTACATTGCCTCTTTTCTTCTCATATTTATCCAAGTCATTAGTCAGGTTAAAAGTCCAAATTCCCCTTAGACTATATATATATATACATACATACATATATATATTTAGATGTATAGATATATAAAAGGCTTTGTGTTACTCGCTCAGTTGTGTCTGACTCTTTGCCACCCCATATACTCTAGCCTACCAGGCTCCTCTGTACATGGGATTTTCCAGGCAAGAATACTGGAGTAGGTTGCCATTTCCTCCTCCAGGGGATCTATATAAATTCTTTAGGGGGAAACTTTTCAGTGAACTTTTAAATTGAAGTGTAACATAGATATGGAAACATACAGTAACCATAAGTGAGAGATTTATATAAAGATATACAAATATACAGAACACACCATATAACCACAACTGAAATCAGCTAAGGAGATAAAGTGAGTCATATTTGATCATACCACTAATTAATAGAAGCTCATTTCTGTACCTCTTTCTGCTACACAGCAATGCCTCCCCTCTGCCCTTCCAACACACATATCTAAGGATGAGGAGAAAACCCAACTATGTTGAAACATTGACACACTGTCCCTATAAAAGGGAAGCGGACCTCCCATACTTTCTCCATAGAGTCAAATCCAGTTCCTTTATCAGCCTATTTAAAACATTGTATTATATCAGAACAATTTTTGAGCAGAATTTGACAGAGCATAAC
Organism: Oreotragus oreotragus; assembly: GCA_006410675.1. Classification (NCBI taxonomy): domain Eukaryota; kingdom Metazoa; phylum Chordata; class Mammalia; order Artiodactyla; family Bovidae; genus Oreotragus; species Oreotragus oreotragus. The sequence goes on from SJYX01003795.1 coordinate 141,408, forward strand.
TTTTCTCCTCATTCATTCATTCCCTCATTCACTTAACAAATATATGTTGACTATCTGTTATGTACCAAGTATGTTTATGTTCTAGAGATACAATGATGAACAAAAAAGAGAAAATTCTTGTCTTCATGGAGGTTACATTCTAATGGGGGAGGCAGTCAAGAAACAAGACAAGTAAGAAAATACATTATGTGTTAGATGATGATGGTGTTATGGAAAAAACAGAGCATGAGGTGAGGTGAGGTGTTCTTTTGAGATAGGTGAGCAAAGTTTTCACTGCCGACTCCTATAGGAGGTGAAGGAGTAAACATGCAGATACCTAGGGGGAAGTCATTCTTGGCAGAGTAAAGAAGTGCAAAGGCCCTGAGTTGAGACTCGGTTTAGTATGTGCAAGGAATAGCAAGAAGCCAGTGCAACTAGAGCAGAAGCAGAAAAAGGATGAGTAATGGAGATGAGGGAAGAGAGGCGCTATAGGTGCGACCATAGAACTTAATTTTACTCTGAGAACAGCGGGGATTCCCTTAAGGTTTCGGTCAGGGAATGCTATGATATGACTAATGACCAATAGGATCACTCTGATAGCTCTGTTGAAAATAGTTTTTAGGCAGGTCAGATGGAGGCAAGGAACAGACTATTCCTGGGGGGAAGAATCTTGGGACCAGGGTGATGACAATGGAGGTGGTGAGAAGTGATAAGATTTAAGATTTGTTTTAAAGTTACAACCAAGAGAGTTTGGTGCCCACAAAGAAGAGTGAACCTAAGTGTGGTGGTATTAAAAAAAAAAAGAAACAGCTGAAAATCCTGTGATACTCTATCCATCTTGATGGTCAGTGTCTCCTCTCCTTGATTCCACATGGGCTTGTGACTATTTTTGATCAACAGAGTGGTGTTTGGTGACCTCTGAGGCTAGGTCATTTCAGTTCAGATCAGTTGTTCAGTTGTGTCCAACTCTTTGCTACTCCATAGACTGCAGCAAGCCAGGCTTTCCTGTCCATCACCAACTCCAGGAATCCTTTCAAACCCATGTCCATTGAGTCGGTGATGATGCCATCCAATCATCTCATCCTCTGTCATCCCCCTCTCTTCTCACCTTCAGTCTTTCCCAGCATCAGGGTCTTTTCAAATGAGTCAGTTCTTCACATGAGGGGGCCAAAGAATTGGAGCTTCAGCTTCAGCATCAGTTCTTCCAATGAATATTCAGCACTGATTTCCTTTAAGATGGAATGGTTGGATCTTCTTGCTGTCCAAAGGACTCTCAAGAGTCTACTCCAACACCACAGTTCAAGAGCATCAATTCTTCAGCGCTCAGCTTTCTTTATACTCCAACTCTCACAACCATACATGACTACTGGANGAATGCTATGATATGACTAATGACCAATAGGATCACTCTGATAGCTCTGTTGAAAATAGTTTTTAGGCAGGTCAGATGGAGGCAAGGAACAGACTATTCCTGGGGGGAAGAATCTTGGGACCAGGGTGATGACAATGGAGGTGGTGAGAAGTGATAAGATTTAAGATTTGTTTTAAAGTTACAACCAAGAGAGTTTGGTGCCCACAAAGAAGAGTGAACCTAAGTGTGGTGGTATTAAAAAAAAAAAGAAACAGCTGAAAATCCTGTGATACTCTATCCATCTTGATGGTCAATGTCTCCTCTCCTTGATTCCACATGGGCTTGTGACTATTTTTGATCAACAGAGTGGTGTTTGGTGACCTCTGAGGCTAGGTCATTTCAGTTCAGATCAGTAGTTCAGTTGTGTCCAACTCTTTGCTACTCCATAGACTGCAGCAAGCCAGGCTTTCCTGTCCATCACCAACTCCAGGAATCCTTTCAAACCCATGTCCATTGAGTCGGTGATGATGCCATCCAATCATCTCATCCTCTGTCATCCCCCTCTCTTCTCGCCTTCAGTCTTTCCCAGCATCAGGGTCTTTTCAAATGAGTCAGTTCTTCACATGAGGGGGCCAAAGAATTGGAGCTTCAGCTTCAGCATCAGTTCTTCCAATGAATATTCAGCACTGATTTCCTTTAAGATGGAATGGTTGGATCTTCTTGCTGTCCAAAGGACTCTCAAGAGTCTACTCCAACACCACAGTTCAAGAGCATCAATTCTTCAGCGCTCAGCTTTCTTTATACTCCAACTCTCACAACCATACATGACTACTGGAGAAACCATAGCCTTGACTAGATGGACCTTTGTTGGCAAAGTAATGTCTCTGCTTTTGAATATGCTGTCTAGGTTGGTCATAACTTTTCTTCCAAGGAGTAAGCATCTTTTAATTTCATGGCTGCAGTCACCATCTGCAGTGATTTTGGAGCCCCAAAATAAACTCTGTCACAGTTTCCATTGTTTCCCCATCTATTTCCCATGATGTGATGGAAACAGATGCCATGATCTTCGTTTTCTGAATGTTGAGTTTTAAGTCAACTTTTTACTCTCCTCTTTCACTCTCATCAAGGGGCTCTTTAGTTCTTCTCTTTCTGCCATAAGGGTGGTATCACCTGCATATCTGGGGTTATTGATAGTTCTCCTGGCAATCTTGACTCCAGCTTGTGCTTGATCCAGCCCAACATTTTACATGATGTATTCTGCATATAAGTTAAATAAGCAGGGTGACAATGTACAGCCTTGACATACTCCTTTCCCAATTTAGAACCAGTCTGTTGTTCCATGTCCAGAAACTGTTGCTTCCTGACCTCAATACATATTTCTCAAGAGGCAGGTGAGGTGGTCTGGTATTCCCATCTCTTGAAGGGTTTCCACAGTTTGTTGTGATCCACAGAGTCAAAGGCTTTGACATAGTCAATAAAGCAGAAATAGATGTTTTTTTGGAACTCTCTTTCTTGAATATGTGCAAGTTCACAGTTCATATATTGTTGAAGCCTGGCTTGGAGAATTTTGAGCATTATTTTACTAGTATGTGAGATGAATGCAATTGTGTGCTAGTTTGAGAATTCTTTGACATTGTCTTTCTTTGGGATTGGAAAGAAAACTGACCTTTCCAGTTCTGTGGCCACTGCTGAGTTTTGCAAATTTGCTGGCATATTTAGTGCAGCACTTTCACAATATCATCTTTCAGGATTTGAAAGAGCTCAACTGGGATTCCATCACCTCCACTAGTTTTGTTCATAGTGATGCTTCATAATGCCCACTTGACTTCACATTCCAGAATGTTTGGCTCTAGGTGAGTGATCATACCATCATGATTATCCGGGTGGTGAAGATCTTTTTTGTATAGTTCTTCTGTGTATCCTTGCCACCTCTTCTTAATACCTTCTGCTTCTGTTAGGTCCATACCATGTCTGTCCTTTGTTGAGCCCATCTTTGCATGAAATGTTCCCTTGGTATCTCTAATTTTCTTGAAGAGATCTCTAGTCTTTCCCATTCTGTTGTTTCCCTCTATTTCTTTGCATTGATCACTGAGGAAGGCTTTCTTATCTCTCCTTGCTATCCTTTGGAACTCTGCATTCAAATGGATATATCTTTCCTTTTCTCCTTTGCTTTTTGCTTCTCTTCTTTTCACAGCTATTTGTAAGGCCTTCACAGACAGCCATTTTGTTTTGATTTTGCATTTCTTTTTCTTGGGGATGGTCTTGATCCCTGTCTCCTGTACAATGTCACNGGTAGTTTGAGCATTCTTTGGCATTGCCTTTCTTTGGAATTGGAATGAAAACTGACCTTTTCCAGTCCTGTGGCCACTGCTGAGTTTTCCAAATTTGCTGGCATATTGAGTGCAGCACTTTCATAGCATCATCTTTCAGGATTTGAAACAGCTCAACCGAAATGCCATCACCTCCACTAGCTTTGTTCATAGTGACGCTTTCTAAGGCCCACTTGACTTCACATTCCAAGATGTCTGGCTCTAGATTAGTGATCACATCATCATAATTATCTGGGTTGTGAAGATCTTTTTTGTACAGTTAGCTACTGTAAATAATGGTGTTATGAACATAAGTGTATAAATATTCCAAAGATTAACTAGACCTATATGGTAGGCCTCCTTTGCCTTAACTACGTCTCAATTCTCCATTTAGAATCCCGCAGATTATCTAGAAGCATCAGTGTTTTTTTTACTTCTCTCTCACATGGAAATGACAGTGGAGAGTCTGTTGGTAGCAGCACCAACTAATTCAACAACAATATAAATTGGATTCTAATCAATCTGGAATTTCACATATAAATCCTCACATTTTTGGTGAGGAAGGAGTTTGTGCTTTGGGATCCTAAGCTACTTAAAAGCTAAAGTCTGAACCTGTTTAAAAATAAAATGCATAAAAAGACATGGAACCTGGAATTTATTTTTGAAAGCAATTGTATGCAGAGGAATTAGGAGACACTAATTGATTTCAAGAGAAAATTGCATCACATTACAAACAATTGGATTTTTTTTTTTTTTCAAATGAGCTCCTTCCCCTGCAGTGAAAACATCTGGACTCCCAGGGGCCATGCACGGGCAAAGTCAGAGCCTCTTGCAGCCCAGGACAGATGACAGGTTTTGCAAGTTGCTGGAGCTTGGAGCGAGAAAGGGCACAGGATGGGTAAGTGTGGGATGTTGCTCTTTTTCGCATGCAAGGCAGATCTAACATGGGGTCATCAGCAGCATGGGATTGTTTAAAGTCTCAACTTCAAGTCCAAACTCCACATGGCATTCAAGGCTCTCCAAAATCAATGCAGTTCCTCGGTAACCTGTAAAACCTGTCCTCTGGAGGCTGGAAGAGGCTCTCCACAGAGCGTAATACTGATGACAGAAGGGAAAATGCTTCCAATGGGGTTGTGGCAATCCATGTGTTCCCCTGCAATAATGAGAATTTTAAGAATGGTCACTTGTTAAGTAATCACCAAGAATGACTCAGACACCCACGGTTTGCTCACGGGACACCAGTAACTAGTTATCAAGATACTGCCTATGAAAACATATCAGTTTGGACACAGCAGCCAGATGTTTCCCAACAACCAGTAATGGAGCCAAAACTTGATCGTGTCATGTCTGAATGAGTTGCTACACATTTTTATTTTTTAAATGGTTGTTTTCCCAAAGTAGAATAAGACCACTCACTGGGAATTCTGTGGGAAACAATGTTTTTCCAGACCATTTTAGCCATAGAATCCTTTTTTCAAATTGAAATGTCACATGGAAGCCCTGTATTTAAAGCTCAAGGTCCATGGGACAGGCGCCTTCCCTTCAGTCCCTTAGGGACCCATCTCAGGCTCCTTCTTGGGCAGAGGGGTGGGCTTTGGAAGGCTCTGTCCTGCTGTTTCTACAAGCAGATATTCCACCTAAATGGAAAGTCCAAAGAGGGGGCCCTCCTCACCCAGGAGAGGGCCCTCCACACCCATCAAGACCCTAGGAAAGTAGTTGCCCCCAACCTACTCTGGACTCTCGTCAGCTGCCTTCTTCTGCTTGAATCCTCACTGACTCTTTTGAAGGTCCAAACTCTTCTTTACTGATGAAAGCAGGTAATCCAAAGCTATACAAAGCCAGGCCATGTGTTGGGGGGTGGGGTGGGCAATACAGTTCTGAGCCTCGTGTTTCATAGGGTGCACCTCTGCTTCACATAAGGGACCACAGCCCACTGTATGGGTGACGAGGATGCTTCCTCCTTCCCTGCCCTCTTCTCCCCTCACTTCCCTTTAACCCTTTCCTGCCCACGGGATGGAAACCCTAAGCATCCATATTGTTTCCTCAGCAGCCCCATCTTTCTCCACTGAATTATCAGTTCCTGACCCCTAAGACCCCTCTCCACATCTTGCAAACTTCACAGGCTCTAGCAGTGTCCTCTGACTGTTCTGGCACCTCTTCCCAGCCCAGTATCTGCTTTCTATGGAACAAGGGAGGGTGCGCTCTGGTCTTAAGGTTTTCCTGCAACGTGAGGGGAAGATGACAGTGAGACATCCCTTTCCTGGGTGCAGCTGTCTTCTCAACAGTAACTCATCATAGAGGATCAATTCCTTAAAACAACAGCACAGCAACACAGCACCTCAGCTGGTCCTCAAGAGAGATTTATACTCCTTCTTTAATGCAATTTTGACTTATCTGGTGTTGTTGTTGTTGAGTTTGCTAAGTCCTGTTCAACTCTTTGCGACCCCATGGACTGCAGCACACCAGGCTCCTCTGTCCTTCATTATCTCCCAGAGTTTGCTCAGATTCACGTCCAGTGAGTTGGTATTGCTGTCTAAACATTTCCTGCTGCCTCTTCTCCTTTTGCCTTCAATCTTTCCCAGCATCAGGGTCTTTTCCAATGACCTGGCTCTTCACAGCAGGTGGCCAAAAGAGTGGAGCTTCAGCTTCAAATCAGTCCTTCCAATGAATATTCAAGGTTGATTTCCTTTAGGATTGACTTATCTGGGGAGAGTTAAGAACCCTGGTCATGAATAGCACTATGCCTACATCTCTTCCAGTAACACCCAGGCTTCTTCCTTGCTCACAGAACACAGAGAAGGGAGGAGCTGTTTTGTCTGTCTATTTCAATTAGCTAAAAGCAGAGTTGGTCTTATTAAAATGGTAGAAATCCCTGGCCCCCGAGCCCTCCATTCCTCTGCTGGCATACCTCCTCAATAAGGTTGCCAAATTTAGCAAATAAAAATATGGGATACCCAGTTAAATGTGAATTTCAGATAAACAATGAATAATCTGTAGTATGTTCCAAATATTGCAAGGGACAAACCTCCCCCTGTGGCACCCCCAGAGAGCACTGACTGAACCCACCGTGTGGGAGATGTTGGCTTCAGCTAGGGGATCACAACAGTTGATCTCTAAGATTTCTTCATCCTAAGGACTCTGATTTCTTGTATACCAGCACATCAGGAGTGGGGCCTTGTTCCTGGCAGCAGAAGGGCCCCTCCTTCCTGAGCCTCAGGTCCTCTCCAGGGCTCTGTCTATGGTGCTGCCTGCTCTAGCTCAGAGGTCACAGACTCTGCCCCTTGCTCTCTGCTCAGGCCCCAAGCTGCCTCCACTTAGCATTTCCAAGCGACCACCAGCATTCACTAATGGGCTTCGGTTCTGCCTCCAGCAACTCTCTTACCTGCTTTCCTGTCTGGGACTCTCTTCACTAATTTCCTACAGCTATCACACAACAATTCTGATGAGTAGCATGTGGCCAAGGGCTTGGCTAGAAGATCAGGTGCCTTCCAGAGCAGCACAGACCAATCTCTCCTGGCAGCAGAGGATCCGAGGCTCCCAGAATGAGAATCCTTGTCAGGAAAGTAAATGAGGTGTCCCTTCCTAAAAACAATGAGCCAAGATCACCATATAGGAGAGAGAAACCTGTTTAGTTTGGCTAAAGCCAGGTCTAATGGAGAGTGTGTGATAATCATCTCCAGGCTCAGCTGGGGGATACAGATCGAGAGGGAAAGAGAAGCTGGGCAGGGGACTCAAGGAGTCAGAAGATAACTGCGAGGAAACACAGTCTGAAATGCAGGAATGCACCCCGCCCTGGTTCACCGGATATGTTGAAGCAGGCTTACAGATGAAAAGATAAAGATGCTGTCAATAATGCTAGAGTCATCCTCCAAAAACCTCAACTATCTCTCAAACCAAAAAAGAAACAGAGAGAGAGAAATCACCTCCATTTCTGTCTCTTTTTAAGATGGGCAAGGGTGCTGCTGCTGCTAAGTCACTTCAGTCATGTCTGACTCTGTGTGACCCCATAGACGGCAGCCCACCAGGCTCCCCCATCGCTGGGATTCTCCAGGCAAGAATACTGGAGTGGGTTGCCATTTCCTTCTCCAATGCATGAAAGAGAAAAGTGAAAGTGAAGTCGCTCAGTCTGTCCGACTGTTAGCGACCCCATGGACTGCAGCCCACCAGGCCACTCCGTCCATTGGATTTTCCAGGCAAGAGTACTGGGGTGAGGTGCCATTGCCTTAGGGTGATGCCTAGTTAACATCAGCAGCAGGCACAGAGCCTTCACCCAGAGTAATTAACTCATGAGTGACAAGCGAGCAGACCAATAAATGAAGGTAGCTGCCCAGGTAGCCCTCCCTCTGCACTCAGAACTGGAATGCTGCTGTGCTTAGTCTCTTGGTCGTGTTCAGCCTTTGCAATCTCAAATCTGAGTTTGAATCCTAGCTCTGGTACTACCTATGCTATGGCCTTGAGCAACCACTTGATCTCTCCAAAGCCTCAGTTTCCTCATCTATAAAATGGCATTAATAACTGAATCAGCTTCACCAAACAACAGTAAGGATCAAAGGAGGTGACATATGAGAGAAGGCCTACAAACTCTAAAGCAATTTCCAAGTAGCAAAAGTACTACAAAATGCAATCCCTTCCTTTAAGCAGCTTACAATCTAGACCTGTACAGTCCAATACAGTAGCCACTAGGCACGTGTGCCTACCCAGCATTTGAAATGTGCCTGATGACAGGCTGTTTTACACAGGTTGCTAGTATATAATACATGCTAGGGATTGTGCAGGGGGAAGAGAGGGTTTAATTATTTTTAAAATAGTTTAAAAATATCTCGTTGGTATGTTTTATAGTAAACACATGATGAAATGGTACTGTATTTATACATTAAACTAAATAAAATGGCAGTAGCTTATTAGTATACAAATACTGGCCAACCATTGTGTCTTGGCTGGCTTCCCAGGTGGCACTAGTGGTAAAGAATCTGCCTGCCAGTGCAGGAAACAAAAGAGACCTGCATTCAATCCTGCGTCAGGAAGATCCCCTGGAGAAGGGCATGGCAACCCACTCCAGTATTTTTGCCTGGAGAATCCCTTGGACAGAGGAGCTTGGCAGGCTAAGAGTTGAAAAGGGTCAGACATGACTGGAGCAACTTAGCATACACAATGTGTCTTGAATAAGTGTAAGCTGATCATGTGTCTCTCTTCGTCACCTCTGCTGATCAGAAGAGCAAGCGTAAATGTTTCGAACTCTAAGTGATCTTCAGGACAATTCAGTCCAACACCTTGTTTTTTTTCAAATGAAGAATCTGAGCTCCAGAGAGGGTGGAGACCTAAGCAAGATGACATGGCCTGTGAATGACCCAGTATATTTTCTATTAGACAACAGTGAGGTTTTCATAGCTTTTCAAATCTTTTTTTTATAAAGATTGCCTAAAATTGAGTCACATGATAATTCTGGGAAATGACAACGTATCCACATTTGGCAGATGAAAAAACTGAGGTTCTGAATGACTAAACAGACACAATTAATGGCATCTTTGAGGCCAGCACTCTGACCTTTCACCCCATGCTCTCGCTCCCACTGCAGGCTCCCCCTCTAGGCCCGGAAGACGGTCTAATAATACGTAGCATCCCATTCCCCGGTGCCCCTACCACCTCTTGTTCAGGACACGCCTGTGAGCATTCTTCAGCCTAATTAAATAATGGAACCACACTGATCTTTTCTTCCAAGGTCCAGGAGCACTGTTTCCTCTCCACCCCAGTTCTGCTTGGGAATGTTGACTTTGGAAAACGGCACTAAATACACTCTGACTGCAATTTCCAAATCAGAAACAGCCTCCAAATCCTTATTCAGTGGAGAGTAAAAGATCTCAGAAGGGCAGAGCCTCTTCAGGCCGTGAGACTCTAGAACCTCTTCTGCTCTCAGAGCCTCCAGGGACAAACAGGTCGTTACAAGCCAGCTCAAATCCACACATGGGTACCTGCTGCCTGTCCTGGGATTCAGAGATGACGAAAACAAAGCTGCCACCTCCTAATCATTCCAGGCCCAACAGAGAAGAGTCTCACAAATGGTTAGCTGGACTATGAGGCAGAAGGACATGGGTACCGTACTTTGGGGGTCTAGAAATTAAGGAGCCTCCGGTTCGGACTTCCCTGGTGGTCCAGTGGTTAAGAACCTGCCTGCCAACGCAGGCAACCCGGATTTGATTCCTGGTCCGGGAAGATCCCGCTCGCTGTGAGGCAGCTGAGCCTGTGGGCCACGACTACTGAGCCCGCGCCGTAAAGCCCGTGTTCCGCAACCGGAGAAGCCACTGCAGCGAGAGCTAGGGAAAGCCCTCCCAGCGACGATGGCCCAGCGCAACTGTACACTGATACATAATGCTTTTAAGAGAAAGAACACCACCTTTTTTTTTTTTTTAATTTTTTTATTTTTATTTTTTTGTATTTATTTATTTGTTTACATGAACTCCCAAACATGAACCCCCCTCCCACCTCCCACCCCACATCATCCCTCCAGATCATCCCCATACACCAGCCCCAAGCATCCTGCATCCTGCATTGAACATAGACTGGCAATTCATTTCTTACATGATAGTATACATATTTCAATGCTATTCTCCCAAATCATCCNTTTTTTTTTTTTTGTATTTATTTATTTTTTTACACGAACTCCCAAACATGAACCCCCCTCCCACCTCCCACCCCACATCATCCCTCCAGATCATCCCCATACACCAGCCCCAAGCATCCTGCATCCTGCATTGAACATAGACTGGCAATTCATTTCTTACATGATAGTATACATATTTCAATGCTATTCTCCCAAATCATCCCACCCTCTCCCTCTCCCTCTCCTTCTCCCTCAGAGTCCATAAGTCCGCTCTACACATCTGTATCTCTTTTGTTGTCTTGCATACAGGGTCCTCATTACCATCTTTCTAAATACCATATATATGTGTTAGTATACTGTATTGGTGTTTTTCTTTCTGGCTTACTTCACTCTGTATAATTGGTTCCAGTTTCATCCATCTTATTAGAACTGATTCAAATGTATTCTTTTTAATGGCTGAGTAATACTCCATTGAGAACACCACCTTTTAAAAAAAGGAGCCTCAGACAGGCTTGTTAGCCAGTGGGGTCGGACCCAGTTCAGAGAGGATGAGAAGACATCATAGGCAGAGAAGGGACTGATAAACCTTCCAGGAAGTGAGAGCAGAGATTCAAGAAAACTTCAGTCTTTGAGGACATGTGACACTGGGTTGGCTCATCCTTTCTGGTGCCCTCCAAGGTCACTCTGAGCCAAGCTTTTGCAGCCACAGTACTAATAGTACCTCCTCACCTCTCTGGGATGCCTCATGGCCAATCTCCTTAGATACTCACAAGCACCCCAGAAAGCAGGCAGGACAAACGTCACATACCCATTCTCCAACATCAGGGAAGACTTGGGCAAATTAGTGCCCTGACTGGCATCACATAGCAATGAATTGACAGAACCCAGGCATCACCAAGCATTTCTGGCTTCTTCGCCTCTGATCTCTCTTCCACACAGTTCAGCACCTAAGAATGGCAAAGCTCCGATGTTTTCGTCTTAAAGGCAACTTGTAATTGCCAAGCACCACTTACGGGCCCTTTGCATGAATGGCCTTGCTGCTGCTATTTTCTCAAGGGCTGTGTCTTATCTCCCAAGGGGCTTCTTTTGTCTCTCACAACATCTAGAAAGTGCTCAGTAGACTTGTAGGTTCATGGATTGGTAGGCCCGGTTCAGAGATCATATCAAAAGGGAAAGGACATGTTAGAAAAGGATTTTAAATGTTGCTCTCACTATCTGAATTCATAGACACTTTCTTTGAAGGTCTTTAAAAAACTGGGCTTGCCTCTGTCATCCTCTCCTATCCTCATGCCTGTCATGTGCCTACAAACATCTCTTTAATCGCATTCAACCCACTTGCTTCCCTGATATGTTGACTTTCCAGACTGCTAAATAAACACCAATCCATTTAACATCTATATCCTGGGCACCAGCGCACAGGTGTGTGTGTCTCTGTGTGTACGTAAGGGGAGGAAGGTGTTGTAAGGAAACACATAGCCGTGCAGTGTCCACTAAACCACGTGTGGCTATTGAGCACTCGAAAGTGGCCAGTCTAAACGAAGCCATGCTGCAAGTGTAAAATGCACACTGGATTTAAATGATTTAGTGCAGAAAAAAGAATGAAAAATAACTCACTAAAATTGAATATACATTGAAAAGGAAATCTTTTAGATATGATGGATTAAATATTATTAAAATTAACTTCCTTTCTTTCTTTTTACTTTTGTTACTGTGGCTAGTAGAAAGTGTTAAGATACACCTGTGGCTCACATTATATTTCTGTTGGACATTACTGACCTTCAGAGGGAGTCTAACCAGGGAAAGGAACAGACTTGTGAACAAGCCACACAAGTAGGACCCGGAGTGTGGCTTCCCTCAAAACCTTAGTCTTCTGGGGTTTAATTTCTTTATCCATTTTCTCCACATTTGATCCTTTAATTTGTCCAACCCAATAACTATTTAAATCTCCCTTCCTCCAACTAATTCAAACACACGCAGTTCAGAATGCATCTCAAAGCCAGCCTCTACCCACACTGCCCACCATACATGCCTCTTGCCCAGTTCCTGCCTTATCAGCCTCAGGACGAAACGCCTGCCACAAGGTAGTCCCTCAACAGTGATGCGAATATGGGGTTGAGAAATGAGTAAACTAATGTACAAAGTGCATAATGCAGACACATGTGTATGCACACACACAGTCCTGTTTGTCTTGCTTGTGTTTCTTGTTTCATACACACATCTTGTGTCATTGACTATGAGAGCTCTGCCTTAAGGTCTTTACTTAAGCTGTAGTCACATCATCTTCAAGCTGCTGCCGCTAAGTCACTTCAGTCATGTCTGACTCTCTGCGACCCCATAGACAGCAGCCCACCGGGCTCCCCTGTCCCTGGGATTCTTCAGGCAAGAGCACTGGAGTGGGCTGCCATTTCCTTCTCCAATGCATGAAAGTGAAAAGTGAAGCCGCTCAGTTGTGTCCAACTCTTTGCGACCCCATGGACTGCAGCCTACCAGGCTCCTCCGTCCATTGGATTTTCCAGGCAAGAGTACTGGGGTGGGGTGCCATTGCCTTCTCCCATCTTCATGCTAGATAATCAAACTACTCTTGTTGGCTAATAATTCTTTTCTTTTCTAAAGCCAGACAGAAGTCTCACTTCCTTCATGAAGTCTCTGTTATCTCCTTCCACATTGCTCTTCGTCCTGATTCCCACTGACAGCCTTTTCTATACTATGCGGCGATCGTGTCTTGTGTTTTCTTTTTGTTTCATAAATGAGTTCTGCATTCCTTTTGGCCTTTCCTCTACCCACACTCCCTGTGAACCATAAAGTTCTTTGAAGCCTGAAACTATCTTCTCTTAAAGCTCTAGCACAGAGCCTGAAAAAGTGAATTTCCTAAGAGGTGAGAGCTGGGGAAGTGTCTTTTGTTCCATTAATGAGGTAGCTTTTGTAAAGCCCTTAGGTAAACTAAGGATGGGGGTGCCTATTGACAGAGCAACCAGTCTTATGACTAGAGGGTAGAACTTTCAGTTTTCGCCCCTGACTTCCTGGGATGGGAGAGGGGAGGAGCTGGAGATTGAGTTCAATCAACAATGGCCAATGACTTAATCATCCATGCTTCTGTAAAGCAGCCTCCACAAAAACCTAAAAGAATGGATTTAGATAGCTCCAGGCTGGTAAACATACAGAGGAGACTCAGGGAAAGTGGCTCACCCAGACAGAGCCTGGAAGTTCTGCACCCCTTCCCATATACCTTGCCCTACTCATCTCTTCCATCTGGATGTTCCTGAGTTATATTGTTTTATAATCAACCAGCAATCTAGTAAGTAAAATGTTCCTCTGAGTTCTGTAAGCCTCACTAGCAAATTTATCAAGCCCAGGGAGGAAGTCACAGGCTCCAATCTGTAGCCAGTTGATCAGAGGCACAGGTGACAATCTAGACTTGCAGTCGTCTCTGAAGTCATTGTGTGCTGAGGGGCATGGGGAGTTGGAGACAGTCCTGTAGGACTGAACCCTTAACCTGTGGGATCTAACTCTATTTTTAGGTAGATGGTGTCAGAATTGAATTAACTGAGTTAACTTGAGTTAACAGACACATATGGAAAGTCTTGAAAGGAGATGTATTTTGTGAGCTTGGTGCTTGGATCTCTTGGAGCTTGGATCTCTACCCCTAGCATTTATGAAATGTTCATTAAAAATAAAAATAGGCCAAATAAAAACTACCTTGAAGGTAGTCGCAGAGAGTTGGACATGACTGAGTGACTTTCTCTCACTCCGACTGTCCCATAAGATCGTGGAGCCACCAGCAACCTCGGCTGAGACATAAGAGACAGTTTACTCACCATCCTCACTCACTTTTCCTCTGTGCTGTGAGGGGGTGGGTCTTCAGGCTCCCCGAAAGGCCTATCCCTAAAGATGCTGTGATGTTCGGGATTGCCCAGCACTGCCCTTGGAGTTCCTAGGGGCCATCCTCCTTCACTACTGCCAGGGTCTCATAAAGCCCTGGTGTATGAGAGAGGGCTCTGCACTCGGGAGGGTTTTCATTTTAGCCCCATTTCCAGGAGCAAGGGGAGGAAAGGGAGAAAATAGACAAACGTCTCCCAAGCCTAGGCACCCAGCTTGGTGATTTGCACCCACCTTGGCCTTAGAAGCACTCAGGAGGCCCCTCTCTCCTCGTGGAGCCCCCACTGGCTCCGTAGGAATACTCTTGGGGGTGCTGTGCATACAGTGGGTAAGGCAGGTTTGAGTTCACAGCTTTGTTCAAAAGGGCTGTCCACATTCTCAGTTCAGCAAGACTCGGAACAAATTTCTGAACAGCTCTGGGGCAGCTGAGGTTGAGTAATAATTGGTGCATACCCTGAAAAGGTGCATGATATATGGAAACTTGCTGATCACCAGAACTTACATAGGACTTGGCTTGTTGTACAAGTGTCATGATGCTTCAGAATTTCTTTCCAGGACTTTGCCACTGGTGGTCCAGTGGCAAAGAGTCCACCTGCCAAAGCAGGGGACACAGACTCGATCACTGGTCCAGGAAGATTCCACATGCCTGCAGGGCAGCTAAGCCCATGTGCCACAACTACTGAGCTTGTGCTTCACAATAAGAAAGCCACCACAATGAGAAACACGTGTATCACAACCAAAGCGTAGCCCTCACTTGGTGCAACTAAAGAAAGCTCATATGCACCAACGAAGACCTGATGTAGCCAGAATTAGGTAGCTAAATAAATAAATAACTTTAGAAAGAAGAATTTCTAACCAAGGCTCTGTGCTTGCTTACTCTTGGGGCTAAAGCAAGGCTCTTAGGCCTGGGGAATTGCACACAACCAGTGGGTATCTGTATTCCCCATGGACATCACCACCATGTAGAGATGCTGAGAATCACTGGACTGGACTCAGGACTTTGAGAACAGGAGAGACTATCTTGGAAACATTACCCTCCACAGGGCCAGCCACATGCCTCGGTCTCTAAACGGATTTGTTAGCAACCTCAGTACAGGGGACTACAGACAAGTCTCTCCTGGCCATGCAATTGGACCACACTGTACCCCCGTGTTCGCTTTCCCAGAGAACAGGCCAAGTCAACAGAGCAGGGAAGGCAATAAAGTGGGTGATAGGAGATCTAGAATGAGGGCTTTCAGAGGTCCAGAGGTTGACGTTCATCATGACCTGGAAAGCTGATGAATCCATAAAGAGACCCAGGCCACCATGGAGCCAGGATCAGAGAGGCCTGGCAGATGAAGCAGGTATGGGGACCTTCCTGGGAGCGCCACTAGGATCCAGGAGAGCCCAGAGCAGGCTTCAACTCCAGGTGAACTGGGTCCTGAGTCAGGGGACTGCACAGAGACTGAAGTTCTGGGAACAGAGAGACACCTCAGAAGAGATGGCCTGATGCTGCTCGTCCAGAACCCCTGAATCAGCAGAGTGAGCCCCCACATCCAGGGAAGCCTGAGCTGGAGGCTCTGCTCCTGGCCCCTGCAGGAAGGTGACTGGTACAGCTTCAGGGCCTCTGCATATCATTTCCAACACGGAAGCCAAAGAACCATACTAACTCACCTGCGTGTGAGCTGCCCCATGCTCGGTCACTTCCGTTCTGTCCGACTCTTTGTGACCTCATGGAATGTGTAGCCTGCCAGGCTCCTCTGTCCATGGGATTCTCCAGGCAAGAATACTGGAGTGGGTTGACTTGCCCTCCTCCAGGGGATCTTCCAGACCCAGGGATCAAACTCGGGTCTCTTAGATTGCAACCATATACGTTACCAATTGAGCCACCGGGGAAGCCCTATGTAGACTGTGTGTGTGCTCAGTTGCAGCAGTTATGTCCAGCTCTGTGGAACACTATGGACTGTAGCCTTCCAGGCTTCTCTGTCCATGGGATCCTCCAAGGAAAGAACACTGGAGTGGGTTTACATGCCTTCCTCCAGGGGGTCTTCCTGACCCAGGGATCGAACCCTTGATGTCTCCTGCATCCTCTGCTTCATAGATGGATTCTTTACCATTGAGCCCCTCTGGAAGTCTATATAGACTATAAATAATGTGTTATACTTTATGTTATTTTGAAATGTAGCCTCTCATGCAAATCCAAAATTTGTAATGATATAAAATTATTTAAAAGCTAATTAAAATGTATCATTTGGTGGCAAGGACTTAGTAATTTTTATGCTAAATCTTTAAAACTTGGAATAATTTTATGTTACATTAAGATCTATATTGTATAAATTTTTTCATGATTTATTCATGTTGTAGCATGTATCATACTCCAGTATTCTTATTGGTGAATTATAGTCCATCATAAAAATTCAACAAATTTTATAATCTTATTTATCCATTCATCAGTTAAAGAATATTTAGGTTATTTTTAACTTTGGCTTAGTGATGCTGTTATAAACATCAGTATACACATTTTGTATAGACTGTGTTTTCATTTGTCTGGGATATGTATCTGGGAATGAAATTGCTAGATCACATAGCAACTCTGTGTTTAACATTTACAGGAACTGTCAAACTGTTTTTTAATGCAGCTTTATCATTTTCCATTCTCAGCAGCAATGTATGAAGATTCTAAATTTCTCCCTCTCCTTGACTCCATTTATTATCTAGCTTCTTTGATTATACTTATTATGGGATATGTGAAGTGGTATTTGATTGTGGTTAGATTTTCTTATCCTTAACAGATAATGCTGTTGGACTTTTTTTTCATGTGCTCATTGACCATCTGTGTGCTTTCTTTGGAGAATTTTGTAACCAAATTCTTCATCTATTTTTAAAAATATTTTCTTTATGTTGTTGAGTTTATTATTACATTATTATTTGTTATTTACCTTTGTATTATTGAGTTGTAAGAATTTTTAAATATGTTTTGAGTACAATTTTTCATAAGACATATGCCATAAATATATGTTCCTCCCTTTCATATTTTGGAGAAGGAAATGGCAACCCGCTCCAGTGTTCTTGCTTGGAGAATCCCAGGGATGGTGGAGCCTGATGGGCTGCCATCTATGGGGTCGCACAGAGTCAGACACGACTGAAGCGACTTAGCAGCAGCAGCAGCATGTGTGTATATTTTGATATTTTTAATGGCACTATTTGCAGTACTAATGTCTTTTTTTTTAATAGAGTCTAATTTATCTTTCTTTTTTTGTCATATGTTTCTGGTGTCATATCTAATCAGGTTCAGGCTAACATAGGTCAAATGTATGCCTATATTGTTGTCTAACAATGCTCTAGTTTTTATTCTTCTATGTATTTCTATTATCCATCTTGAGTTAATTTCAGTGAAGTATAAGGGAAGAATCCAACTTTATCTTTTTGCATGTGAATGTTCAGCACTATTCTTTTCCTCACCAAATTGTCTTCATTAGTATCCTATTCTTGTTGAAATCAATTTACCATGAGTGAAAGTGTTTATTTCTGGATCTTCAAACTGTCCATTTATTTATGACTATCCTTTTACCATTACCACACTTTCTTGATTACTGTAACTTTGCAGTAGGTCTTGACACTGAGAAGTATTAGTTATTTAACTTTGTACCTCATCTTCACTGGGAAGCTTGCATGGCATGACTTCAAGCCACCATTCCCAAACAAAATAAACATTTTAACTGCTTATCTATGAGAGTCAGAACCAGTGATTTAAAGATTAACCCAAATTAAAGAAATAAAAATAGCTAATAGAGATAGCTGTAGCAATTTGACTATATATGGAAGGAGAAAGATAAAGTAACAGATTTAGGAGTCTGAGAAATTCATTAGCATCTCAGTTTTGTATTTTTTTTTAATATGGTAGTAACTTGAGTGTGTCTAAATAATAAGACAGATCTAGACAAGGGAATTTAAGTGAATTCCTGATTTTTGGCTTGAAATTGGAGAAGTAATGAGTCAATGGCTTCAGGTTTTTGTGTGAATTATGAGAAATGATCATCTGCTAAGAGTTGGGACTAGAGAAGAGTTAGAGTTTATAAGTGGAACCTGCAGAAGATTAGAAATTGTCAACGTAGTCAGTGCATCAGAACCTATCAGAAAAATAATGTAGTCAGACTAGAATTTAATTTTGGAGTTTCAGCTGAGGTTGATAAACAGATTCAGAGTAGCATTGATCTACATATTTTCTCTGCAAGCATTTAACTAACTTATTTGGCATTTTCTGAAAGCATTTTGAACAGTTGAATGGACTCTTTCCTTAGTTTAGTAGAATTCAAGAATTTGTTTCTTCTCTAATATTAAAAGAGAAACTAATTTGCATCAGAGTATATCTTCCTTAGTTGTACAATTAGACTGTCTCCTTAAGTTTCTTCATAGCCTTGTCAAGTACAGACTTAGTGTGGGTAATCGTAAGTAAGTCATGCTGAGGACAACCTCCCTACGTTGGTAAACTCTCATTGCATTAATATCTTTGATAAAACTATTCAAGGTCACAAATAAAATCTTTGTAAACACTTACCCAGATGTGAATGTTCAATGTGATGTGAGTGATTTAATGGTAATTGTTTCTGATATCTGTTGAATTATAACATTCACTTGTGAAAATAGTTTTACTCACTGACTTTCTTCTATTGTACTAAAGGATCAAATTAGTAACCACAGCTCTCCTTCTTAGGATGACTGACAAGTAAATGGCACATTCTGGCCGTTGACAATTACCAAATTGCATTTTTTCTTTTTCCTGAGGGCATTATAGACATGATATTTTACTACTTTCCCACTAATTAGGAATGTGTAAATTTCTTAAGGCTCTGAAACGATTCTCTTTGGATATGGCTTGTCTGACTGTCAAACTGATACACGGTACGACATGAATCAGAGACATCTAAATCTTAACACCTAGCTGAATTAGTGCTTCTCTTACATCCAATGATCCCACAGTCTGTTAAAAATGGACTCATTATAACCGAATGTGAATTATTCTACTCTAACTTCCAACCTTTCTTTCAGATCTCACTTTAAATCCAAATATTATTTTTCCTTCTTTTGGGCAATAAATGATGTGTAGGTAGGTTAGGATAGCATAAATCAAGGGGAACCTAAGGCTCAAAAACCTGGAAATGAGATTGCCTTGAGAAAGAAACAGTCTAACAATGTGTAAGATTAGTGACATGCAAATTCCTCTGTTTATGACAGACTTACTGCTGGAAGGGAGTAAGCCTTTGATTTTTAACACATTTAAATAAAAATATCATAATTAAAAGAGATTTGATGAGAGGGAAGGCAATCAAGTAAATGATTTGCTCAGTTGTATAAGTATAGACCATTGAAATTGGAAGTTATATGTGGGAAATTCTGTTAATATCAATAAAGTCCACTCACACATTGCATAACTTGTTCCAGGACCTATTCTAAGGACTTTATGAAAATCACTTTATGTGATGTTCACAAGAGCCCTATGAGGAAATTTTTCTTTCTAAATCTTAGTTGGCAGACAAGGAAGCATAGACCTGTGGATTTTAAGCAATGGGACCCAAATTCCAGAATTAGCACATCCAGACCTTATTCCTAATCATTTCTTGTACTTGGTGAGATTAATGGTAAGGAGAAGAAGAGAAGACTTTCCTTACCATTCTCAGCTGTGAAACTTGAAAGGGAATATTTAGTTTTTCCTAACATTTTTGGTTCTCATGGGCATCAAATGAGAAATAATACTGGAAAAACACTTTACTCAAATATTTTGGGCTGTAAATCTCAGAGCCTCTTGAATTATAATTAAGCAGTTCTTACATGTTAATATACTAGAAATGCACTTAGATAGTTCAGTCGCTCAGTTGTGTCCGACTCTTTGTGACCCCATGAACTATAGCATGCCAGGCCTCCCTGTCCATCACCGACTTCCAGAGTTTACCCAAACCCATGTCCATTGCATCGGCGATGCCAGGGTCGTCCTGATCCTCTGTCGTCCCCTTCTCCTCCTGCCCTCAATCTTTCCCAGTATCAGGGTCTTTTCAAATGAGTCAGCTCTTCGCATCAAGTGGCCAAAGTATTGGAGTTTTAGCTTCAACATCAGTCCTTCCAATGAACACCCAGGACTGATCTCCTTTAGGATGGACTTGTTGAATCTCCTTGCAGTCCAAGCGACTCTCAAGAGTCTTCAACACCACAGTTCAAAAGCATCAATTCTTCGATGCTCAGCTTTCTTTATAGACCCACTCTCATATCCATACATGACTACTGGAAAAGCCATAACCTTGACTAGACAGACCTTTGTTGACAAAGTAATGTCTCCATTTTTTGATATGCTATCTAGGTTGGTCATAAGTTTCCTTCCAAGGAGTAAGTGTCTTTTAATTTCATGGCTGCAATCACCATCTGCAGTGACTTAGGAGCCCAGAAAAATAAAGTCAGTCACTGTTTCCACTGTTTCCCCATATATTTGCCATGAAGTGATGGGACAGGATGCCATGATCTTAGATNGCTGCGCTGCATTCCTAGTGTTCGTGAGAAACACAGCTGTCTTTTTCAGTTTGTGTTGAATCCCCCATGGACAATTTCAATCACTGTTTGCACCTCTCCACAGTAGCTGTAGGGATTTCTGCCCACAGTGGGTTTAAACGGATGATGCTCATTGGTCTACTCTTGTGGGTTTACATAATAGCAATCAGAATGAGATTAACTACCTGGAAGCAGAGGCTGAATCTCAGAGCTGCTGGACACCCCCTCATGGCCACAGGCACCTGTTATACAGGTAAGATTTGGCAGGCCATGCTGGGCTGAAATAGGACATTATAAACAGAAGGGTTCAACTCTCTTTTCAATCAAGAAAATGCATTTTTTGTTTGTTGTTGTTAATTTTATTTATTTATTTTTGGTCAACCTCCTATCAGGAAAATGGAAAAGAGAAGGAAAAACAAAAACAATGTTCCCTTAAGCTTGAGAGTGGCCAGACCTTTTGATAATTCAATTGCATTTTTACAGACCGTTTGGGTGGTTTCCACAAGCAACAGATAATAGGCAGCTTCTCCGTACCTACTTATGATAGCAGCGAAAAGTAATAGTGTTTCTGGGATTGTTTGCAATTGTAGAGCCTCTGAAATGAATCAGCTCCAGGCTCTGGCTCCCAGCAGGAAGGACCTCAACTCAAAATTGCTCCAGGTTACACACAACACACTCCAGGGAGTTGCCATCTGCACAGCTTCGAGCTTCACACCAAACATCTGTGAGATGGATGGTTGACCCTTTGTACAAGCTGCTTTAGAGGCAGAGATTGAAAGTCTGGTCGGAGTCCTAGGAGCCCTTGGCCAGCGCTGGGCATCGGATTCACTGATGGTTGTTTCTAAAAGGTACCGTCCCGGGCCTCCCCCCAACAGAGGTTCCTTTTATAGTCCGACCCAAGGCATCTGTATTCTGCAAAAGCAGCCCAGTGACTCTCGTGTGTCCCCAGAGTCACTATACACAGCTGAACAGTACGCAGCAGCCCATGGACCCTCTAGCTCTAACTGTTGGAGTCGACCCAGCAAGGCGGACAGCTTCCATCCGGAAACAAGCTGGGACAGGGTGAAGAACACTGGCAGCGTGATCCTTTGCTAGCAGCGGGAAGCCCTTGTCAATTCTGATCCTGAGGAGACTGGCTGGAAGAGTGTCAGGCCACACCCCTAGAAACAGCTTTAAATTCTGACTCAAAACCTATCAGTGAGCAGGGTCCTGCCCAGGAACAACTAGCCTAGAGGGTGTGGGCTTTTGAGCTCTTTAGAAGAAAACCAGAGAAGAATTTCTTGGTTTAAAGAAAAAAATATACAAGCTTCCAAATNACACCCCTAGAAACAGCTTTAAATTCTGACTCAAAACCTATCAGTCAGCAGGGTCCTGCCCAGGAACAACTAGCCTAGAGGGTGTGGGCTTTTGAGCTCTTTAGAAGAAAACCAGAGAAGAATTTCTTGGTTTAAAGAAAAAAAATATACAAGCTTCCAAATATAATGTGCTAAAACGTAGGGGAAAAGTCAAAAACCCCGCTGCTTGTTCCCAGTGACTGGCTGAAACTCTCCAACAAAGCTGACTACCTTGGTGTTTAAAAGCACTTTGCAGGTGCCGGACTGCTGGGTTCACATCCCAGCACAGCCACTTACTATGTGACCTTGTACAAGTTTCCCTCTCTCTCTCCCTGAGCCTCAATTTTCCCCATAGGGTAGTTATAAAGATTAAGTGAGATCATATTTATAAAGTGCTGAGGACAGGGCCAGGTCCAGAGTGCTGTGTAAATGTTAATCACTTGTTATTACCAGGTGTGATGTTATCATGACCAATACCAATCATGCTTAGGCACCAAGACCCCCAAAATAAAGATCGGAGGAACCATCTTAGTGCTCCTGATGGCAGCAGCAAGATGAAGATTCTCCCCTCTTCCAGACTTTTGGAGAGTAGGGTCTTGGTGAGAAATTGGGTTAGGAAGTATTTAGATGGACTAGTTGAGACAATGTTGGTACATTCATATGACCATTCAAAAAATGCTGAGTGCATAGGAACACTTATGCAAGACTTGTGTGATACAGCGCTGAGTGAACACACAGGTAACAGAACAGAATGGCCCCATTTCTGCCTAAAAGTATATATAAGCAGCATGTATGAATCACATACCATAAACTCAGATGTGTAAGAAGGATCACAGTCATTATTTCAGTTCAGTTTATTCGCTCAGTCATGTCCGACTCTTTGAGACTCCATGAATCACAGCACACCAGGCCTCCCTGTTCATCATCATCTCCCTGAGTTCCCTCAGACTCACGTTCATTGAGTCCGTGATGCCATCCAGCCATCTCATCCTCTGTCGACCCCTTCTCCTCCTGCTCCCAATCCCTCCCAGCATCAGGGTCTTTTCCAATGAGTCAACTCTTCTCATGAGGTGGCCAAAGTACTGGAGTTTCAGCTTTAGCATCATTCCTTCCAAAGAAATCCCAGGGTTGATCTCCTTCAGAATGGACTGGTTGGATCTCTTTGCAGTCCAAGGGATGCTCAAGAGTTTTCTCCAACACCACAGTTCAAAAGCATCAATTCTTTGGTGCTCAGCCTTCTTCACAGTCCAACTCTCACATCCATACATGACCACAGGAAAAACCATAGCCTTGACTAAACGGACCTTAGTTGGCAAAGTAATGTCTCTGCTTTTGAATATGCTATCTAGGTTGGTCATAACTTTTCTTCCAAGGAGTAAGCGTCTTTTAATTTCATGGCTGCAGTCACCATCTGCAGTGATTTTGGAGCCCCCAAAAATAAAGTCTGACACTGTTTGCACTGTTTCCCCATCTATTTCCCATGAAGTGATGGGACCGGATGCCATGATCTTCGTTTTCATTATTTAAATCAACTCAAATCTGACTCTAAGTTTTACCCTGCTGGGCTGGCAGGAAATTCAGTCCTGGTATCACTGGGGTTTCTTCTTCCCCTACCTGGCATCACACAAAAATCTAACATGCTAACATGGTACCCAGAAAGCAGAGGCTGGCATCTAGCCTCCCATCCCTTGACCTCCCCCTGACATCATGATCAAGCCCAAAGGTCCCTCGTAGGTATGTGGCTGTTCATGAAATGGGGGCACGGAGAGTGCTCTTTAGCAAGGCTGGAGGCTCAGATGCCTTTAACCTGTCCCCTGGAGAGGCATTTCCCTCAAGTACCATGTCTCTCTTCAAGTGCTGCCAGGATACGTCGGGTTTCCTGAAACGTGGGGTCCACTAATCTCTATCCCTCACCAGGACAGGGCACTGTCTTGGCCCTTCTCCCCCACCCCCAGGCACACCTGCCATAATATGGGGCTTCAGGAAGCCTGGGCTTTCCTGAGAGAAGGAAAGTGTCAACATTTGCTTCCTCCTCTCCTAGAGGCTCCCCAGGCTAGGAATGCATGGGCTTAGCACAGAGGAGGGAAGGAGCCAGGGAGAACCCACACCAGTTAGGAGCTCAGGACCTTCCTTAACACATTGCATGTGTGTGTAGGGATAAGTCTGCATGCTGCTGCTGCTAAGTCGTGTCAGTCATGTCCGACTCTGTGCGATCCCATAGACGGAAGCCCACCAGGATCCCCCATCCCTGGGACTCTCCAGGCAAGAACACGGGAGTCGGTTGCCATTTCCTTCTCCAATGCATGAACGTGAAAAGTGAAAGGGAAGTTGCTCAGTTGTGTCCAACTCTTAGCAATGCTAAGTCGTGTCAGTCATGTCCGACTCTGTGCGATCCCATAGACGGAAGCCCACCAGGATCCCCCATCCCTGGGACTCTCCAGGCAAGAACACGGGAGTCGGTTGCCATTTCCTTCTCCAATGCATGAACGTGAAAAGTGAAAGGGAAGTTGCTCAGTTGTGTCCAACTCTTAGCAACCCCATGGACTGTAGCCTATGAGGCTCCTCTGTCCATGGGATTTCCCAGGCAAGAATACTGGAGTGGGGTGCCATTGCCTTCTCCGTAAGTCTGCATGTGGGAGCCTAAATGTAGTCTCTCTAGGAGAGGGGAAGTTGTGGGTGACTGGAATTTTCTCCTTTTAACTCCTCTGTACTTTATATGATCAATATAAATCATTTGCATAAAAAATTAAAAAGTTTGACAACGCATTTGGTAAGGAAGTTAGAATTTGTTTAGAAGCCTGGATGACAATCTCTGAAATAGGGGAAACCTAAAAGCAAGGGCAATGGAACCAGCCTTGTGAGCAAAATGAATATCATCTGAGTGATTTTACACCCAGTGCACGCTCTGAGCATTAAGTTCTTGTCCACGTGTAAATAACTCCATGTGGTAAGAGGCACACTCAGAACTCTCAGTGGGCAAGTCAAGAGCTAGTCCCTGGGGACTTCCTTGGTGGTCCGGTGGTTAAGACTCCATTCTTCCAATGTAGTTGGCATGGGTGGGAACTAAGATCCTGCATGCTGGAATATCCAAGAAAAAACAAAAACCAAAAAAGTTACTCCTTGTTCCACCATCCCGTTCACAAGGAACCAGCTTTGCCAAGTGCTTGGACGGGACTGTGCCTGCTAATGTCAAGCAGTGTGTGTGTCTGTAAGTTGTCCCCGAGTCTCCTTCCCATCTGTGCATCTCTCCCTGAGCTGTGCCTCCAGATGTGTGTTTATGCGCACCACCTTCCCTCCCCACAGCCATCCCCAGCTCAAGAGAACACTGAAGAGGGCCTGCGTGCCACTCACTGCCGCTCTGCGGATTTGGGGGACCTAGCTTATTTGTTCTGGTGAGCTGGCCAGCTGCGAGCTGTTTGGTTTGGGGCCATAGGATTAGGACTGTTTTCCTTTCTGAGTTTGGTGCAGTCAGGGGTGAGAAGGATCCCAGGTTGAGCACACCAAGGGCCTGGCCTTTCAGCGCTGGGTTCTCAGGGCTGCTGGTGGGAATTCTAGCTCCTGCAATGAGGGTGAGGACACTGCCTTCCCAGGAGGGCAGCTCCTTGGACAGGGCAGCTGGTGGTTCCCCATGTCTCAGGGGCCAGCTCCCCTAGCTCCTGGAAGAAAGCCCCTGTGTGAGGGCATCTAGGTAAAATACAGAGGAAACAGGAGGGCCACAGTGCCTCTCTGGGCCACAGGGATTCCCCCTCTCAGACCTGTCAAAGGCCATTTCCCCCTCCCCCCTCCCAGCAGATTCTCAGCCTCCCCATGCAATTTGTGGGGAGGATCTTTAGACCCTCAAATCCATTGGAGTGCCAGGACATAAATACTATGCTATGACCCCGTCACTGGCCCTCGGGAATGACAACGCCTATGCTTTTAATTCTGACTTAGATAACAATGGCTAGGTTATATTTAATGATTCCCATTCCTGAGCTTTTCCCCCGAAATTGATTAGAAGTTCTTTTAGGGTAGACATCATTTTCCCACAGATTAAAGCATAGGGCGAAAAATGACAAGGCACCCAAAACATACTTGTTGACTGACTAACCTGGATAGGTAGATGGATAGGTGTACAGACAGACAGATGGACAGATGGATGGATGGCAGACATCCATCATGGAAATCTTCCCATAACAGAAAGTTTTTCTGAGCATTTATCTGAGAAATATTTATTGTGCATGAACTATATGCCACCCATTATTTTAAGCCATTAAGTTTCATCAGTGAACAAAAATACCAAAAAAAAAATCTGTCTTCCTGGAACTTATATTTTATCAGGAGTGTTAGTTGCTCAGTGATGTCCAGCTCTTTGTGACCCTATGGACTGTAGCCTCCCAGGCGCCTCTGTCCATGGAATTCTCCAGGCAAGAATACTGGAGTTGGTAGCCATTCCCTTCTCCAGAGGATATTCCTGACCTAGGAATTAAACCCAGTTCAGAGGTCATGTATGGATGTGAGAGTTGGACTGTGAAGAAAGCTGAGCATCAAAGAATTGATGCTTTTGAACTGTGGTGTTGGAGAAGACTCTTGAGAGTCCCTTAGACTGCAAGGAAATCCAACCAGTCCATTCTGAAGGAGATCAACCCTGGGATTTCTTTGGAAGGAATGATGCTGAAGCTGAAACTCCAGTACTTTGGCCACCTCATGCGAAGAGTTGACTCATTGGAAAAAACCCTGATGCTGGGAGAGATTGGAGACAGGAGGAGAAGGGGATGANAACCAGCTTTGCCAAGTGCTTGGACGGGACTGTGCCTGCTAATGTCAAGCAGTGTGTGTGTCTGTAAGTTGTCCCCGAGTCTCCTTCCCATCTGTGCATCTCTCCCTGAGCTGTGCCTCCAGATGTGTGTTTATGC
Organism: Oreotragus oreotragus; assembly: GCA_006410675.1. Taxonomy (NCBI): domain Eukaryota; kingdom Metazoa; phylum Chordata; class Mammalia; order Artiodactyla; family Bovidae; genus Oreotragus; species Oreotragus oreotragus. Next base: position 168,266 of record SJYX01003795.1, read on the forward strand.
GCACCACCTTCCCTCCCCACAGCCATCCCCAGCTCAAGAGAACACAGAAGAGGAGTAAGAGGGCCTGCGTGCCACTCACTGCCGCTCTGCGGATTTGGGGGACCTAGCTTATTTGTTCTGGTGAGCTGGCCAGCTGCGAGCTGTTTGGTTTGGGGCCATAGGATTAGGACTGTTTTCCTTTCTGAGTTTGGTGCAGTCAGGGGTGAGAAGGATCCCAGGTTGAGCACACCAAGGGCCTGGCCTTTCAGCGCTGGGTTCTCAGGGCTGCTGGTGGGAATTCTAGCTCCTGTAATGAGGGTGAGGACACTGCCTTCCCAGGAGGGCAGCTCCTTGGACAGGGCAGCTGGTGGTTCCCCATGTCTCAGGGGCCAGCTCCCCTAGCTCCTGGAAGAAACCCCCTGTGTGAGGGCATCTAGGTAAAATACAGAGGAAACAGGAGGGCCACAGTGCCTCTCTGGGCCACAGGGATTCCCCCTCTCAGACCTGTCAAAGGCCATTTCCCCCTCCCCCCTCCCAGCAGATTCTCAGCCTCCCCATGCAATTTGTGGGGAGGATCTTTAGACCCTCAAATCCATTGGAGTGCCAGGACATAAATACTATGCTATGACCCCGTCACTGGCCCTCGGGAATGACAACGCCTATGCTTTTAATTCTGACTTAGATAACAATGGCTAGGTTATATTTAATGATTCCCATTCCTGAGCTTTTCCCCCGAAATTGATTAGAAGTTCTTTTAGGGTAGACATCATTTTCCCACAGATTAAAGCATAGGGCGAAAAATGACAAGGCACCCAAAACATACTTGTTGACTGACTAACCTGGATAGGTAGATGGATAGGTGTACAGACAGACAGATGGACAGACGGATGGATGGCAGACATCCATCATGGAAATCTTCCCATAACAGAAAGTTTTTCTGAGCATTTATCTGAGAAATATTTATTGTGCATGAACTATATGCCACCCATTATTTTAAGCCATTAAGTTTCATCAGTGAACAAAAATACCAAAAAAAAAATCTGTCTTCCTGGAACTTATATTTTATCAGGAGTGTTAGTTGCTCAGTGATGTCCAGCTCTTTGTGACCCTATGGACTGTAGCCTCCCAGGCGCCTCTGTCCATGGAATTCTCCAGGCAAGAATACTGGAGTTGGTAGCCATTCCCTTCTCCAGAGGATATTCCTGACCTAGGAATTAAACCCAGTTCAGAGGTCATGTATGGATGTGAGAGTTGGACTGTGAAGAAAGCTGAGCATCAAAGAATTGATGCTTTTGAACTGTGGTGTTGGAGAAGACTCTTGAGAGTCCCTTAGACTGCAAGGAAATCCAACCAGTCCATTCTGAAGGAGATCAACCCTGGGATTTCTTTGGAAGGAATGATGCTGAAGCTGAAACTCCAGTACTTTGGCCACCTCATGCGAAGAGTTGACTCATTGGAAAAAACCCTGATGCTGGGAGAGATTGGAGACAGGAGGAGAAGGGGATGACAGAGGATGAGATGGTTGGATGGTATCACCGACTCAATGGTCATGAGTTTGAGTGAACTCCGGGAGTTGGTGATGGACAGGGAGGCCTGGCGTGCTGTGGTTCATTGGGTCACAAAGAGTTGGACACGACTGAGCAACTGAACTGAACTGAACTCCTGCATTTCAGGCAGACTCTTTACCATCTGAGCCACCAAGGAAGCCCATTTTATCAGGAGAAGACCTATAAACAATAAACATTTAAAAACAAGTAACTTAGTAGTCTATCAGAAAGTGATAACTACTATGGAAACAAAATAAGTAGCACAGAATCAGGAGGGCTGGGACTTGAGCAGAGGCGGGTTGTAGTGTGCACAAGAGTCAGAGTAGCCCTCACTGAGAGGACGACATCCGAGCAAAGCTTTGAGGGAACTGAAGGAGTGAGCCATGTGGCTGTTTGGGGAAGGAGCACTCTAGGAGCATGAACAGATAGGTTATGAAATGGAGCATCCTTGGTGTGTTTGAAGAACTGCCAAGAGGTCAGTAGGCTGGAGTGGAGCAAATACGAATAAAGGTAGCAGTAGAGAGTGCAGAGAGGCAGAGTTGAGATGAGTTGGCAGATCCTATAGAGAAATGGGGAATCATTGAAAAGTTTTGCGAAGAGGAAAGACATGATCTTATTTAAATTTTGCAAGACTCCTTTTAGCTGCTGTTTTAAGAATAGATTGTAAAGAAACAAAGAGGGAAGCAATTTGGAGGCTGTTATGGTAATCCAGGCGGGGAAGGCAATGGCACCCCACCCCAGTACTCTTGCCTGGAAAATCCAATGGACGGAATAGCCTGGTGGGCTGCAGTCCATGGGGTTGCTAACAGTCAGACAGACTGAGTGACTTCACTTTCACTTTTCTCTTTCATGCATTGGAGAAGGAAATGGCAACCCACTCCAGTATTCTTGCCTGGAGAATCCCAGGGACGGGGGAGCCTGGTGGGCTGCCGTCTATGGGGTCACACAGAGTCGGACACGACTGAAGTGACTTAGCAGCAGCAGCAGCATGGTAATCCAGGTGAGAAATGATAACAGCTCTAGCCAGGGTGGTAGCCATGGAGGTGGCAAGCCTAAGCAATTGAAGGATGGAATTGCTGTGAAGATGGAGATAGCTGTGGGCAGAGTGGGTTTATGAGGCAGGAGTGGGTACAGGGCAGATAAGGAGAGCATGCTGAACTTATATCATCCAAGTAGACATCCAAATACACATCTGAAGGCTGGAGGTATACATTTCAATTTGGGCAACAACAGTGATATATGATGTGCAAAGCCATGAGATCAGGTGAGATCACCCAAAAATTAATGTAGATAAAGAAGAGAAGAGAATCAAGGACTGAGCTCTGAGACATATCAACCATAAAATATCAAGGGGATGAGGAAGAACCAGCAAAGGAGATCCAAAAGGAGCAACTCACAAGACAGGGAGAAAATAAAAAGTGTGCTGTTCTGAAAGTCAAGTGAAGAATACATAACATGGACGAAAAGTGATTAACTTGTGTCAAATGCAACTGAGTGGTTAAGATCAACAAAGTAGTCAAGACAGACCTGCTCGCTAAACTCAGCAATATGAAGGTTGTCACTAGTCGTCTGTTGAATACTGAGGGAGGGGGGCAAAGGCTGATTGGAGAGTGATTAGGAGAGAATGGGAGGAGTCCACACATTTAAGGTCAACGGACCTTCAACAAGTTTGCCAAGAACACACAATGGGGAAAGGTTAATCTCTTCAGTAACTGGATATCCACATGCAGAAAAATAAAATCGCATCATTTCCTACCATATACAAAATTAACTCAAGATGGATTGAGTGTAAGAAACAAACTACTAGAAGAAAACATGGTGGAGGGGGTGCTTGTTGACACTGATTTTGGCAATACTTTTTATGGTTATGACACCAAAATAATAGACAAGAAAGGCAAAAATAAAGTGGAACTACATCAAACTAAGCTTCTGTACAGAATGAAAAGGAAACCTATGGAATAGGAGAAAATATCTGTAAACCATATATCTGATAAGGAGTTAATATCTAAAATATATAAGGAACTTTTACAACTCAATATTTTTTTAAACGATTTAAAAATGGGCAAAGGACCTGAATGGGCATTTTTCAAAAGAAGATATACAGAAGACCAATAGGTACATGGAAAGATACCAAACATCATTAATCATTGCTGCTACTGCTAAGTCACTTCAGTCGTGTCCGACTCTGTGCGACCCCACAGACATCAGCACACCAGGCTCCCCCGTCCCTGGGATTCTCCAGGCAAGAACACTGGAGTGGGTTGCCATTTCCTTCTCCAATGCATCAAAGTGAAAAGTGAAAGTGAAGTCGCTCAGTCACGTCTGACTCTTAGCGACCCCATGGACTGCAGCCTACCAGGCTCCTCCATCCATGGGATTTTCCAGGCAAGAGTACTGGAGTAGGGTGCCATTGCCTTCTCCATTCATCACTGGGGAAGTGCAAATCAAAACCACAATGAGAGATCACCTCAAACCTGTTAGAACAGTCATTATCAAAAAGACAAAATATAAGTATTGGTAAGGATGTGGGAAAAAGGGAAAACTTGTGTGCACTGTTGGTGGGAATGCAAATTGGTACAGCTAATATGGAAAACAGTATTAAAGTTCCTCAAAAAATTAAAAATAGAACTACCGTATGATCCAGCAACCCCACTTCTGGGTATATATCCAAAGGAAATGAAATCAGTATCTCAAAGAGAAATCTGTACTCACATGCTTATGACAGCCTCATTCACAATAGTCAAGATATGGAAACAAACTAAATGTCCATCAAAGGATGAATGGATAAAGAAGATGTAATCTATATATACATATTCAATGGAATATTATTCAGTCTTACAAAAATGAAAGAAATCCCCCCTTTTGTGACAGCATGGAGAACACTATGCTAAGTGAAATAAGCCAGACACAGAAAGACAAATACTACATGATCTCATTTATATGTGGAATTTAAAGTGGTCAAACTCATATAAACAAAAAGTAGAATGGTGGTTGCCAGGAGCAAGGAGGATGGGAGGGGGAAATGAGATGTTAGTCAAAGGGAACAAAATTTCATGAATGAGTTGTGTTGTATGTAGCATGGTGATGATAATTAATAGTATTGCACTGTATACTTGAAAGTTACTGACAGGATAGATCTTAAAGTTAAATCTGAAATTAAATCTTAAAGTTAAATCTTCTCAATTACATACACACACAATGGTAACTATTTAGAGATGATGGAAGAGTTATTGAGCTTGATTGTGGTGATCTTTTCACTATACATCAAAACATCAAATATATCAAAACAATATATCAAATATACCAATACATCAAGTTGTATGCCTTAAATATATATAATTTTTATATGTTCCTGATATCTCAAAAAAGTTGTTTCAAGAGAGATAATGGGAGAAAACTAATTGGAGAGAGTGCAGAGAATCTTCTGGAGATGTTCTGCTACAAATGGGGAGCAAACAAAAAGTTGCAGAAGTGGGTTCAAAAGAAGGATTTTACAAAACGGGAGGCATAATCACAGGCCTGAATGCTGATGGAAATGATTCAGGAGAACATGAACAACCGAAGATGGAGGAGAGAAGTAGGCAACATGTCTGGAGCAATATCCTTGGTAGGTGAGCAGGGTCCAGAGGGACGAATGGAAAGTACATCAAGTTACAGCCAAGGAAGCAGAGGATGTGAAGGAAGGTGGAGGCAGGCAGGGAGGTGTGGCGGCAGAGTCCATAGATGTTCTCTTCTGATGACTTCAACTTCGTCATAAAGGGAGAAACAAAGCTCCATTTTGGGGGTGGGGGAAGCATTCATGATCTGGAGAAGGAAGCGACAATGCAGAGCTGTCATCCAGGGTCATGGGGGAGTGAGTGGACTAGGAGAGCAGAGAAGGGTGGCCTGGCAGCAGCTGAAGGCCGCCTTGAAAACCGTGGGCATACATTTAAAGTGACACAAGTCAACACGGGTGTGCTTTTTTCCTTAAACCAGCATGGAGTAAATGGAGAGTTGGTCAGCCTTGGTTGTGGTTTTGCAAGACAGTACAACCAAATAAGAGGGGCAAGGGAGTGATTATAATGATTGACCATAGAATTTAAGTTGTAGTCTAGAAAGAAGGGTTTCCATTTTAGTAAATGGGAACATGTGAGGTCTTTCACTTTGCCAAAAGTGAGCTGTGGATGGAAAAAGTCTAAGACTCAGTGCCCTGGAATCATCATTAACTCAGGGACTCCCTGAGGATTTAATGGAGATGATCTTGTCCCGAACTGGCCCTCACGATTATCTTGCCAAGAGCTGTGTCATAGCACAGGGGTTGGCTGTGGAACAGGGAGGCAATGCGTTGTCATAGTTGTACTAAACTTGTCCTAAGGCTGCCCGCGGAGCACCCCTTTCATCCCAAGACAGAGCCCCCCGGACCATCATCAGAATGAGTCCAGCAGTCACCTCTGACCTCACCCAGGTCTCTCAGCTCCTCCAACTGGGCCAAAGTACCCCCACCAGGCACCTGCCTCTCCCTGTCCTCCTTCCTCCCCTCTTGCAGCTGACCTATTCTTGCTCCATTTGTTAGTCCCAGGATAGCAGCTCTACGTCAGCTCATGTTCTTTGAATTTTCAGGGATTTCTGAATTTCTGCTCTGGGCTTACGTGACTAAGTCCTTGCCTGTTCTGCCCACCATTCCTCCCCACTGAACTGACCCCATCAGACACGCAGACTGGAGCTCTGCACACCCACCTCATCAGCCAGATTCATTCTTATGTGCTCAGACCAAATGTTTTTTGGCTTAGCTTCACCCACCCATTGGCAGACAATCAATGTCTAGGCCTATTTCCAGAATTATGATGACAATAATAAAACAACAATAGTAACAACTGCAGAGTAACTACTGGGAAGATAAGAACCTGATCTACTTTGCTCACTGCTGTGTTCATGTTCTCAGGATTCAGACAGAGCCTTACAACAGTAGGTACTCAGTAAATATCTGAAGAATAAAAGAATCAATGAGTAGTATCTGCCAAGTACACATCAAGCCCCAGGGATGGCACAATATCTTTTTCACATGCGACCTAATTTTAACCCTCCCAACAACCTCCTTCAATGCAGCAGATGGTACTGTACTAATTTTATTAAGGAGGAAAACTAAGATTTAGCTAAGGAGCCACATAGCTAAAAAATGGCAGAAACAGAATTAGGACCCAGTTCTGTCCATTTTTTAGCCCACTGTATTATATGGATCCAGCCTGATGTGTCCTCAAGTCACCCTGGTCTTTCCCACCCTTCCCCTAGAAAGACAGAGCCAGTGGTTGCAGCTGACAGCACCCAGGCCAGAACCCTCACCAGTCAAACCACATTCTATGATTCGTGGTATAAGAATGGTAAACCCTTGGCTGCCAGAAGTGTCCTTGGTTCCCCACTCTTGGATTTGGGATGCCAGGCTCCAGTGATGGCCCAGCGCCCTCAGGAAGTTCTGCACAGGGGTACCAGATGATCATCCCGAGTTCTGGCCAAGGACCCCAGAAATTCCTCCCATGAGGACCACCGCTAGTCCCTCCCTCCACATCCAGCCCCATTGTGCATTCCAGGCCGGTATCTTAGATAAGAGGTGGGACTTCAGTTATTTGGCAATCCAGATGCCCGAAACAGATGCAAAGACTATAAACTGTCCGCAAACATCTATTCTTTATTTACAAGAGAACTTCAAAATTTTAGATGGGTATACAGCTTCCAGTTTTTTATGACCATATAACTAAATTCTACTCAATAGGATAACACTAGAATTAGTATGTACTTTCGCTCGGTCAGTGATTCTCAACCAGAAGTGATTTTTGCCTCCTCTCCCCAGACATTCCTGAAGGCCTCCCCAAACACATCTATGGGCTTCCCTGGTGGCTCAGACAGTAAAGAATATGCCTTCAGTGCAGAAGATCTGGGTTCGATCCCTGGATCAGGAAGATCTCCTGGAGGAGAGCATAGTAACCCACTCCAGTGTTCTTGCCTAAAATATCTCATGGATGGAGGAGCCTGGTGGCCTATGATCCATAGGGTTGCGAAGAGTTGGACACGACTGAAGTGACTTAGCACGCACGTATACAAACATGACTATGTCCTAATCTCCAGAACTGTGAATGTTATGTTACAAGGCACAGGGGAATTAAGGTGGCCAATCAGCTGACTAAGGAGAGTATCTTGGATTATTCACATGGGCCCAATATTGTCACAATGGTCCTTATCAGTGAAAGGGGGAGGCAAAGAGGCAAAGACAGAGCCATGCAGTGTGGGAAGGACTCCACAGCCCAATGCTTACTTTGAAAATGAAGTGGGAGCCACAAGCAATGGAATATAGCAGCCTCTAGAAGCTGGACTAGGCAAGGGAATGGATTCTCCCCTAGAACCTCCAGAAGGAGCACAGCCCTATTTGATTTTAGCCCAGAGGCCCATTTAGGATATCTGACCCCTAGAACTGTAAGACAGTAAATTTATGGTGTTTTAAGTGTGTGATAATTTACTAAGCAGCCATTGGAAATAAATATTCACCAGTCTTCCTTTCTCCTCTTTCCTCTCTCTCTTCCTTTCCAGCCTCTATTTATCCTCTATAAGAGTCTGAGCGAGTGTGGCACATAGACCAAAGGCCAAGGTGGTCAACTTCTGGGGCTTCCTGGAAAGCTCTTACCTGTAAGCTAGAATGAACACCTGGGAGAAGAGTCTGGTCATGCCAACCTGGAGCATGGGCTGGCTCCAGCCACTCGTGGTTTGGGGACTAATCCCCTTTATGATTTGCTTTCAGAAACATACACTTCATCTGCCCCCAAGATCCTGCAGTAAGTAGCCCAGTCCTGCTCTTTATGAAATCCAGGTTATCATCGGATTATCTGCAATTCCGAAGGTGCCTCTGCCCAAAGCCAGAGGGACCACTAGGTGACAGACTGACTGGAGGTGGAATTAGCCAACCCTCTAATTCCAAAGTGTTTAGCTTTGGAGCACAAAAAGTTAAACACCTTCTTGCAACACATTGTAAACATGTCAGTGTGCTTAACATGTTAACCGTCCTCTGTTCTCCTGCCCACGTGTTTAGAAAAGAAACAGGTTATGATGTTTAACTAGTGAATGGATGTATGTGCTCATAGCAGCTAACACTTTTTAAACACTTGTGGATGCTTAAAATTATGATGTGTTTAAGATTTGAACGCGTTTGCTTTTCTACACTCTTAATCCAATGAGTGTTGGCTGCATTTTTTTCCCCCGAACAGCAAGGGTTTGTCCACCTTGCAAAAGCCACTCTGCACTAAGTTCCTAGAGCTGCAAATTGCATTGTTGTTGGTGTTTTTGTTTGAGCAAGTTTTGTGGGGTTTGTTTTTTTACACTTTCTTTCATATGTGGATCCCTCGCTTGTTATTGTTGTTTAGTGTCTGACTCTGCGACCCCAGGGACTGTAGCCTGCCAGGCTCCTCTGTCCATGGGATTATTCCAGGCAAGAATACTGGAGCAGGTTGCCATTTCCTCCTCCAGGGGATCTTCCCAACCCACGGATCAAATTCATATCTCCTGCTTGGCACGTGGATTCTTTACCACTATGTCCCCTGCAGATGGTGACTGCAGCCATGAAATTAAAAGACGCTTACTCCTTGGAAGGAAAGTTATGACCAACCTAGATTGAAAAGCAGAGACATTACTTTGCCATCAAAGGTCCGCCTAGTCAAGGCTATGTTTTTTCCAGTGGTCATGTATGGATGTGAGAGTTGGACTGTGAAGAAAGCTGAGCACCGAAGAATTGATGCTTTTGAACTGTGGTGCTGGAGAAGACTCTTGAGGGTCCCTTGGACTGCAAGAAGATCCAACCAGTCCATCCTAAAGGAGATCAGTCCTGAATGTTCATTGGAAGGACTGATGTTGAAGCTGAAACTCCAATACTTTGGCCACCTCATGTGAAGAGTTGACTCATTGGAAAAGACTCTGATGCTGGGAGGGATTGGGGGCAGGAGGAAAAGGGGATGACCGAGGATGAGATGGCCGGATGGCATCACGGACTCAATGAATGTGAGTCTGAGTGAACTCCAGGAGTTGGTGATGGACAGGGAGGCCTGGTGTGCTGTGATTCATGGGGTCGCAAAGAGTTGGACGTGACTGAGCCACTGAACTGAACTGATGCCACCTGGGAAACAATAGTCATTCATTGCCGGATGTCTGGAGTCCTATTCTCTTAGAGAATCTAAAGGGTTTTAGTGGAATCAACTTGAAAGCTTTACCAATTTCACTATAATTTTAGAAAAGAAAAACCAAAGAGGCTCCTGAGTCTGCTGCTGTCTTTTCATCAGTGTATCCCCAGCCCCCAAGGCCAGACATAAAGTCAGCACCTAATGAATATTTGTCAAATGGCCAAAAGGACTTCTGGCTCTTCAGCCAGTCTTGGGGTCAAGAAAGAAGTCTGTGGACTACCTGGGGTTAAGCCAGAACTCCAGGTGCCTCCTGGGGCTCCATCCACTTGTCTTCTCCACTAGCCTGCCCAAACCAGTAGCTGGAAAAGGCATTAAATCCTCCCACTCCCATCCAAGCATGGACTCACAGTGCGTAATCATGGAGAGGGTTGTTTGCGGATGGTTGTGGATCTGCTTCCCTGTTTCACTGTGACCTCTCTACCTGAGGCCTCCAGTCTCTCTTGTCTGATGGCTCTGGTGATCTCTCCACTAATCCTCATCCACTTGTTCGTCTGTACCCCACTCCCACCACAGTCCCTGTGGACATGGCCTTTATATGGCCCTTGAGACCCGCTGCCCTGACCAGCCTTATTTCTTGCCCGTATCTCCCTCCTTTGCTATGCTTTGCTGGTCTTCTTTTCGTCCTCGCTACTTTCTGCCCCAGGGCATTTAAATATTCCCTCCTCTCTAGTAAAAGTCATTCTTTTCAAGGTCCTCTTCAACTAGATAACTGTTTTAAACAGCAGTGTCTCAGGAAAGGGTCTTCCCAACTATTCACACCCCCTCACGTTGAGGCAGACCCCCTGCGCATGCCATCCCAGCTATCTGCCCCTTTAGCACCTTGTTGTTGTTCAGAAGCTCAGTCATGTCTAAGGCTTTGCGACCCCAAGGACTGCAGCACCCCAGGCTTCCCTGTCCTTCACCATCTCCCAGAATTTGCTCAGACTCATGTCCATTGAGTCAATGATGCCATCCAACCATCTCATCCTCTGTCACCCCCTTCTGCCCTCGATCTTTCCCAGCATCAGCGTCTTTTCCAATGTGTTGGCTCTTTGAATCAGATAGCCAAAATACTGGAGCTTCAGTCCTTGCAATGAATATTCAGGGTTGATTTCCTCTAGGATTGACTGGTTTGATCTCCTTGCTGTCCAAGATGCTGGTGCTGTCAAGAATCTTCCCCAGCACCAGAGATCAAAAGCATCAGTTCTTCAGTGCTCAGCCTTTTTATGATCCAACTCTCACATTCATACATGACTCCTGTTAAAACTATAGCTTTGACCATATGGACCTTTGTCAGCAACATGATATCTCTGCTTTTTTAGCTACCACATATTTAGGTTTGCCTTCCCCCATGGGACTAATCCTCCCACCAGGGCGGAGTCTGCTGCTGTCTTTTCATCAGTGTATCCCCAGCCCCCAAGGCCAGACATAAAGTCAGCACCTAATGAATATTTGTCAAATGGCCAAAAGGACTTCTGGCTCTTCAGCCAGTCTTGGGGTCAAGGAAAGAAAGACTGCATTGTGAGTTGGGGGCTGTGAGCATAGCTTCTGACTTGGTGCAAGCTATTTAATTTTTCTGATTCTCAGCCTGTCTACACGCTGGATGGGGAACCAGCTCAATTCAGCAAGTGTTTTTGGAGATGGTGCTATATTTAAGGATCCTGATGGGCTCTCTCAGTGCCTGCAGAGATGAAAACCACAAGGGGCTTGCCTTCCTTGTCCTCAAAAAGCTGGTAGTTTAGCATGCGAGACAAAACTTCTACGTAAATAACCACTATAGAAGACAAAGTTGATAAAGCTTCCAGATAATTTGAAAGGACTAGCAAAAGCATAGAAGAACCCACTCGTAAATGACAGACTAAGAAGGTCTTGTGGAGAAAAGGACATTTAGGCAGACATAAGAACAGGTAGGGCTTCAAGAGACCAAAGGGCGGGGAAAATAAGAGAGAGTCTTCTCATCAATTCAATGACATTAAAGACCCAGAGATGGAGAAGACTGGGACATGCTGGAGAAGTGCCTAGGATCTAGCTTAGCTGCCAGGTAAGACACAGAGGAGGAAATGAAACTAAAGAGGCAGGTCAGAGTCAGGTACGACTGAGAGTCATACGTATGTCATACATATGTATGAGAGTTATACATATGTATGAGAGTCATACATATCAGAGTCAGATCATTTCAGATCAGAGATCATGAAATGCCACTCAGGAGTTTGGAGCAAGTTCATAAGGCACAGGGAATACTGCAGGGCTGTGAACAAGGGAGAGAGCAGTGAGCAGTGCACTTAGGGTAGTTAATCCAGCTGCAAGGATTGGGCTGGGATGATCACTTGGGAGGTAGCTGCAGTTATTCAGTAGAGACAGGAGAAGGCAGATGGTGGTGAGAAAGGCAGTGAGAGGAAACAGCTGAAATCAGAGACCAAAGATAGAAGCAGAGGGATTTAGGAGCTGATTACATAAATATGAAGTCAAGGGAGAAAATGAAGCCCAACGAGGATGCCAAGGTTTCAAGCTAGAACCATCAGGAACACGATGCTGCAATGAACAAGAACAGAACACAGGAGGAAGAGAGGTGGGTGGGGGTCAGACAGCATGTTTCAGAAATGTTCACTGTAAGTCAGTGATGAAGCTGCCTAGTAAAACACTATAGGCAATGAGAAACGCAGGGCTTGATACTGGAATATAGATTAGTATTTTTCTGGCCTGGCTACAGGACTACTGGGAAAATCAAAGGAGATGGTGGGACAGAAGGCATTTGGAAGCATACAAGTCACTTTGGATGTGTAAGGCATGATGACTTGTATTTTTGGTATGAAATACATCTCTAAATATCTCAGAAGTAAAGTCGGGGAAGCTATGTCTGGTCTCGCTCCCTGGAGACTTGAAACCTAAAATTATTCCCTAAGTGTTAAAATCAATCCATAAAGCTGCAGCCTGGAGGTCCATGAAAAAGACACAATGGGCTCAGGGCCAGCAGGTAGCAAGAAAAGGACTGAGTTATCCCTGGGGACACAGGAAGGGAGAGAGTGAGGGATCACTGGCCTTCCCCACCCAGGTATCATCTAGGGATGCAGAGGTGGGAGCATTTCCATCTTCTTGGAAAATCTATCCCTGGCAGCACGTGGTTCTCTGACCTAAGTACTCAATCAATCAATATTACTGATGCCTGGATTCTGTCACTGGTAAAGCCCATTAATAATTCCCCAGGAAATAAAAATAGAATCTGAGTAATAAAATAAAGTCTGGCCATTTTCCCCCCTTTCCTTTGTGCTTAGTCTAGTTTCACTTGCTCACAAGGTGCTGTGGCACAGGCCTTGTCCCTGGCACCTCAGAACGGAGTTCTTGGTAAGAAAGGGCTGCGTCCGACACCTCAGCTTGGGGACCATGTGCAGAAGCTGTGCTGCTGCTGCTGCTGCTAAGTCACTTCAGTCGTGTCCGACTCTGTGCGACCCCATAGACGCCGGCCCACCAGGCTCCCTCGTCCCTGGGATCCTCCAGGCAAGAACACTGGAGTGGGTTGCCATTTCCTTCTCCAATGCATGAAAGTAAAAAGCGAAAGTGAAGTCGCTCAGTTGTGTCCGACTCCTAGCACCCCCATGGACTGCAGCCCACCAGGCTCCTCTGTTCATGGGATTTGCCAGGCAAGAGTACTGGAGTGGGTTGGCATTGCCTTCTCCACGAAGCTGTGCACAACACTCAATTCAAGATGGTAGCAGTATGCTGTGTACAGATGCTGCTCCTGGCACTGAAGCTGGAGCATGAGAGCACAGCTCTGCCACCTGTAAGAGTTCCATCTGCTCCCCTCCCAGCTGCCTAGACCACAGCCTTTTATTTAGAAAAGCTATGAAAGTGCTGCACTCAATATGCCAGCAAATTTGGAAAACTCAGCAGTGGCCACAGGACTGGAAAAGGTAGTTTTCATTCCAATCCCAAAGAAAGGCAATGCCAAAGAATGCTCAAACTACCTCACAATTGCACTCCTCTCACACGCTAGCAAAGTAATGCTCAAAATTCTCCAAGCCAGGCTTCAGCAATGCATGAATCATGATATTCCAGATGTTCAAGCTGGTTTTAGAAAAGGCAGAGAAATCAGCGATCAAATTGCCAACATCCACTGGATCACTGAAAAAGCAAGAGAATTCCAGAAAAAGATCTATTTCTGCTTGATTGACTATGCCAAAGCCTTTGTGTGGATCACAACAAACTGTGGAAAATTCTGAAAGAGATGGGAATACCAGATCACCTGACCTGCCTCCTGAGAAACCTGTAAGCAGGTCAGGAAGCAACAGTTAGAACTGGACATGGAACAACAGACTGGTTCCAAATAGGAAAAGGAGTATGTCAAGGCTGTAAATTGTCACCCTGCTTATTTAACTTATATGCAGAGTACATCATGAGAAACTCAGGGCTGGATGAAACACAAGCTGGAATCAAGATTGCTGAGAGAAATATCAATAACCTCAGATATGCAGATGACACCACCTTTATGGCAGAAAATGAAGAAGAACCAAAGAGCCTCTTGATCAAAGTGAAAGAGGAGAGTGAAAGAGTTGGCTTAAAGCTCAACATTCAGAAAACTAGGATCATGGCATCTGGTCCCATCACTTCATGGCAAATAGACAGAAAAACAGTGGAAACAGTGGCTGACTTTAGTTTTTTGGGCTCCAAAATCACTGCAGATAGTGACTGCAGCTATGAAATTAAAAGATGCTTACTTCTTGGAAGGAAAGTCATGACCAACCTAGACAGCATATTAAAAAGCAGAGACATTACTTTGGCAACAAAGGTCCATCTAGTCAAGGCTATGGTTTTTCTAGTAGTCATGTATGGATGTGAGAGTTGGACTATAAAGAAAACTGAGTGCTGAAGAATTGATGCTTTTGAACTGTGGTGTTGGAGAAGACTCTTGAGAGTCCCTTGGGCTGCAAGGAGATCCAATCAGTCCATGCTAAAGAAGATCAGTCTTAAGTGTTCATTGGAAGGACTGATGTTGAAGCTGAAACTCCAGTACTTTGGCCACCTGATGTGAAGAGCTGACTCATTTGCAAAGACCCTGATGCTGGGAGGGACTGGGGGCAGGAGGAGAAGGGGATGCCAGAGGATGAGATGGTTGGATGGCATCACCGACTCAATGGACATGAGCTTGAGTGAACTCTGGGAGATGGTGAAGGATAGGGAAACTTGGTGTGCTGCAGTCCATGGGGTCTTAAAGAGTCGGACATGACTGAGCAAGTGAACAACAACAACCACAGCCTATGGGGAAAGCCTGTGCTGCAGAGCATGAGCTCATACCTCTCCATTCTCTGATTCAAGAATAAAGCTTACCTTTGCTTCTGAACCAAGCTTTGTCTCATTCTATTGGTTCCAATGATACCAGGTAGGAGGATCCTTCTTCAGGTCCTACTGGAAAGGGATGGTTACAGTTCTATTCCTAGAGATTCAGATTTAATTGACCTGGGGTATGGTCTGGATATTGAGTGTTTTTTTAAGTTTTCTAAATAATTCCAATGGGTAGCAAAGTTTGAAATGTATTGTTTAGTGCCTTAAGTGATCTCATATTGTACAGTCTTCTTCTTTCAACCTTGCCTCTCTGTGACTTGTCAACAGGGAAAGAATATGTGAGCTAGAAGACCTAGACAGCTTAAATCTCACATCCGTCAGAAGGGCTATTATCAAAAAGACAACAAACAGTAAGTACTGGTGAAGATGTAGAGAAAAGTAATGTTGTACACTATTGATGGAGCTGCAAATTGGAGCAGCTACTATGAAGATTCCTTAAAAAATTAGAAATAGAACTACCACACAATCCTACAATTCTACTCCTCAATGTTTATCTAAAGAAAATGAAAACACTAATTTGAAAAGATATATGCACCCTTATGCTCACTGCAGCATTATTCACAATAGCTAAGATACGGAAGCAACACTGATAGATAAATGGATAAAGAAGATGTGCTGTATATATATTAGTCATAAAAAAGGATGGAATGTTGCCATTTGTGACAATATAGATGGACCTAGAGGGTCTTACACTAAGTAAGTCAGGCAGAGGAAGAAAAATATATATTTCTACTTACACGTGGAGCCTAAAAAACAAAAGAACAAACATAAAATAGAAACAGAGTCATAGACACAGAGAACAAACAGGTGGCTGCCAGAGGGGAGAGGGACGAGGGCCGGAAGGAGTCAGTGAGAGAGATTAAGAGGTGCAAACTTTTAGCTGCAAAATAAATGAGTTATGGGCACGAACTGTAGTGTGGGGAATATAGTCAATAGCTTTGTAATATTTTAGTGTGGTGACAGATGGTAGCTAGACTTATCTTGGTGATTGTTTTGAAATGTAAAGAAATACTTAATCACTATATTATGTTCCAGGAACTAACATAGTGTTGTAGGTTAATTATATTTCAAAAACCAACCAATGGAAACAAACAAACTCAGAGAAAAAGAGATCAGTTTTGTGGTTATGAGAGGAAAGAGGGTAGAGAGAAAGAATTGGACGAGGATAGTCAAAGGTGCAAACTTCCAATTATAAGATACTTAAGCACTAAGGATGTAACGTACATGATAAATATAATTAACACCGCTGTACATTATGTATGAAAGCTGCAAAGAGAAGAAATCCTAAAAGTTTTCAGTGTAAAGAAAAAATTCATGTTTCTATTTCTTTAGTGTTCTACCAGCAAGAGAAGATGGACGTTCACTAAACTGATTGTGCTGATCACTTCATGATGCATGTAAGTCAGATCATTATGATGTACCTTATATATTACTGTATACCAAATATGAATTGCCAGTCTATGTTCAATGCAGGATGCAGGATGCTTGGGGCTGGTGTATGGGGATGATCTGGAGGGAAGATGTGGGGTGGGAGGTGGGAGGGGGGTTCATGTTTGGGAGTTCGTGTAAAAAAATAAATAAATACAAAAAACAAAAAAAAACAAAAAAAAAACTAAAATAAAAATTTAAACAAGGCTTGGAAAATTTGTTTAAATCAATATAAAATTATTTCAGACATTTTGATGACTCTGGAGCAGTCTCTTACTTTCTGGTTTCCTCATCACTTGCAGATGGATAGTTAGCCCCTCCCACTCACTGAAGTCTGAGGTGACTTCCAGATAAAATTATGAACTTGTGTTCCAAACACAATTTAAATGCCTTTCTCCTCCAGCTTTTCTTTTCTTTTTCTTTTTTTCTGTGATTCCTTTGGAATCTGGTAGTGGAAGGTTGGTTCCCTGCAAGTGGCCTCCCAGATCCCTGCAGTTCCTCTGCAGTTTTCTGAGCCGGGTAACTTCTTGGGAGGTATATTAAAACATTTAAATTTTAGATAATACACTAAGTCACTCATATCCTGACAGTAGCACTGCTTGGTGTATCATTCAGTGTCAAAATTTCAGCCGGTGCTACCTGCTGGCTTGAGTTAACTGTCCGCTGGCTAGTCCCTGGACTAGTCAGGAGGCCCGGAATTCACAGCATGCGATTCCAAGTGTGAGTCAAAATGCGCTTGATAAATATGAAGTCAGAGCAGCTGAGACTGTTTCCTCTTGCCTCTGGGATGCACAGCCTGGTAGACTTTACTAGTGTCTACTCGTGACCAGTTTTCATCCCCTTTTTGGCAACAGAAAGGCTACACTCTTCAAGCCCCTGGAGGGTGGCAGAGCTGTGTGCTCTAAGGGGGGGTCTTCCAGGATGAAGCACGGAAAAGCCCAGGCATGGTTTTTCTTCTCTTCTTCCGCCTCGTTGATCAAGGAGGCTGTGTTTCAGACACAGGGTCCTCATGGATCCCTGAGTTGTCATCTGGAGGACATTTGCTTTGCAGAGTCACTGGGACTGGTGTGAGTGAAAAGTTAAATTGTGTGTGTGAAAACATTGATATGAATGAATGAGTAGCGAAGACTTCTGCTGAAGGCATAGGCACCCAGTGTGTCATCCTGGACAGTGAGGCCCAAGGTTAGAGGTATCAGACTGCTGGTTACCCACAGGCTTCTGTTTGCGTCTGCAAGGATACGATCAGAAGAAAATCTTTAGTGTGAATGTGAACAAGTGCACCATCTTCCTGGGTGGCTGGAGCCAAGGAGAAACAAACAAATCCAAGCCACAGCTCCTCAGCACAGCAACAGTGCCGGTCTGAGACCTCATCATCCCCAAGATGAAAATGGATACCAGCCCACGTGGCATAGTCACCTCCCTGGTGGAGACATGTCCTTCTTAAAAGACCAAGGCGGCTGGGGTGGGTGAGGAGCAGAGAGGGATGAGCAAGCTGCCTGCATGCAGACATGATATGAGTGCAGGAACCCCAAAATGCTCTCTGCTTCTCAACTCTCTTTTGCTCCTTCAGACTGCAGTCTCCTGTTAAGGTTTTCTCTTTTAAATACCTATATCTGAGCCAGGCAGCTGCTTTTGCTCCTGGCCTCCCTCCCTCCTCATCACTTCACCCATTCTCCATGTCCCTATTTCAGCTTCTCCTCCTGGCTACAATTGCCAGATAATGGTTCTCCCTACTCAGCTCATTCCTTGAGACCATTTCCATTTACCTTCCTTGAGAGAAGTTAATCCACTCATCACCAAACACTCAGAAGAACTGAATCCCAAGAGAAGGGGGCAGTGCCCTAGAAAACTCTGGGTTGGGGGGTGAGGGTGATGCCTCATGGTGCTCACGGCTCCAAGGGCTGCCATGGGGCTCAGCCAGGTTCCCCATCCTTTACCTTCTTTCTCCGGGTCCTGAGGCAAAGTCTATTCCCAAGGATGCTGCTTGTCTCAGACTATGAGTGCCTTATGAAGAGATGGGGCCACTTCCAGCACTGGATGAGACATCACTAGCAGTTTAAATGTAACCAAGAAAGGGGAGGGAGACCAGGCAAGAGGAAGGGGGGGTAGGAAGGAGCATGGCCCTTTATCCCAGCCTCTATGCCTCCATTTATGCTGAAATCTAAGCAGACTGTCCCACAACCACTCCTGCCTTCATTGCCTCCTCCCCCAGCCTTGCCATCACTTAGCAGAGAGATGCCTGTGCCTGCACAGCCAGCCTGGACTCAGCCTGCCGGCACTGCAGCTGAGTGCTTCCTGTGCGTCAGTCCTGAGTACACACCTCCACTGCCAGCTGCTCCTTGTGGAGGCTCACGGGCCTCAGTGCAGCCCGGATTGGATGATGGGGTGGCCAGCAGCTGAGGCACCCTGGTGGCTCTTGCCGAGGAAAGGGGAGCCCAGGGCACATTCCAGCCCTGTCAGCGCTGGCTCAGCCTGAGCAGTGTAAAATCTCACGCCTGGAGCCCCGGGAGCTCCTGGTGCCAGCTGCAATTTTATTGGTGGTCTGTGACTTCAAAGGCCTCTCTTCCTCCATGGCTAAGCCAGGCAGGCTGTGGGGCAGGAGGCCTTGTGCCCAGGGCACTGGGGAATTCCCCTGGATGGGGCTCTGGACCCAGCTTCTCTCTTGCTTGCCCTGTCACTTTCTTTTGGATTCATTAAAAATGACTTTCCCAGCTCACTCTGTGACCACAGCAAATGGAGAGAAGCTTCTTGTTTAGGAGACTGATTTCATGGGCCTGTATGTCCCAGTCTGCAGACTAGACACTTGTGATCAAATATCTATTCAATATCTAGCATTTTTTTCCCTGGGATTTCCCTGGTGGTCCAGTGGTTGAGACTTCACCTGCCAGTGCAAGGAGTGTGGGTTTGATCCCTGGTTGCAGTGATAAGATCCCACATGCTTCACAGCCAAAACACCAAAACCAAAACAAAAAGTCACATAAAGCAAAAGTAATATTGCAATAAATTCAACAAAGACTTTTTTTTAAATTAAGAAAAAAAGAAAACCCCAGTGGCGACAAGTCGGCTGGTTGGGCTGTGGTCTTGGTGACATGGGCACCCACTAGACATCTCTGTGCATCTCACCTCATCTATAAAGGGAAGTGACACCCAGCCCCAGCTCCCAGCCTCCCTGTGCTTTGTGGCTTAGGAGAGGTCAAGTGTGGGAGAGCAGGATAAAAATCTCTCAGTGAAAGGTAATGCTCCCTCCACACTTGCTGGCAATCCCTCTCTGGCAGGCCCAAAACTCAATCAAGTGTTTAAGATGCACTCTGGGCTTGAATCTCAACTCTGACATTTCCCAGCTGTGTTACCTTGGGAAAGTTACCCAACATCTCTGAGCTTCTGTCTCCTCATAGGGATTAGTTAACATTGGGAAACACTTGACCAGTCCCTGGTAGGTGCTAGAATAGTGTCTGTGATTGTTACTATCATCAGACACATACCTCATCTTGCTTGTTAATTCCACACAAATGGGTGTGTCTGACTGTGAGACGAAAAGTTTCCAGTGTTCCTTCCTCCTCCCTGTGACACACATAGGCACACAGGCAGCCCAGCCTGGTATGGTAGCAAGAGCACCCCCGGGGTCAGATCCTGCTCTGTCATCTGCTTGCTAAATGAGCTTGGGTAAATTATGACACCCCTGCAAAACCAGCTGACTCATTTATGATGAGGAGCCAAGAACAACCTGCTTCACAGAGCAGTAGAGAATTTACATGCAATTTCAGGAAAGCTAGCAGTGAGTATTCATGAAGCCCAGCATCTAGCCTGTAGTCAGCATTTTAGTGAATCTTCTAGTCTCAAGGCTGGGCATACCATAGCTCCACAAACACTCGCTGGCCTGTGGTCAGTTCTGCACATGTGTTAAACTGGGAGGTCATATCAAGTCACTAGCCCCATCCCCTCCAAGGCTACACCTTCCCTGATGGCCACACTTAAAACTGATGGGAGTGAAGCTCTTAAGGGCAAGGACTGACTCTTCTCCCTCACACTTGCCAGCAGCTGGTCTAACTTGGTACTTACAATGGGAGACACCCCCCCCAAGAAGTGACCCTGGCTGTCTAAAATCCTGTCCAGAAGAAAATTATAGAGAGAAAGCTGAAAAAGGAAAAGCTGCCCTCCAACATACTCAGAATCTTGCTGGAGATGGAAATGAACAGGGATGGAAACATGACAGCAGAAAAGTACAGACCGTTTTGAAGTCTGCCCACCTGGGAGTCAAGCCACATTGAAAATCAATAAGGCATCAAGGCCGGGAGCACGGAAAGCGGACTGGATACCTGCTTAGGCCTCCTTTAAAGCAAGGAAACCTTTGAAGTTGCAGACGACCAATAAAAATACAGCTGGCATTTACAGCTTCTACTCCTCCTGCCTCTGCTTTTCACCAAGTACCTCAAGCTGCAGCCACAGTCACTCCAGGCTGGAATGTTGGCCCAGGACCACAGGGCCCATGCCGTTGACAAGGCCAGCGGCTCCTGTCATGCACTGGCTAGGGACTGGTGATTAACTCTAGGCACGCTGGCACTTTCCCAGGACAGCCCTGGCTGAGGTTCTGCACACCAGACGCGGTGGCTGAGGTCCCCCTGGACTACTTTAGTAAGGTGAGCTCTGTCAGAAGCGGTCAGTCATGGCCAAGTTGAGTCCCGGGGAGGCTGTTGTTTGCATGGGATGCTTTCCATGCATTGCCTTGTTCTGTGCTCTCTCTCCTGAAGGCCTGTAATACCAGAAGGATGAACCTGTGGGAATGACTCCCTTCCCCCTTACCTCAGAAGATGGAGCCATCCAAACAGAACAGGTTTAAGCAATTAGCGAAAAAGGCAATGGAGGTTATAATGAAAGGACCCTAGAACCCTGCTCCCAGCCCAACGCTGAAGATTTAGGATGCTGCGGTTGGAAGCCCTTCTCACTTCTCTCATTTTAGGGAGCTCCATAACTTTACTGTCCTTTCAATAAGCACATAATGAGTTCTCAGGGCTTGAGGCTTATGGTCCAACCAAGGAGACAAAACTGAAAGACAGAAAATACCCAACAAAAAAAGTGATAAAGGAGTCTTAGAATGAATGGAAAATCTTGTACCGTACAAAGTACATGGGCAATGTCAGGCCTAATGACCAAGCTGAGCTAATGTAAATAAACAGAGAACTATTAGGAAATTCATTAATCAAGGTCTTGCTTATATGCCTATTTGTCAACTAAACTATTTGTTTGACTTGTGGCCTCCCTGGTTTATTGCGGTCATCTCTGTCATCAGCAGAGCGGGGCTGCTGGAATTTCACACATAGGCAGGGCCGGCAACTGTCTTCCTCTGTTGTCCCGGTTGCCTTCTCCAAGAACCAGAGCTCTCATCAGGGGCCAAGGTCTGTCTTCAGTTAACAAATAGCTGCTCTTTGTAATCCAATGGCTCACCGGACCTTAATGAATTGATTTGCTAATCACTGTTTCCTGTTTCCAGAAGTTGACCTCTGAAGCACCCTCCTGCTCTTCGGGGAATGTCATCAGGAAGGAACTTCAGGCTGAAAAGCAACGGCAGGGTGGAAGGGGACTAGCAGCTCTCCAAGACACCTGCGGCCCTGGCCACCTGGAGGTGGTCTTCTAAGGTCGTCTCTCACTACCGCCTCCCTCTATCCCGTTCATTTCCTTCCTGCCGACTTGGCTCATGTCTGCCCACCCCACCCCCAGCCCAGAGATCAAGCTCCTCTAGAAAGCCTCCCTAAGACCTTGAAAGCCAGAAAGGATTTTGTCCCGCCTCAGGCTTTCAAACTGGATGTGTGTGTGAGTTGCTCAGTTGTGTCCGACTCTTTGTGGTCCGATGGATCCCACCAGTCTCCTCTCTCCTTGGAATTCTCCAGGCAAGAACACTGCAGTGGGTAGCCATTCCCTTCTCCAAGGGGTCTTCCTGGCCCAGGGATTAAACTCAAGTCTCCCGCATTGCAGGCAGATTCTTTACCATCTGAGCAACTAGGAAATCTCCCCAACTACTCGGTCCCAGTGATTGTCTCTGCTCTGTTCTGTTGGCTCTGTTCCCATTCAGCTTTGCAAACTGCACTTCAGCTAGTAGATACTGGGTAAGTTTTGGGGGGCAAGCCAACCTTAAGGGTTTCACAACTTTGCATCCTTTCTCCTTGGCCCCACTACCCAACACATGCACACATAAAACGTGGACCAACAGAAAGTGCCCTGCTCTGCTATGAAATGTAACTTTCATTAGGGGTTTTACTTCCCCCTAGACCCTAAGGTACCCCTGTTGAAGGCCCTGCCCACAAGCAAATAGAAAATTATAATCACCTTGGCAACCACCTTCTCTACTTTCATCTCCTAAGCTGAACTAATTTCTGGGGTTTCCACCTCCTCTGAGCCAGTGCTTCCTGTTGAGGAAATAAATGTCAAATGATTTCACCATTCAGAGTGATGATCACAGTGGATTTCTGGGTAGCAAGCAGGCAGGGGAGGCCCCCTTTAAAAAGTAGACATCCTTGATTACTTTGAAGGGAAAAGGGTGAAGAGCTTTGAGGGGAGTGGGACGAAGGGTCAGATTTCTCCAGAATGACTCAGAGTAATACCTCCTCTCAGCAGCCACCCTATGAATTCTGACACATCTCAAAAAACAGGAGTCTGGAAAAAGCAGTCAAAATCTCTTACCTTCTGCAAAAAGCTACTGTGCACAGTTTGTCCCTTTGTAGTTTGAGGTTTTTTTTTTTTTTTAAATCAAACCATCTTGGAAAAATCAAAAAGCAGATGCACCCATAATTGAAGTTGGCAAGAGCAACAGAAACCTTGTTATAGGTGTTACAGGCCCTCACACCTCAATTAACCTGGGGGTGCGGGAGTGGAGGGGCTGTGGGTTTCTCTGCGCAGATGTCTTGGGGGAGAGGCCCTGGTGGGCAGGAGATTTAGGTACCCTGAGATCCTTCTGGAAACTAAGGCCCAGGACCCTCGGCCAGTCCTGATGAAGAATCACTCTCCAGCCTTGGGAAAGCCACATCCAGGGGAGTCCTGGCCCCGGGATAGTCCTGGAGAAGCGGGACTGCTATGCGGCTGCCAGCCCACCCGAGAGAGAGCGTGGAGCACCCACAGCACTACCCAGGGCAGAATTTTACTACCTGCCATTTACCATTCTGACGGGAAAACAAATTTAAAACACCTGGGCATTTATGTCTCTGATGGGTCGAGTTGCACTGTTCCATTATATTAAATAATCCAGGCGGTGTGGTTCAAAGGCTGCCATCTCCAGGAGGGCGGGCTCGGGAAAAGTCTTGTGTGGGTTCAGAGGTGGAGGTTTGCAGAGGGCCCAGGGTTTTCACCTGGGACACATGGCCCCTCCAGGGCACACCCTGGCCCTGCCGACACACCCCTGCCCCAGACTTAGTGGCAAAATGGGATTTACTACACATGATCCGGTCACACAGCTCCATAGGTCAAGGTGGGTGCTGAGCAGAGAGGAGGTTGGGGTCAATAGAACACTCAGAAGGTTAAGACTGGATGTCGAGAGTGGGTCAGAAGAAGCTATGGAAATGTTTAGGACACATTTGAGACTTGGGGCCCAGCAGACCTCTGAGGATGGGGCAGCCAAGAGCAGCATGGTGTTGGGGGCGGGGTGGGGGTAATACTCTGGCACCCTCCAGAAAGGAGCCCTCAGTATTGACAT
>SJYX01003796.1:0-11926 GCA_006410675.1 Oreotragus oreotragus
GTGATGCCATCCATCCATCTCATCTTCGATCATCCCCTTCTCCTCCTGCCCCCAGTCCCTCCCAACATCAGAGTCTTTTCCAACTGTCTCTTATACACATCTAGATGTGTATAAGAGACAGGACTGGTTGGATCTCCTTGCAATCCAAGGGACTCTCAAGAGTCTTCTCCAACACCACAGTTCAAAAGCATCAATTCTTCAGCCTTCACAGTCCAACTCTCACATCCATACATGACCACAGGAAAAACCATAGCCTTGACTAGATGGACCTTAGTCGGCAGAGTAATGTCTCTGCTTTTGAATATACTATCTAGGTTGGTCATTACTTTTCTTCCAAGGAGTAAGCGTCTTCTAATTTCATGGCTGCAGTCATCATCTGCAGTGATTTTGGAGCCCCCCAAAATAAAGTCTGACACTGTTTCCACTGTTTCCCCATCTATTTCCCATGAAGTGATGGGACTGGATGTCATTCTCTTAGTTTTCTGAATGTTGAGCTTTAAGCCAACTTTTTCACTCTCCTCTTTCATTTTCATGAAGAGGCTTTTTAGTTCCTCTTCACTTTCTGTCATAAGGGTGGTGTCATCTGCATATGGAGGTTATTGATATTTCTCCCAGCAATCTTCATTCCAGCTTATGCTTCATCCAGCCCAGAATTTCCCATGATGTTCTCTGCATAGAAGTTAAATAAGCAGGGTGACAATATACAGCCTTGATGTACTCCTTTTCCTATTTGGAAACAGTCTGTTGTTCCATGTCTAGTTCTAACTGTCGCTTACAGACCTGTATACAGATTTCTCAAGAGGCAGGTCAGTTGGTCTGGTATTCCCATCTCTTTCAGAATTTTCCACAGTTTATTGTGATTCACACAGTCAAAGGCTTTGACATAGTCAATAAAGTAGAAATAGATGTTTTTCTGGAACTTCTTCCTTTTTCCATGATCCAGCAGATGTTGGCAATTTGATATCTGGTTCCTCTGCCTTTTTTAAAACCAGCTTGAACATCAGAAACTGAAAGGTTTCTGGGGCAAAATGACCATGAGAAATGCAAGATTAAACAATATTAAATATATGTAGTTTATGGGCATTACCCCAAGTTTGAGTACACATTGGTTTTTATTCTGTCCATGTTTCTTCACGAGGTAAAGTTTCATTCAATAAGATAATATGGTTAAAAACACAGTAAGGAATATTCTCAACTATGCAACAGCTTATGTGTTGGGTCAAATTATTATTTCCAAGATCCTCTTTCTAAAGAAGATATAGTACTTTTCTATAATACTCCTAAAAATACTTAAAAATTGAACTTTCTGCTTTCTAAGAACTGGAATTGGTTAATAGTGTAAGAAATGTTTGATTTATCTTCATATAACTTGTTTTAAGTCCTTTTTAAACATTAGTTGTCAAAGCATGTTTTAATTGATTTGATAGCAATTTCAAAATGAATGCTTCAGTTATCAAAATAAACTATTCAGGCATGTTATTTGAGTAAAAATAGCTTTAAAAACAACCAAGTTGAGGGCAAGAGGATTATTTTAATCATTTTATCAAGTCATGTATTGTCTCAGATAAGGAGTCAAATACAGTGATCTTGACACACAGAAAATTAATTTTATGAATGTATTTTGCATCAGTTATGAGAAAAATAAGCACATATTCATGTTATACTCATTTACTAGTTGTTATACTCATTTACTGGTTGTGTAAGAATGGAAATTATAATTGTCATAAGCAACAAAAGGTGATAACAGCTACATAACCTCATAGAATGTAGTGATTCCATAACCTCAATACCTAAAATGGGTATTCAGAATCTTAAAGATCCATAAATATAGAAATATTTCATGCTAATTTTAATATTTCTGCATTAAAATAATCCAATGAAGGTATTTATTAAATGGAACTTCTAAGTAGTTTGTGATTATTGGTCCAATATACCGAAATTTAAACCAAAAGCAAATAAAAACACATTTACAGTTTCAGTGTCCCAATCCACTGGAAAATGTGTGCATCTATCTTTTAAATTTAAAAATAAAATGTGTGATTATTTTGTGTCTTAAAGGATGGGTTTAAAGTTTAGTGTCCATTACTATTATGGGATTTTATAAATTCAGAAAATAATTATATATAGAAATTGCTTTTTTGGGAAAAGAGGTAGTTCTATTTTTTTTTTTCCTAAGAGGACAGGTAATGTANGAATCAAGACTGACAGGAGAAATATCAATAACCTCAGATATGCAGATGACACCACCCTTACGGCAGAAAGTGAAGAACTAAAGAGCCTCTTGATGAAAGTGAAAGAGGAGAGTGGAAAAGTTGGCTTAAAGCTCAACATTCAGAAAACAAAGATCATGGCATCCGGTCTCATCACTTCATGGGAAATAGATGGGGAAACAGTGAAAGACTTTAATTTCTTGGGCTCCAAAATCACTGCAGATGGGTGACTGCAGCCATGAAATTAAAAGACATCTGTTCCTTGGAAGAAAAGCTATGACCAACCTAGACAGCATATTAAAAAGCAGAAACATTACTTTGCCAACAAAGGTCCATCTATTCAAAGCTATGGTTTTTCCAATAGTCATGTATGGATGTTAGAGTTGGACCTTAAAGAAAGCTGAGTGCTGAAGAATTGATGCTTTTGAACTGTGGTGTTGGAGAAGACTACTGAAAGTCCCTTGGACTCCAAGGAAATCCAAACAGTCCATCCTAAAGGAGATGAGTCCTGAATATTCATTGGAAGGACTGATGTTGAAGGTGAAACTCCAATACTCTGGCCATCTCATGCAAAGAACTGACTAATCTGAAAAGACCCTGATGCTTAGAAAGACTGAAGGCAGGAGAAGGGCACGACAGAGGATGAGATGGTTGGATGGCATCACCGACTCGATGGACATGAGTTTGAGCAAGCTCCAGGAGTTGGTGATGGACAAGGAAGTCTGGTATGCTAAGTCTCTGGGGTCACAAAAAGTTGGACATGATTGAGCAACTGAACTGGAGTATATTTCACCCAATTCAGAGCAGCTACTATGTATGGTTTTGGCTCAATTTCTAAGAACCTGCAGAGAAAAATGAATTGTGCTTATTANTGATGGACAAGGAAGTCTGGTATGCTAAGTCTCTGGGGTCACAAAAAGTTGGACATGATTGAGCAACTGAACTGGAGTATATTTCACCCAATTCAGAGCAGCTACTATGTATGGTTTTGGCTCAATTTCTAAGAACCTGCAGAGAAAAATGAATTGTGCTTATTATCTTTTGGCTTATTATTTTGGTAAAGATTTTCTCTGTTTTTCAACTCCCAAGTGTAAAAAACTAATGTACAAATTCCACTGTTATGAAACAATTTACCAGAAGTCTTCATTCTCTTATTGTTTTCTATGGAGGAGGAAACTGTATTTCAAACACAATCTTAAAACATGCATATGCTGACACTATCCTACTCTGAGGCTTTATTTAAAAAAAAAAAAAAAAAAAAAACTCACCAGAAATCCTGTGTTCATCTTTAATAAGTCTATAAAGCAAATATGTGCTGTTACGCGGATACTGGAATAGCAGAGGCACTTATCCAAGAAAAATAAAAAAATTTAAATTATCAAATTCTCACAAAAACAGAAGCTCCAACATTTAACTACCTTAAATACTTCTGATATATCTAATTTATGGTAAAATTTTTTTCAGTGTTAAACCTTTATACTTACCTTCTAAAGCAAAGAAGGTATATGAAAAAGTTCTAAGATCTAAGGAATAGGAGAATGAACTGGGTAGATTTTAGTATGTATCATCAGTTTTTCTGTATTTTTTTCATTGCATGGGTCATTTTCATCAATTCAAAGAAAGAGTAACTCCTCCACAACTAAAATTATAAATTTCTTATCTATGAGCCTTTTGGAGAAGGAAATGGCAACCTACTCCAGGATTCTTGCCTGGAAAAAATCCCATGGACAGAGAAGCCTGACTGTCTACAGTCCACAGGGTCGCAAAGAGTCAGACACGACTGAGAGACTTCACTATCACTGACACTACGAGCCTTTAAATATTTCCCAGGGCAAGCAAGCAACAAGAAAACACACGTACACACACACACAAATAAGACTATAAAAAACAAATATGAAGTTTCATAGTTTGATAACTGTTCCCTAATGTCAGAGATGAAACTACTGAGCTAATAATACTGTTTTAAATATCTGAAGTCTTCTCTGTCTGAGATCAGTTTGACAATACAGATTTATAAGACGGAGTCTCATACGGTTTCCCAGTTGATCATCACTAGAACTTAGGTCTGCAATACAGTACACATATGTACCCTTGAAACGAGTTTTCACACAACTGTATCATGTGATACACTCATGACATTTCCTTTTCTGTTCTTTCCTGCTTCATTTAATTTGTCGGGGGTGGCGGGGGGAGGCAGAAGAATAGCAACTTAAATTGATTGCAAAATGGGCTGCCATCAGCAGTTTGAAAACTACTGATTAGAGAGTTGATTAACACCAGAATACATGCCAAGGGACAGTATACTAGATTACTTGATAAAACAGGCAGAGTTAATGCTGTCTAGAGCGTGGCTACTATGTTTCCCTTTTCTTCCTACTCCTCAGATAATCTCCTATACTAAACTTCACTCACGTGTCACTAGGAGCCACAGACTGGAACCTATCCTGGTCACTTTTTCTTAGCAAGGCAAAACAATATAAAACTAAAGCACTTCTGAGGGACATCTATTACTATGGGAAGCATACAGTCAGTGGAACTAAAACAATCCAACCAACATACACATAAATGTGCATATCTTGTTTACATCAGCTTAAAAAATGAAACAAGTTTGTTTCAAAATACTCCTTTCTACATTCACTGCGCTGATTTTCTTTTCTATTACATGTCTTAATGCTGATCATAACCCACTAAATTAAGTTCTTGACCCACTAATGAATAGGTGGAAACCTGAAATTTGAAAAAAACAGCTTCAGAGAACACACAAATCAAACTAGCAGGATAAGAGAACCGCAGATAAATTACCAGTATCTAGTGGCCACCTTCTTTCACTGATGAGAAAAAGCTGAAAGAACTGAAAACATTAGTCAAAGAGTGATTATTTAACTCCAGGAAGACCATACAAGAAGGTATAAGATTCAGGAAAAGAAACTGTACAGCATTGCACCCCCACACAAAGGAGTTCCCGATACAGCATTTAATAGTCATCACCACTCTTACTCTAACACTGGCTTCTCACATGCTCAATCCCGCACTAAATGCATATATAATTTATCTCTATAAGTGGTGTGTGTTAAGGCATGTATATGTGTGTATGTACTGCAATGTGTAAATTATATAAATATATACTTATGGTATTGTATTTTTAATACATAAATTTATTTTTTTTTCCAAGCCATTCTTACAACCTGTCAAAACAAGAAAGTAGTGCCAGATCTGAAACCCAGGTTGGCTGGCTGCAGAATCTAAGCTCTTAACCACTCAGGTATAAGCTCTTCCAAAAGAAAAGGAGTACCCAGCTCTGGCTGTGCATCAAGAATCCTCTGTGGCGTTAAAGAGAAACAGACAGATGCCCAAGTGCATCTAAAAGGAGATATAAAAGGAGACTTTTTTAAGCTGAAGTGGCAAATATTACAGAGAAATGTATTTTGTAGATAACGTATCAATACCATCTCCGACCCATTATGTCAGAAAAGATCTTTTTCGAAGGAGTAGATACTGCCACATCGGACATAAAATACCTGTTGAATTAATCGACAGTTGACTTCACCTTGAAATTTGATTCACTGTCATTATAGGCTAGAATTTAATAAAAAGTAGTTTTGTTTTAGATTTAACAACTAAATTCCACTGATAATTTAACTGCTGACACATCAAAAGGTTCTCGACATAAGGTAGCCTAAATGATAAAAATTACAGGCTGTTCCACTGTATTTCTATTACACTTGTATATCCATGATTTAAACATTTATTTTCCCAACATATTTTCCTTCATTACCTAAAAGATAAAGAATTTTGAACCCAACATAACATAAATGAATTCAGCATTCCCCCTGGATTGATTCACTTCCACGTCTTGAAGAAAACATTTAGTAGCAAGGACATAGTACACAATTAGGAGGTTTCCAAGGTTTCAAATAATTAAGAAATGGTTTTGACTACATCACTCAAATAAAATGTTATGAACAGAAAAACCTTAAAGATTTTTGATGGTCAAGAGGGTAATATGAAGCCTAGAATTACCACTATTAGCAACCACAAGTAACAGTGGGGCTACATACCTCAAGCACATGAAATATGAACTGTATACTTATGGTGGTGTAGAGAGAACAATCACACTATTAATGAAAAATCACTCATTTTCAAGACAAAAACAGCACAAACTATAAATGGTCCGTGTAAAAATTATTTTGTTTGGCCAAATTAATACCCTAACTGAAGAACTGTATCCAATTATTTTCATTCAGGCTACCATGAAATGACAGCACTGCAGAGAAACTAGCCTATGATGTAAACCATAAAGATAATTACAGACTAACAGATGAATAATCCCCAAACTATTTCATGAAAGAAATTATAACCGATTACTATTAAAATTTAGCAAAAAATGTCTTATTCCAGTGTCTCCTATAACCGTATCTCAAAAGGAGGGGGAGAGGGGACTCATTCAACAGCTTGGGATATACAGTTTCTTTCCTAAACAAAAAATACTTTTGCCATAAATCCATAACCACATCTGCAATCTAAGTATTAAAATATTTTTAAATACATGTTAATTAAATATAGAATCATTAGTGTTTGTTCTACCCATGACCTTGGGGGATCACTGGAAGGTTTCTAAAGCATACCTTTTAATCCACGCCATGGTACTTCAAGAACATGTTAAGGTAAGCCACAGGCTGGAACACTTCGATGCACCTCAAAACACCTCAGCCAGTATATCTGTATCATTCTCCTTTCCTTTTGAGATCAAAATGTTTCCGAAGAACTATAATGCTTCCATCTGAATGACAGTTTCATAATTTCAATGACTTAAAAACAAACAAACAAAAAAAGGACTTAAGTGTTGATATGTTAAGCCACTAGTGCACTGTGTTAACTGAAGCCGCAACTAAGACAAGCAAGCCAGCTGCTGCTACTGCTATGTAACACTGTCATTTTTAATATGACCCTCATGTGAATGAGGAAGAGTACTTGCTTAGTGGCCAGTGACAACCCTTGCTTTCCTGCATGCCTGAGCACTTTCGCTTCAGTTGTGCTCGACTTTCTGCGACCCTATGGACTGTAGCCCACCAGGCTCCTGTCCTTGGGATTCTCCAGGCAGGAACACTGGAGTGGGCTGCCATGCCCTTTTCAGGTGATCTTCCTGACTCTGGGATTGAACCCACGTCTCTTATGTTTCCTGCACTGGCAGGTAGGTTCTTTACCACTAGCTTGCTTTACTGGGATCTATCCAAAGCCCACAGATCTCTTTGCCCCAACTGATTCTTCAGTTTTCTTCTCAAGGAATTAAAATAACCTAAAAGACGGGTCTAGAACACTTGGTAGACGCCAGGTTCTCCTCTGACCAACTATTCTATGTAGAAGGAGAGCTGGAAATTACAACACACCTGCATAAAATGGAATTCGTTAACAGACACTACAGGAATGCCCTCAATAACACCCCTTCCTGATGCTAATATTACTGAATCATTTTAATTCCATGGAAGTCATTAACGTGTAAAAAGTTTCTCTTTCTAAAGTTTACTTCTATGAAGAGCATGCAGATAAATGAACAGATCAACGGCTAACTATCAGGTTTCAGTGCTTCTGTGACTGCCTTGGCAGGTTGCCTGATTCCTCCTTCCTCTTCACCCCACTCCACCTTTCTTACACATGAAGACATTAAAAACACTTCATTATTTAAATGATACAGTAAGAAGTCTATGTACCATATTTTAAAACTAAAAATTCACTCTACTTTTGCTTCAAGCTTGGCACTCTATAGTTATAAGAATGAACACCCAAGCTACACAAAAGAAGTAAAAGAAGCAATACACACATTTATGTCATAAAGCAATTAACATTGCTTTAGGATGACTGACCAGGAAACTTTCAATAAAAGCAAGCCATAAAAAGAGCTTCCAAGGAAAGAAAGTAGCTGGAAGAGGTTTGCTATACTCTGGGTTTGCGGAACAGCTTGTGTAAAGGTTAACAGACAAGGAATGGAAGATGACAGAAGTTTCCCAGCTAAAAAGCACATGCTAAGGAAAAACAGAAATTATTTCCTGCTTAAAAGGGTAGATTCAACGGGTCAATGTCAGAAAAACTACATATTCCTGAGATTTAGATTTATTGCAGGTTGTAGGGAATACAGATTACAAAATACAGGTAACTCTTTGGAAAGCTTAATAGTGGCATAACTGAATACAGAAAAGAATTCTACCAGGGCAGGTGGGAAAATAATAATGAACAACAGAAACAAGGGACCTGGTCCACTGAATCACTGCAGCCACAATCACCTTTTAAACTGATCATTTCCCTCCTCTAGCTTAAAACCTTTCAAAGCCTCTATATATGTTACAACCTCCTGGAAGGAAATCCACATTGTTTCCTACACTCTGTCCCTCCAAATAAACATATCCTATATGTAACTATCAGGTTAATGTTCCTGAAGTACAGTTAGTTCCTCTCTTACAAAGGAAGAATAATGTGAAATCACTGAGAACTAAGGTAGGCTTTAAATACATTAGATAATAAAGAATAAAAGCCCAATGTTTACTCATTATCTCATTTTTCATAATCTCATTTTATTGGGGAGAAAACTGACACTCTGTGGTCAAGTGATTGACCCAAGAAAACACACAGTAGGAGAAAAGAACTAGGATTTGAGTCTAGACCCTCCAGCTGGAATTTCAACACTTTTTCTACACAATATTGTTGTAAATATTACTGGAGAAGTGGTGCTGCGGCAACACTGTTGACAGTATGCCAGGAACTAAGCTAGGGGCTTGTGTGTGCACATGCACCGGTCACTTTACTCACACCCCACTCTGTGCCCCTCTGCGCACTGTGGCTTGCCAGGCTTCTCCGTCCCGGGATTCTCCAGATAAGAACACCGGAGAGGGCTTGCCATGCCCTCCTACGGGGGTCTTCCCAACCCAGGGATCGGACCTGCATCTCTTTTACCTCTTGCAGTGGAAGGCGGGTTCTTCACCAGTAGCAACATCTAAGAAGCCTCATGCTAGGAACCTAGTGGTATTTTATTTCATCCTGATCTAAGACAGACTAGTTGCCTCCTTTACAGACTGAGGCTCCTGGAGATCTGAGCACTAATTTATTCAACGTAATGCATCAGAGACTCAAAGTGGTTTGTCTAATATTCCCTCTCATGTGTCCAACTTTAAAACCCACACTCATGTTGCTACGCTAATCTATCTCCCAGAAGCAATCAGAAGAAATCAAGTCCAACACTGAAGCTTTATTCTTCAACCTGGCTGATATAACAATAATCTAATTTTATAAATGCATCTTAATCAAAATGTAGGCAGTGTATATAAACAGATTTTTTAATCTATAATTTAGCAAGAGACTATATGCACATTCACTAAAGCCACTAAGAAGGATTAGAATCATTTAATCGCTCAAGTCAGAAAGTTCATTTGATTCCCACAAATGAGATCCAGGTTGTTCATGAACTTATGCACACGAAAGATCTTTTAAAGCTGACTTGTAAATCGTAGTAGTTACAATATAAATTTTGGTTGACAAAACAAAAACAAGCATGAAACTTATTTCCCTTAAGAAGCTGTACTGCCATGTTTCCCCATGGACTGCTCCCAGTCCTAGCCTCATGATGAGCAAATCATGTACTAGCTGAGGATATTCAGTCAAATATCAGTTAATTTTTCTATACAGAAAACAGGACCTATTTATAGCGCAGCGAACTCTATTCAACACTCTGCAATAACCTAAATGGCAAAAGAATCTGAAAAACAGATACATGTATATGTATATGGGGGCTTCCCCAATGGCTCAGTGGTAAAGAATCTGCCTGTAATTCAGGAGACCCAGTTCCATCCCTGGGCTAGTAAGATCCCCTGGAGAAGGAAATGACAACCCACTCCAGTATTCTTGACTGGGAAAATCTCATGAACAGAGGAGCCCGGCAAGCTACTGTCCATAGGGTCCCAAAGAGTTGAACACAACTGAGCACACACTCTGTGTATGTATAAACAAAACATTTTGTTGTCCATCTGAAACTAGCACAATAATGTAAATCAACTACACTCCAATATAAAATGAAAGCTAAAAAAATACTCCAAAGACTTTATCTGTCACATACTGTTTTACAGCATCCCAAATTTTATTACTCTCAAACCACCAGAAATCTCAACAGAAAACTTTTAAAAGATCATCAATGGGGTGGGAGGTGGGAGGGGGGTTCATGTTTGGGAGTTCGTGTAAAAAAATAAATAAATACAAAAAAAAATAAAATAAATAAATAAATTAAAAAAAAAAAAGACCATCAAAAGGCATTACAGAAACTTGCCAGCTTTTAAAATATACCTAGGTAGACTTATTTTAGGAGAAACTTGAGTTTAGGGCTTCCCTGGGTGGTCCAGTGGTTAAGAATCCACCTTGCAATGCAGGGGACACGGGTTCAATCCCTGGTTGGAGAATTAAGAGTCTGTATGCCGAGGAACAACTATAGAAACTTGCCAGCTTTTAAAATATACCTAGGTAGACTTATTTTAGGAGAAACTTGAGTTTAGGGCTTCCCTGGGTGGTCCAGTGGTTAAGAATCCACCTTGCAATGCAGGGGACACGGGTTCAATCCCTGGTTGGAGAATTAAGAGTCTGTATGCCGAGGAACAACTAAGCCCATGAGCTACAGCTAAGAGCCAACACAGCCACATCGAATTAACAGCTGAAGACTTTAAAAAAAAAGAGAGAGAGAGAGAAACCAAGTTCTGTTGAGGGAAGAACACAGTATTAAGAAGGAAAAAAGGTGCTGGGTTTGGTTTAATTGGGCATATGCAACAGCTCCTCCCTGATCCAGTTTCTGGTGTCCTCCAGACAACATTTGTTCTAGCCACAATGGACATCTGTACACTTCTCAGAACACACCATGGTGTTTCAGATCTCTGGACCTTTGCCCCACCCTTCCATACTCACAAACTGCAGTAGTAGTGGGCAAAACAGAATTTAACATCACATGACATTTAACAAGAAAAGAATAAAGGGGAGGTGAAATAGGTGAGATAACAAGTTAAAAAACTTTTTAATGTTTTCAGTGCCTACAATAGATGACATACTACATGCTCAGCTAAGTTAGTGTTTTTACATAAATTCTCACAGGCTATTATATATAAGAAACTTTTAAGAAGAAAAGTTCTAAATACTGAGTTGATGATGCAATGTGTTTTTAATTAGATACCATAATTTGGTTGAATGTGTTTTACAGAACTTTAATTTTAAATGAGTTGTCAATCAAGTACTTAGAAATAGTCCTGTTAAATAATGACAGCAAAGTAATCACTGCTATTATCTAAAGTATGAAAATCATGTATTCTAGGTATTTAAGTTCTAAGCTCCTTTTTGCCAGTGCTAATAAAGGTTTCAATTCTAAAGCTAAATCTGGTTTGAGCAACTTTCAAAGAATCTTTCCAAGCATGATCAGTTCAGTTCAGTTCAGTCGCTCAGTCGTGTCCGACTCTTTGTGACCCCATGAATCGCAGCACGCCAGGCCTCCCTATCCATCACCATCTCCCGGAGTTCACTGAGACTCAATGTCCATCGAGTCCGTGATGCCATCCAGCCATCTCATCCTCCGTCATCCCCTTCTCCTCCTGCCCCCAATCCCTCCCAGCATCATGGTCTTTCCCAATGAGTCAACTCTTCGCATGAGGTGGCCAAAGTACTGGAGCTTCAGCTTCAGCATCATTCCTTCCAAAGAA
>SJYX01003796.1:13763-23981 GCA_006410675.1 Oreotragus oreotragus
TATCTAGAGCTTTCATCAAGGTTCTTATTACAGATGACATAGTTGTAGCTATGACATTCCAGCATTCCCATAATGACTGGCTACATAACAATTACAGTTACCTCATGTAACTAGGGCAAGAGGTGTGGCTTTGAAATCTAAGCCCAGGACTGCAGGCCAGGAAGTCCTGAGTGTATATCCTGCTTTGACAACAACTGCAAAAAGTGGCCTCTGGCAAATAATTTAGCTTGTTGTTTTTTTTTTTTTTAATTGCACTGTTAATTTTTATTTTACTGTCTGAGTGATGAGCATAAGAATGCTAGTATTGTCTTGTTACCATTGAAGTACATGAATGATATCAGTTGTCAATTGAATACAAGACGTCTCCTATGTGTACAGCAACACTCAGGGCCCCGAGGAATGCAAGAGCAGTCCAGTGTTCCTCCCCTCAAGGATCTGTGTGTCCTAAGGGAACTCGGAGGCTCTGTATGGTGCTTTGAAAGGTGTCTGACGTACAGCAAGTCTTTGAGAAACATACATTCACTTCCTTCTTCCACCCTTAAATCTGGCTTCTACTCAGAGCTAGAATCCCTGATTCCAGGCCTGATAGAACATTTTTCGAGATGGATTCCACCCATCCAGATTGTTTAGATTGACTAGATTGTCAACGCCATGAGAACAGGAACTGGGTCTTATTCACGCTCCATTCCTAGTACCAGGACAATGGCTGGCACATGAAATGTGCTCAGTGCATTTTGTGGAGTGAATGATTTTCCAAGGAAACTCATTCTATTTTTGGCTTACCCTCATTATTAAAGAAATGAGCTGAAATCTGCCTCCCTGTCACTCGCCTTCACTAGTTCTTATCTTCCCTAATCTAAATAGTTCTCAGTAGATGTAAGCTCCCTTTCTACCTTTCCTTCTTGCCTTTCTATCATTGCCCTCATGAATATCACAGGAGACTGTTTAGGGCCCTTGCTAAAATCTAGACACTACCGGCTATACCCTCAGTGTTCCTCTAATCCATTAGCCAAACAATTTAAAACAATGTAATTGAGGAAATTCATTCTGAAACATGAAACAAAGGGGAATCAAAGCCCTTAAATGTGATGAGTGCTTGTGATCAGAGAGGAGTAAATTCGGGAGTCCGGAAAATGAAACTATCCTTAAGTACAAAAGTGTGAGAAGAGATTTTCTGCAGTTTTGGTGCTGAAACATTTATTCATTCATCTTAAGACCTAGATGAAGCAAACAACACCGTACATCCTCCCACAAGTTCACTCTCTAGTGGAGGAGACGGTTAACTAACAGGAGAATTAATAAAATGAACTTAAAGCGACTTAGCAGCAGCAGCAGCATGAATAAAAAGGCAGCACCTCAAAAATGCAGTGAGGTAGGTAGGGGACAGTTTATTGTGATCCACACAGTCAAAGGCTTTGGCATAGTCAATAAAGCAGAAATAGATGTTTTTCTGGAACTCTCTTGCTTTTTCCATGATCCAGCGGATGTTGGCAATTTGATCTCTGGTTCCTCTGCCTGTTCTAAAACCAGCTTGAACATCAGGGAGTTCACGGTTCACATATTGCTGAAGCCTGGCTTGGAGAATTTTGAGCATTACTTTACTAGCGTGTGAGATGAGTGCAATTGTGCGGTAGTTTGAGCATTCTTTGGCATTGCCTTTCTTTGGAATTGGAATGAAAACTAACCTTTTCCAGTCCTGTGGCCACTGCTGAGTTTTCCAAATTTGCTGGCATATTGAGTGCAGCACTTTCACAGCATCATCTTCCAGGATTTGAAACAGCTCAACTGGAATTCCATCACCTCCACTAGCTTTGTTCTTAGTGATGCTTTCTAAGGCCCACCTGACTTCACATTCCAAGATGTAAACTATTCCAATTCCCATCTTGGTAGTAACTCTTTTTCCAATTAAACACTGGAGGCCAGAGGACTTCAAGCACCTATAGCTAGGAGGTGAAACTCAAGATCAATGAGACCCACTAACTAAAAGACATTTGAGATCTAGCAATTCTGGAAGATGCAATATTCAGCTAATTTTACTTTTGAGGAGTTCCCAAATGGGGAAGCGCTTTTCTCAAAATATATATCCTAATTTTCAGCAACATCATTAAAAACTAGCTAAGTGCCTGCTGCTGCTGCTCTTAAAGTGACAAACACCCAGGGGTCAACTGGAATATGGTTGAATTTTTTGCTAGAAATCTAGATGGCACAGTATGGACAAATATAATTTAAATATAAACACACACACGCATACATACACACACAACTATCCTTTTTCGAATAGATTAGTGTTAGCAAGTTGTTACCTGTCTAAGCTAGGAGGGTGGGGAAAATGAACAGGGAAATGGAAGTTACATTGTTCAAGTGCTGAGTAAAGGACATTAGGAAGGAAAAGTAGTAATACAGTAAATCAGCTCATAAAAACTACTAGACACTTACTCAAAACAAGCAGATACAGCCATCAACAGACGTTTCTTTCCCTTCTAGGATATGAGAGGAAACTAAGGAAGAAACACTAAAGAGTGTGAACCAAATTTACCTCTACTTTCTTTATGGTATATACTTACAAAAATGGTTATGAGTGAATTGAGTTTCTCCATATCATTTTGTTTCTCCTTCAGTTTACTTGCTTAGGTCTCTTTTTGTTTAAAATAAAATATAAATTTTGGTGGCTTGAAAAAGTGTGTGGTCATGAGTATAAAAGAATGCGCTGATCAAGTTCTGGACTTGGCAGTGAAGAGACATAGGTGAAACTCACTGGAAGGGTAATTTC
The DNA here is from genome assembly GCA_006410675.1 of Oreotragus oreotragus. Classification (NCBI taxonomy): domain Eukaryota; kingdom Metazoa; phylum Chordata; class Mammalia; order Artiodactyla; family Bovidae; genus Oreotragus; species Oreotragus oreotragus. Next base: position 16,534 of record SJYX01003796.1, read on the forward strand.
TGACCGATCACAACTTCTCTGTAGATAATAACAGAATAAAACTGCAATAATAATGCTTAAATGCTGCTTAAATGTGAAAGTACCTAGATCACTGCCCATTAGAGTAAAGCATAAACATTACTGAGTTTGAAGGCACAATCTGATAATCAGTTACCACTAATGTCACAATTCTAAAGTCAAAACAAAACATTTTCCTATGAATTTTTAATTTAATGTTCACGAAATACTTATGTTTGTTTTAAATTTTTCACACTTTTATGTTTATTTCAATTATGTGAATGATGATCCAATCTGTGGCTCTAATTCAAGCCTAATTTTCCTTTCTCTTGATAAATTCATTTATTCAACAAATATTTCAACATCTACAATGTGCCACCCCTTTTTAAAGTACTGAGAATATCTTTGTGTATAAATCAAGACCAAAATCCTTGGCAGCAGTTTACAATGTATTGATAATTAGAACGTTGCTGCTACTGCTGCTAAGTCGCTTCAGTTGTGTCCAACTCTTTGTGACCCCATAGATGGCAGCCCACCAGGCTCCACAGTCCCTGGGATTTTCCAGGCAAGAACACTGGAGTGGGTTGCCATTTCCTTCTCCAAAGCATGAAAGTGAAAAGTGAAAGGGAAGTCGCTCAGTATTGCCCGACTTTTCGCGACCCCATGGAGTTAAATAGTGGTAAACACTATGGACAGGGGGTGAGGTATACAATTTTAAATAAGCCCTTAATGAGGTAATGTTTGAGCAAAGATCTGAAGGAGGTGATGAAAGGAAGATTTCCTGCAAAGGGAATAAACAGCAGGTCCAAGGGCCCCAAAGCAGGAGTGTTTTGGTGAGAAACAGATTTCAAGAGAAGGTTATTAGGAGACAAGAGGCGATGGGAGTGTGTGTGAGTATGGGTCGGGGTGTGCATGTACATATTGTAGGGAACATCAGGAAGGTCTTGAGCTTTTTACTTCAAATTCTTAGGTGATGAAAGGAAGATTTCCTGCAAAGGGAATAAACAGCAGGTCCAAGGGCCCCAAAGCAGGAGTGTTTTGGTGAGAAACAGATTTCAAGAGAAGGTTATTAGGAGACAAGAGGCGATGGGAGTGTGTGTGAGTATGGGTCGGGGTGTGCATGTACATATTGTAGGGAACATCAGGAAGGTCTTGAGCTTTTTACTTCAAATTCTGAGTCAAAGAAGATGAAGATCTGAAGAAAGGAAGGTCAGCATGAAAGCATGAACTTGGCTGAGGAGCAGAGAAAGAGGAAAGGCATAAGGGAAGAAGCAGAAGAAACTAGTTAAGAGGCTATGGTGACTATGTAGATTAAAGATGACAAAGCCTCACACAAGATAGAAGCTGTTTGAAGTTTCAGAACCTCTGCTGCTGCTAAGCCACTTCAGTAGTGTCCGACTCTGTGCGACCCCATAGACAGCAGCGCGCCAGGCTTCCCCGTCCCTGGGATTCTCCAGGCAAGAACACTGGAGTGGGTTGCCATTTCCTTCTCCTCTGGACATACTTTAAAGACAAAACCAACCACATCTGATGATACTCTGGATCATGGAGATGAAGCAAAAAGAGGACGAGGACAATGGGGACTCCAAGGTTTCTAGCCTAAGTGACCCAAAGGATGGAGTTACTTCACGAAATGAGGAAAACCTAAGGAGAAGATGAGGGGGGGGTTCATTTCTTAATTTTCTATCTGTATGAGACTGTGGTTGTTTACCAAACTTTCAGTGATGTATCATTATGCTGCATACCGTAAACTTATATAAGCTATATGTCAATTATATCTCAATAAAACAGAGACAAAATACATTAGGAAAAAAGAAGGGGGTCTGGTAGTTCAGTTTAGATATAATAAATTGGACATGCTCAGATATTCTAACAGAGTTTACTACAATTTATCAGAACTTTCTGCAGAGTAGGGTGATATGATGAGTTCAGTTCAGTCGCTCAGTCGTGTCCGACTCTCTGCAACCCCATGAATCGCAGCAAGCCAGGCCTCCCTGTCCATCACCAACTCCCATAGTTCACTCAGACTCGCGTCCATTGAGTCAGTGATGTTAGGTTAGTGTATTTAGTTCCTGGTCGCAGTTCAAATTTTTAAAAAATGAGGTAAATGGTGCTCACATTGGCAGCACACATACTAAAATTGGAATGATACAAAGAAGATTAGCATGGCCCCTGCGCAAGGATGACACGCAAACTCACGAAGCGCTCTATATTTTAAAAAACGATCAAAAACGGGGGTAAATGTATCATTTATTAAACAAATGTTCTAGTAGTATCAGTATTTTAACTATGCATCTTCTTGCCATCTATATCTGTCAGTGTTAAATAAGCAATAATGTGGTAAATATATTTAAGAAACTCTCTAATTATACAGCCTAACTTAAAGAGAGACAGTCCAAGCATTGCAGAGGTTAAAATAATAAAGGCAACCTCAGCTAAGAACAAGAGCCTATTATCTTGAACTCAGTCTCAATCCCACAGATTAGAAGGAAATTTAACAGACAATACATATGAAGTGCTTTCCACTTGACACTAAGCATCTCATTTAAATTACCAACTAACTTCCAGCAGCTCATGAGGCTGAAAGAAGTTACTAAAGCTAAAGAATGGCCCTGTAGCTTTAGCAGTCTCAGGAAAAGCTAGTTTGGAAGTCTCTAAGGACTTCTTTTCGTCCATTGCTTTAACTTACCATCACCATGCTTCACCTACGTTCTGTGTTCTCTTCATGCGCTTCCATTTTCTAATGCCAAATGTTATAAAAGTTTGATGCGCAGCAATCTGTTTGGGTATATATTTTAACAGGAAAGGAACATGAAAGAAAATCATGTATTAAAGAGTTCTAAAATGTGCCACGTTTCTGAGATGGAATTGTGTTGAAATGTATTAATAGAAGTCACATTTTCAGGCTGCAGGCCTAGAATTACAACTCTGCTAAACAGAAAAGAACTGCAGAGAATCTGGAAAGTATGTGTTTTCTAGGGACAAATGTATAAAAAGAGAAGGGAACCTCTGTGATACACTTTATATTCTTGATAGTTCTGTGATATTCTCACCTCTCATTTTAACTTCAATTAGAAAATTATTGCCACAGAGTATCAAGATTTTAGATACTTTCACAGTTCAGCTCAGTTCGGTTCAGTCGCTCAGTTGTCCGACTCTTTGCAACCCCATGAATTACAGCACGCCAGGACTCCCTGTCCATCACCAACTCCCGGAGTTCACTCAGACCCTCATCCATCGAGTCAGTGATGCCATTCAGCCATCTCATCCTCTGTCGTCCCCTTCTCCTCCTGCCCCTAATCCCTCCCAGCATTAGAGTATTTTTCAATGAGTCAACTCTTCGCATGAGGTGGCCAAAGTACTGGAATTTCAACTTTAGCATCAGTCCTTCCAAAGAACACCCAGGACTGGTCTCCTTTAGGATGGACTGGCTGGACAGGTTGTTAACTCCTCCCTATTTTAGGTTACATTTATCAACCAAGTTATTTCATCCGATGCAGGGGCTGTTTTCTTTCACCTATCTTAATAGTTTAAATTCTTCAAACAGTTCTTAAGTCAATCATGTAATACTAGAACATGTACTACAACACCATCTCTGTTTTGGGCACTTCAGAGTGCACATAATTTTGTACATTTTACTAATCGTCACAATTATCCAATGATTATATTTAAAACCTCAAGTCATCTATGTCCAGTCTAACATTATATTATATACCTTTGACCACTGTGGTGTCTATCACTAGTAGGATAAGCATTTTAAGTCATTTTTCCAACAGCCATAATATATTTGTGTTGTAAAAAGTGAACTCATCCCTGTGGCAGCAAACACTATTTTCAAACAGTGGGTCTCCACAGGAGTGTAGTGCTTTGCATTGTTTTGTCAAATTCAATTTTACCGTATCCACTTTTCAATAACAAACACAAAACCGAAGATTCCTCCCACCAAAAACCAACAAACAGCTCAAACAAATGCAACCCAAATGTCTACCAGGAGATGGATGGATTTTTAAAATGTGGTAGTACATGCATACAATTAAACATTATTCTACCTTAAAAAGGCAGGAAATTCTGACATGCTACAACATGGATGAACCTTGAAGACCTCATGTTAAGTGAAATAAGCCACAAAAGGAGACTACTGTATGACTCCACTCACATGAGGTGCCTAGAGCAGTCAAATTTCAGAGACAGAAAGCAGAATGGTGGTTACCAAGCGCTCAGGCTAAGGGGGAACAGAGTTAATTAAAGGGTTCAGAGTTTCAGTTTAGGAAGATGGAAAAAGTTCTGAAGACGGATGGTAGTGACAGTTGCATAACGATATGAATGCACCTAATGCCACTGAACTGTACAGCTAAAAATGGTTAAAAAATTAAGTCTTATTTTACATACATTTTGCTACAATTAAAAAAACTGAAGACACCCCGTGCAAATACATCAACAGTGGATAGTAAATTATTTCCTTATATTTTAAGAAACTTTCCCTTTATCACAAATCTATTTATCATTCTATTTTTGTAAATGGTGCCAGGAAAATTCCCTTTTTTTTTTTTTTGGCTACACTACATGGCTTGCAGAATCTTAGTTCCCCAACCAGGGATGCAACCCAGGCCCACCAAATCCTAACCACTGGACCATGAGGGAATTCCCAAGAAAAGTAATTCTAAATGTACGCTAAGAACTCAAGAATCATTAACTTTTTAAAGTAAACATTACCCTATACAAATACAGTAATATGAGCCCACCTGCCCTGAAGAAAACCCAAACTACATTCATATACTTTTATATGCATTTAGAGACATGGAAAATTGGAAGAATATATCTCAAAATTTTAAAACTGGTTACTTCTGGGGAAGGAAGTAGAACTAGAGGCTTCTAAATTATCATAATAATGATACAAGAATATATTCTCATATTGTGTAACATTCCAAATGAGTTACAAACAGGCACAAAGAGATACACAGATAATCTCTCTCATTCCTGATCTACCTGGCCTAATCTAGTTCCTACTCTATCTACCCAAAGATACAAAATTTAACTGAATGGCAGTGCCTACAGAGAACAGAAGCACAAGCAGCCTAACTCGGCACATATCTACAGTGGCCCAGGCTCCCTAACGACATTCACGGTTGCCAGTGACACACTTCTCAAGCCCGGCCTAGCAGAGCTGACTAGACAGCCACATTTTCACTCAGCCACAACTTAGTCTTACGCTTCTACTGATTCTGTTTTCTTCCATTTAAAGGAATCTTTACAAACATTGGGCACTTGCAGTTTTTAACTTAATCTGTCTCCTACAAGAACCACGTGTCCTGACAGGGAGGGTCAGAGAACAGACAGTATCCTAAGTATTCCTGAACAAAATATCCTGCCTCCAGATTCCTAGAACTCATCTTTCGCTAGCATAATTTGAAAGTTTAAGGGAATTCCTTGGCAGTCCAGTGTTTAGGACTTGGCGCTTTTGCTTTCACTGTTTGAGGGCTTAGGTTCAAGTCCTGGTCAGAGAACTAAGATCCCAAACTAAGATCCCAAGCCAAATGGCATGGCAAGAAGGGGGAAAAAAAAGGCTTAAAAATAATAAGAGTAAGAAATTCTTCACAAAGCCATTGATGAAATCCCCAGTCCTAAGTAATCATTCCTTATTTTTATGTACCTGCAAAATGTCTCTATTATAGGAGCCATCGTGTTCTACTTTATATTAGTTATGAGCATAGCTGGATTCCCCACTAAGGCACAAAGACTGAACTCTCTTGACCCATCTTTTATAAACTTAAGTTATTCAAAGATATTACCTGTAACAGGAGAAATGATTCCTTTTCTTCAAGAAAAGAATAGAATTTGAACATAGTTCTGTGCATGATAGTAGGTACTAGCTCATAGACATGATGTTCAATTTCAGAATAACATTGTCAATAAGCAGTTTCAAATCAAATAAGAAGGATCAATGACAAGAAGTCTTATAAATTTCCATTTCAACTTATTTGGTTAACTGAAAGCTTTGAGTTGAAAGAGACATTATAATCTCAAAATCTACTACAAGTCACTGGCAAAAGTAGTACAGAACTTTTAGTGGCACTTAAGCAGAAAAGAAGTTCATCTCCTTTGCAACTAAAGGGAAAAAATCTGTTTGTATCCCCTTTACATCACATAAGCCTAAATACAATTACAGCTTCTGCATGTTTCGATTATTCTACCAGTTTCCTATGTAAAACTTTGTCAAAAAAATGAAAACACAAATCTCATTTATCATATATTTTGTGTCTATTTTCCTTGTGACCCACATTTGACAGTATGAACAAAACCCTGCCTTCTTGTAAGTATTTAATATTAAATAAAATTGATAAGGATCTAAATATCATTTGAGAAATGTTAAACTTGCTGACAATATTCCTTGGTAGTGGGATATGCTATGCTTTGCTCCAAATAGTATTATGAATTATAAATGACAACTGCCAATAAGAGCAATACTTACCATCAGTAAATATGGTGTGTAAACAATACTGTCAGGTCTTATCTCCTTTATTTGCAACCATACTTCCATGGGCAGGTATAATAAATTAGTTCTACTTTACAGAAACAGAAATTGAGATTTAGAGAAGTCAAGTAACTTGCAAGAAAATGATGTTTAAGAGGTACAGCCAGAGTTCAAAGCTAGATCTTCCTGACTCCAAAACTATTACAGTTGATCCTTGAACACGGCTTTGAACTGTGTGGGTCCAATTATACAGGGATTTTTTTTTCCTCCAATAAACATGCCCTATAGTACCACACGATCCATGGCTGGATGAATCTGAGGATGAGCAACTATGGGTACAGAGAGCTGAACTGCAAAGTTTTGTGGGGATTCCCCACTGCACAGGGGTCTGACACCACGAATCCCCAAGTTGTTCAAGGATCAACTGAATTCACCTGCCACTCATCCTACACATTTAACAAATGATATCAAAATAAGTCTGTTCTGCTACAATCTATGTTTCTTTGCTGTGAATTACTTCTTAGGCAACTACAAAAAGTTTGGAATGATGCTGGTGTAAAGGGGGTTTATGATGCTTCATACACTGTTTTTCCTAGCATATTAAATGTTTTAAGCCAACTGAAGAAAGCTTTTTACAAACAAACATAAAAGCTTAGTAGTGGATGAATATTTTACAGAAAAAGCCCTGAAAATCTACAAAAGTACTTTTCTTTCTTATAAGTAGTTGGTTTAGTGGCTTCAGTAACTGTTCTTCTTTCAGTTTGGGTCAACCTATCTGCCAAAGCTGCCTGTGCAAATGAAGCAAAAAAAAAAAAAAAATCCTTCCAGTAATAAAACAATGGATTAATGAAGAATGATACACAAAGAAGAAAAGCAAAAAGCAAAAGAGAAAAGGAAAGATATAAGCATCTGAATGCAGAGTTCCAAAGAATAGCAAGAAGAGATAAGAAAGCCTTCTTCAATCATCAATGCAAAGAAA
>SJYX01003796.1:25692-49064 GCA_006410675.1 Oreotragus oreotragus
CAATAACCTCAGATATGCAGATGACACCACCCTTATGGTAGAAAGTGAAGAGGAACTAAAAAGCCTCTTGATGAAAGTGAAACTGGAGAGTGAAACAGTTGGCTTAAAGTTCAACATTCAGAAAACGAAGATCATGGCATCCGGTCCCATCATTTCATGGGAAATAGATGGATAAACAGTGTTAGACTTTATTTTGGGGGGCTCCAAAATCACTGCAGATGGTGACTGCAGCCATGAAATTAAAAGACGATTACTCCTTGGAAGAAATGTTATGAGCATTACATATGAGATGTTATGTAATAGCATCAAATGTTATGAGATAGCATATTCAAAAGCAAAGACATTACTTTGCCCACTAAGGTCCGCCTAGTCAAGGCTATGGTTTTTCCTGTGGTCATGTATGGATGTGAGAGTTGGACTGTGAAGAAGGCTGAGCACCGAAGAATTGATGCTTTTGAACTGTGGTGTTGGAGAAGACTCTTGAGAGTCCCTTGGACTGCAAGGAGATCCAACCAGTCCATTCTGAAGGAGATCAGTTCTGGGTGTTCTTTGGAAGGAATGATGCTAAAGCTGAAACTCCAGTACTTTGGCCACCTCATGCGAAGAGTTGACTCATTGGAAAAGACTCTGATGCTGGCAGGGATTGAGGGCAAGAGGAGAAGGGGACGACAGAGGATGAGATGGCTGGATGGCATCACGGACTCGATGGACGTGAGTCTGAGTGAACTCCGGGAGTTGGTGATGGACAGGGAGACCTGGCATGCTGCGATTCATGGGGTCGCAAAGAGTCAGGCATGACTGAGTGACTGAACTGAACACATAAAATTAGATTTTTCATTTTAATGAAGATAGCCTCTTAGAAGCAATGCCCTTCCAGGACCTACAGCTAGACGAGGCTGAGCCTAACGTTTGCGATTCCAAAGACTGACAGTAAAAAAAGGTACAAATGCTAGTCTTTTTATTATTAGGATTGCTATTATTTTTAGTTATTATCCAAGATCAGAGTTTCTGGGAATTTCACTAGTCTGTCTCAACTCTTTTTTTGCCCATGAGCTTATTCCTTTCACTGCACAAATTTGCAAATCTCAAGTTTTGTCAAGCTACCTAGTCGTCCCTCAGTATTTGCAGGTGATTGGTTCCAGGACCCCCTCAGATACCAAAATCTGCAGATGCCCCCAAGTCCCATATAAAAAATAACATAGTATTTGCAGAAAACCTATGTATATCCTCTAGATTACTTATAATACTTAATATAATGTGAAAAGAAAGTGAAAGTGTTAGTTGCTCAGTCATGTTTGACTCTGCAACTCCATGCACTGTAGCCCATCAGACTCCTCACTGCATGGGATTTTAAAGACAAGAATACTGGAGTGGGTTGCCATTTCTTTCTCCAGGGGATCTTCCTGACCGAGGAATGGAACCCGGGTCTCCTACACTGCAGGCAAACTATTACCATCTCAGCTTCCAGGAAAGCCCCCCTTTTCCAATGAAATATCCATAAATTCTATATAAAATAAAAATTCTATATAAAATAAAATAAAATATAAATTCTATATAAAAAGCTCTGCCAGCAAGTGGCAAATTCAAATTTTGCTTTTTTGGAACTTTTGGAATTTCTTCCCACTAAACAGTTTCGAGTCAGGATTGACCTTTCAGATGCAGAATCTGCAGGTACAAAGTGAAAGTGTTAGTCACTGTCATGTCCTACTGTTTACAACCCCAAGGACTGGAGCCCACCAGGCACCTCTGTCCATGGAATTCTCCAGGCAAGAATACTGGAGTGGGTTGCCATTTCCTTCTCTCTTCTTTCTCTACCTGACCAGGGATTGAACCTGGGTATCTGGCAACGCGGGCAGATTCTTTACTGTCTGAGCCACCAGGCAAGTTTGGCAGCAACTCCAGTGTGCATTAGACAAAACATTCCTTATGAACCTTTAGTACATGGACTGACTAAAATGCCACGGATAGTTTTTTGTTAGGTAAACTCCAATGTTATAGACAAAATAATGTGTGTTAAAACTGTTCCATTAGGAGTAAAATGCAGCAGGAATGATTAATGCTACTTTGATGATTTGTTATTGATCTTTAAACAAAGATCAATGTAAACATGAGAAACACACATACCTCAACACAGCTCTTAATGTAGTTCATTTCTTAACAAGTAGAGAAGATGATTCTATGGAGAATGATTCTACTGAATAATCTAAGGCTATTCAGCTTACATGTATTTCCAAAGCTATAAATACATCATCAAAACAAAAAGCTCACAAAGAAAGATAAACATAGTTTTCCTAGAAAACAGGTCATATAAAATATTTATTTTCATACACAGTTGCCCAGAATTTATTGTTTATAACAAAGCATTCTCGGAAAAAATTACTCAAGTGATACCTGGAGACCCAAGTTAAGTGACTAAATATAGGTTTAGGTTCTGATAACTAATTCCCACACCAACAAACAATCCCCTGATCATCAGAAAAGTGTCCTACAATTCAACTCAATTCTGACACTACCTACCAAGATTTGCATAAAACCTATGCACATCTCATCTCTAGATTACTTATAATACCTAATACAATGTGAAAAGAAAGTTAAAGTGTTAGTTGCTAAGTCATATCTGACTCTTTGCAACTCCATGCACTGTAGCCCACCAGACTCCTCCATGCATGGGATTTTAAAGGCAAGAATACTGGATCGAACTCTGGTTTCAGAGGTTCCAATGACCTCCACCTTGGGTTTCAGAAGGCAGCCTCAAGCCCAGGTTATTACCTGTGTTTCTGACCAATCAGCTATACAGATCAGAGGTTCCCCTGACCCCCCACTTCAGTTCAGTTCAGTCACTCAGTCGTGTCCGACTCTTTGCGACCCCATAGACTGCAGCACGTTTTTCCTGGATGACTAATTTGCTAGAGTGGCTCACACTTACTACGTTCGGCTCAGCTTGGTTCACTCAGTCGTGTTTGACTCTTGCAACGCCACGGGCGACACCACACCAGGCCTCCTTGTCCATCACCAACTACCAGAGCTTACTCAAACTCATGTCCATCGAGTCGGTGATGCTATCTAATCATCTCATCCTCTGTCGTCCCCTTCTTCTCCCACCTTCAATCTTTCCCAGCTTCAGGGTCTTTTCCAATGAGTCAGCTCTTCACAGCAGGTGGCCAAAGTACTGGAGTTTCAGCTTCAGCATCAGTCCTTCCAATGAATATTCAGGACTGATTTCCTTTAGGATGAACTGGTTGGATCTCCTTGCAGTCCAAGGAACTCTCAAGAGACTTATCCAACACCACAGTTCAAAAGCATCAATTCTTCAGCTCTCAGCTTTAAGGTTCAACTCTCACATCCATACATGACTACTGGAAAAACCATAGCTTGGACTAGATGGACCTTTGTTGGCAAAGTAATGTCTCTGCTTTTTAATATGCTGTTTAGGTTGGTCATACCTTTTCTTCCAAGGAGTAAGCATCTTTTTTTAATTTCATGGCTGCAGTCGCCAACTGAATTCTGGAGCTCAAAAAAATAAATTCTGTCACTGTTTCCCCATCCATTTGCCATGAGGTGATGGGACCAGATGCCATGATCTTCGTTTTCTGAATGTTGAGTTTTAAGCCAACTTTTCCACCCTCCTCTTTCACTTTCGTCAAGAGATTCTTCAGTTCTTCACTTTCTGCCGTTAAGTGTGGTGTCATCTGCATATCTGAGGTTATTGATATTTCTCCTGACAATCTTGATTCCAGCTTGTGCTTCATCCAGCCCAGCGTTTCTCATGATGTACTCTGCATAGAAGTTAAATAAGCAGGGTGACAATATACAGCCTTGACGTACTCCTTTCCCGATTTGGAACCAGTCTGTTGTTCCATGTCCAGTTCTAACTGTTGCTTCCTGACCAGCATAGAGATTTCTCAAGAGGCAGGTCAGATGACCTGGTATTCCCATCTCTTTCAGAATTTCCCAGTTTGTTGTGATCCATACAAAGGCTTTGGCATAGTCAATAAAGCAGAAGTAGATGTTTTTCTGGAACTCTCTTGCTTTTTCCATGATCCAGTGGATGTTGGCAATTTGATCTCTGGTTCCTCTGCCTTTTCTAAATCCAGCTTGAACATCTGGAAGTTCACAGTTCCTGTACTGTAGAAGCCTGGCTTGGAGAATTTTGAGCATTACCTTGCTAGAGTGTGAGATGAGTGCAGTTGTGCGGTAGTTTGAGCATTCTTTGGCATTGCCTTTCTTTGGGATTGGAATGAAAACTGTCCTTTTCCAGTTCTGAGTTTTCCAAATTTGCTGGCATATTGAGTGCAGCACTTTCACAGCATCATCTTTTAGGATTTGAAATACTGCTAACTGCTAAGTCACTTCAGTTGTGTTCGACTCTGTGCGACCCCATAGATGGCAGCCCACCAGGCTCCCCTGTCCCTGGGATTCTCCAGGCAAGAACACTGGAGTGGGTTGCCATTTCCTTGTCCAATGCATGAAAGTGAAAAGTGAAAGTGAAGTCGTTTGGTCGTGTCCGACCCCATGGGCGACCCCATGGACTGCAGCCTTCCAGGCTCCTCCGTCCATGGGATTTTCCAGGCAAGAGTACTGGAGTGGGGTGCCACTGCTTTCTCCGATGCTTTCTAAGGCCCACTTTGCACTCCAGGATGTCTGGCTCTAGGTGGGTGATCATACCATCGTGGTTATCTGGGTCATGAAGATCTTTTTTGTATAGTTCTTCTGTGTATTCCTGCCACCTCTTATATTTTCTGCTTCTGTTAGGTCCATACCATTTCTGTCCTTTACTGTGCCCATCTTTGCATGAAATGTTCCCTTAGTGTCTCTGATTTTCTTGAAGAGATCTCTGGTCTTTCCCATTCTGTTGTTTTCCTCTATTTCTTTGCATTGATCACTGAGGAATGCTTTCTTATCTCTCCTTGCTATTCTTTGGAACTCTGCATTCAAATGGGTACATGTTTCCTGTTTTCCTTTGCCTTTGGCTTTGTTCTTTTCACAGCTATTTGTAAGGCCTCCTCGGACAACCATTTTCTCTTTTTGCATTTCTTTTTCTTGGGGATGGTCTTGATCCCTGCCTCCTGTACAATGTCAGGAACCTCTGTCCATAGTTTTCAGGGACTCTGTCTATCAGATCTAACCCCTTGAATCTATTTCTCACTTTCACTGTATAATTGTAACAGATTTGACTTAGGTCATACCTAAAGGGTCTAGTGGTTTTCCCTACGTTCTTCAATTTAAGTCTGAATTTGGGCAATAAGGAGTTCATGATCTGTCAGCTCCTGGTCTTGTTTTTGCTGACAATATAGAGCTTTTCCATCTTTGGCTGCAAAGTATATAATCAATCTGATTTCAGTATTGACCATGTGGGTGATGTCCATGTTTAGAGTTACTACAATCTTACTACATTACTTACTTATAATAAAGGATATAACTCAAATTGGAAGAGATGCAAAGGGCAAGGAATGGGTAAAGGTCCCAAAGTTACCTCATTAACATAACAAAAGATACTTTTTATCACTCTCGTTATTTAGGAAATTCAATAGGTTTTAGGAGTCAGGAACTGTGGACAAGACCAAACATGTAAGAGAAATAAACTCTGGTCATCTGACGACCAGATTTATAGATCACAGCATCACAGTGGTCAAAAATGTGTTTCTTTTCTCTATTAGTCTTAATGTTGTACCTTCCTATTTCCCTGTTTCTATCTATATAGTCTCATTACTATGTTTTTCATGTCAGGGATTACACACAATAATCTGTAGAGCATTACCACATTTATTGTTTAAATCAACAGAGTTGGGAAGAGAGGTTAGGCATTTTAATAGAATAAAGCAAGAAAATTTCAAGTAATCATTTAAGTAATCAAAAATTAATATGTAAAACACTTTCATTTACTCCAGGAAAGTTTCCTTCCTTTATTACTTTTGACTTGAGCAAATATAATAAATTAGTTCATCTTCCATGTGTGCATGCACACTCTGTCCTGCTTGACTCTTTGCGACCCTGTGGACTGTAGCCCTCCAGGCTCCTTTGTCTATTGAGTTTTCCAGGCAAGGATAGTGGAATGAGTAGCCATTCCCTTCTCCAGGGGATCTTCTTGACCTGGGGAATGAACCCACATCTCTTGCAATTGCCTGCACTGGCAGGCTGGTTCTTTACCACTGTGCTACCTGGCAGAGGAACCAGAGATCAAACTGCCAACATCCGCTGGATCATCGAAAAAGCAAAAGAGTTCCAGAAAAACATCTATTTCTGCTTTATTGACTGTGCCAAAGACTTTGACTGTGTGGATCACAATAAAATGTGGAAAATTCTGAGAGAGATGGGAATACCAGACCATCTGACCTGCCTCTTGAGAAACTTCTATGCAGGTCAGGAGGCAACAGTTAGAACTGGACATGGAACAACAGACTGGTTCCAAATACAAAAAGGAGTGCGTCAAGGCTGTATATTGTCACCCTGCTTATTTAACTTATATGCAGAGTACATCATGAGAAATGCTAGACTGGAGGAAGCACAAGCTGGAATCAAGATTGCCGGGAGAAATTTCAATAACCTCAGATATGCAGATGACACCACCCTTATGGCAGAAAGTGAAGAGGAACTAAAAAGCCTCTTGATGAAAGTGAAACTGGAGAGTGAAACAGTTGGCTTAAAGCTCAACATTCAGAAAACGAAGATCACGGTATTTGGTCCCATCACTTCATGGCAAATAGATGGGGAAACAGTGGAAACAGTGTCAGACGTTATTTTGGGGGGCTCCCAAATCACTGCAGATGGTAACTGCAACCATGAAATTAAAAGACGCTTACTCCTTGGAAGAAAAGTTATGACCAACCTAGATAGCATATTCAAAAGCAAAGACATTACTTTGCCCACTAAGGTCTGTCTAGTCAAGGCTATGGTTTTTCTTGTGGTCATGTATGGATGTGAGAGATGGACTGTGAAGAAGGCTGAGTGCCGAAGAATTGATGCTTTTGAACTGTGGTGTTGGAGAAGACTCTTGAGAGTCCCTTGGACTGCAAGGAGATCCAACCATGGGGAAACAGTGGAAACAGTGTCAGACTTTATTTTTGGGGGCTCCAAAATCACTGCAGATGGTGACTGCAGCCATGAAATTAAAAGATGCTTACTCCTTGGAAGGAAAGTTATGACCAACCTAGACAGCATATTCAAAAGCAGAGACATTACTTTGCCCACAAAGGTTCGTCTAGTCAGGCTATGGTTTTTCCAGTAGTTATGTATGGATGTGAGAGTTGGACTGTGAAGAAAGCTGAGTGCCGAAGAATTGATGCTTTTGAACTGTGGTGTTGGAGAAGACTCTTGAGAGTCCCTTGGACTGCAAGGAGATCCAACCAGTCCATTCTGAAGGAGATCAACCCTGGGTGTTCTTTGGAAGGAATGATGCTGAAGCTGAAACTCCAGTACTTTGGCCACCTCATGTGAAGAGTTGACTCTGATGCTCGGAGGGATTGAGGGCAGGAGGAGAAGGGGACGACCGAGGATGAGATGGCTGGATGGCATCACGGACTCGATGGACGTGAGTCTGAGTGAACTCCGGGAGATGGTGATGGATAGGGAGGCCTGGCATGCTGTGATTCATGGGGTCGCAAAGAGTCGGACACGACTGAACGACTGAACTGAACTGAAGCTGAGCCTTATTTTATCTCTTCATTTTAATTGATGATTATTACATCTCAGTCTGCTGAAGCATCTTCAGGGAACAATTCTGAAGCTTTTAGTATAGAGACCACACTTCACAAGATGCAGATTAAGTAGGACTGAAATGAATACTGGATAGCTGTGTTTTTAAACTGACACACCAGGTAATTCTGAAGCAGATGGTTCATTTCTCTGATAAACAAAGCTTTATTAAGGAGTAATGATGCTTAGATATGTGCTGGTTTAACAGGAAAAGCTTGCCTAAAACCTTGTTTAGTATGAAGTGATCTGACTGTGGTCTTTTGAATGACCCCATATGGCTTCCCTGATAGCTCAGTTGGTAAAGAGTCTGCCTGCAATACTGGAGACCCCAGTTCGATTTTTGGGTCATGAAGATCCCCTGGAGAAGGGATAGGCTACCCACTCCAATATTTTTGGGCTTCCCTTGTGGCTCAGGTGGTAAAGAATCTGCCTGCAATGCGGGAGACCTGGTTCGATCCCTGGGTTGGGAAGATCCCCTGGAGAAGGGAAATGTTACCCACTGCAGTATTCTGGCCTAGAGAATTCCATGGACAGTCCATGGGGTCACAAAGAGTCAGACACGACAGAGTGACTTTCAGTTTCATGAATAGAAGCTACCATTTGCTGCCTGATCAGGGATCAAGTGACTATTCCTATTTATTTTCCTTTATACCACCCTGTTACCAACACTCTTAGTTTCACAGAGTAGAATAAAGTCACAGCTCAGTATTTAAGAACCTCACCCAAAATTTTACCATGAATTAGGTTCCAAAGTGGACCCCCCAACTCTTGTCTGTCAGACCCTGAGTTGAGTCTTTTTTATCATGCTAAGCTTCAGTGGTAAAGCATCCTCCTGCCAATACAGGAGACATGGGCTTGATCCCTGATCCAGGAAGATCCCACATGCTGCAGAGCAACTAAGCCTATGCACCGCAACTATTAAGCCTGTGCTCTGGAGCCTGGGAACCACAGCTACTGAAGCCTGAGCACCCTAGAGCTGTGCCCCACAACCAGAGAAGCCACTGCAGTAAGAGGTCCAGGCACTGTAACTAGAGAGTAGCCCCCACTTTGCTGCAACTAGAGAAAAGCCCAGCCGCAACGAAGACCCAGCATGACCAAAAATAAACACTATAAAAAGGCTTCCCTGTTGGCTCAGCCGGTGAAGAATCCACTTGCAATGCAGGGGGAGACACAGGAGACGCCGGATCGATCCTGAGTCTGGGAACATCCCCTGGAGGAGGAAATGGCAGACCATTCTAGTATCATTGCCTAAAAAATGCCATGGCAGAGGAGCCTGGCAGGCTATAGTCCAAAGGGCCACAAAGACTTGGACCTGACTGAGTGATTGAGCACTACCAAAAATATATATATATTATGCTGAGCTTTCACACTTTAGCTTACATTAGAATCCCCTGGAGGGTCCAGATTGCTGGGCCCTCAGAATTTATGATTCAGTATGTCTGGTGTGGGACCTGAGAATCTGAATTTCTAACAAGCTCCCAGCTGCTGCTGTTGGACTTGGAGAACCACAGCACTAGAGTTTGCTGTGGGGTCTTTTTCTATAAGTCTGATGCTGTGTCTCTTTAGCAGTCCTATCTACTCACCCAGGACAATTCAGAAAGCTTTCTTTTTCCTTTCACTGTTGCTTAGTCAATAAGTACATGACAAACAGCCAATAAAGTCACTATTAGGCCAGTTCTTAAGTGCCTTCAGGTGTTACTTCTATTGTAATATGTCACCCTCTCTCCTAAAGCGGAGAGAACAATGGGACTTTTGTGGTGGCTCTTTCCCAAGAATTCTTCTGCTCTTTTATTTCTTGCTTAAAGAATGCTGAACTGTGTTTCTCTTCCAACTAAGCAATGGTGAGTGATGCATGCATGCTTAGTCGCTCAGTTGTGGCCAACTCTTTACAACCCCATGGACTGTAGCCTGCTAGGCTCCTTTGCCTAAGGAATTTTCCAGGCAAGAATGCTAGAATGGATTGCCATTTCCTCCTCAAGGGAATCTTCCTGACCCAGGGATCAAACTCATGTCTCCTCTGTCTCCTGCACTGCAGGCAGATTCTTTACCCACTGAGCCATTAGGGAATGGTCGGTGAAATGCCATCCTAATCACTTCTGTTCAACCAGGTGCTAAAGAAATTATCCAGCTCCTATGTCTTCTTCCTCCCTCAGTTTGGTGATGGAATTCCAACTGGGATTTGGATCAGTTCAGTTCAGTTGCTCAGTTTTGTCTGACTCTTTGTGACCCCATGGTCACAGGCATGGACTGCAGCATGTCAGGCTTCCCTGTCCATCACCAACTCCTGGAGCTTGCTCAGACCCATGTCCACTGAGTCAGTGATGCCATCCAACCATCTCATCCTCTGTTGCCCCCTTCTCCTCCTGCCTTCAATCTTCCCCAGCATCAGGGTCTTTTCAAATGAGTCAGTTCTTCGCATCAGGTGGCCAAAGTATTGGAGTTTCAGCTTTAGCATCAGTCCTTCCAGTGAATATTCTGGACTAATCTCCTTTAGGATGGACTAATTGGATCTCCTTGCAGTCCAAGGGACTCTCAAGAGTCTTCTCCAACACCACAGTTCAAAAGCATCAATTCTTCGGCACTTGGCTTTCTTTATAGTCCAACTCTCACATCCATACATGACTATTGGAAAAACCATAGCCTTGACTAGACAGACCTTTGTTGGCAAAGTAATGTCTCTGCTTTTTAATATGCTGTCTAGGTTGGTCATAACTTTCCTTCCAAGGAGTAAGCATCTTTTAATTTCATGGCTGCAGTCACCATCTGCAGTGATTTTGGAGCCCAGAAAAATAAAGTCTGACACTGTTTCTACTGTTTCCCCATCTATTTCCCATGAAGTGATGGGACCAGATGCCGTGATCTTAGCTTTCTGAATGTTGAGTTTTAAGCCAACTTTTTCACTCTCCTCTTTGGTCTTCCCTTAATTATGATGGTCCTGTGGTTCTCTTCTCCCTTGGAATTTCTGGGGTTTACTCACCCTCAGGGCCTTCACTCTAACCACGAGCACAGACTTCTTCATAAGGAGGGTACATTTCATCTACATTACTTTTTGTTCTTCCCCAGGAATTGCATGTATGGCTTGCTAAACTATCCATACAGCAAGCTGAGGGAATATCAGCCACAGTCAAGCAAGTAAGATGACCCTGTGAAGTTTGTAAAGGGTGTGATGGTGATTCTCTCAGAACACCCAAGTAGGCAAGCTCAGAGTCAAATGCCTGCAGGGACTCTGTTCTCTCCTGGTGCTTTGTGCACATTGTACAGCAATAAAGCCATGTCTCTGAGTTCCCTTCTTTTGCAGGATTCAAACTGCAGTTTGATTTCATGGATCTCATAACAGCAGTTCAGCAGGCCTTCTGGATGACTCCTCTCCAAGTCAAGAATCTACCAGTCTGACTTCAGCTTGGGCAACAGCTGGTGGAGCAGAAGACCTAGGTGCCATACCCTCTGTGTCACTTACCTAAAGCAGTGTGACATGACCACCCTGAGTCAGCATTACAGATGTCAGAGATATTTATACCTATTGCCCTCAATGAAATAGGATAAGAGGATGGAATGGGATTTTTTTTCCAAGTCCTTGGAAGGTTAGACCCTCAGAAAATATAAGCAGAATCTGAGCCCCACTAGGCACCTAAGTCCAATTCTCTAATCTTTCTCTCTGGGGGAAAACATTTGAAATGGTCACAAAGTCTGACTTGAGATTCATTGAAGTTCGGAGGGCAAATGGTTGGAGGCCATTAAGGATATAGGCTAATAACTGTGGCATGAGTCCAAGTCCATGCCTGCTACTCATTAATAGTGAGACCTGGGTAGGGTGACTCACAGTCTTTAATTTTCAAGTTTTTTTTTTTTTTTTTAACTACAGAAATATAAATATGAAACAACTGTGTAAAATAATACATAGTAAACTTTGAATAGATGCTAATTATTTTTTACTGTTAACAATTTTCCCTGGTGGCTCAGATCATAAAGAATCTGCTTGCAATACAAGAGACCAGGGTTCAATCCTTGGGTTGGGAAGATCCCTTTGAGAAGAGAATGGCTACCCATTCTAGTATTCTTGCCTGGAGAATTCCATGGACGGAGGAGCCTGGTGGGCTACAATCCCTGGGGTGACAAAGAGTCAAACACCACTGAGTGACTAACACACACACACATACACACACATTTTCACATTTATTTATATTTCATATATCTATTTCATGTATATATAATTATAATTTGCATGTAATTTCAGGGAGTTCATGGATTTTTTTGAAACCTATTTATGAATATATGAATACTTGGGGCTATATAATTATATATGATATAAAGTATGTGGTGTTATTGATTCACCATCTGATGGGTTGGACTTTGCAGTATGTATTTTCCCTCTATTCTCAGATGACTTCAAATGTACTTCTACGACCAACTGAATATGAAACCCCAGTGTAGACCAGAACCCCCTTGAATTTTGCCAATCTGGCAAAAGCAATCTGGACTTCAGTTGTGTGATCTGTGATGGGATAGAACTTTCCCCATGAATCCCTATGGTGTCATTCTCATCTTTCTCTCTGATTTCTCTCTGGTCACTGCTGACCCCTTTGCATACTGTTTCTCTTGTGCTCTGTGACATCCCATACATAAAACTGAACCCCTCTACTGGTTTTCACAAGAAATCGACACTGAGCACTTTGAGTCTCTGGTGAAGGCTCACATTACTGAGCACAACTTCTCACCATCTTGATTGCTTCCTCTACCACCACGCCTCTTCTTCAGTTCAGTTCAGTCACTCAGTTGTGTCCAACTCTTCACGACCCCATGAATCGCAGCACAACAGGCCTCCCTGTCCATCACCAACTCCCGGAGTTCACTCAGACTCACGTCCATTGAGTCCGTGATGCCATCCAGCCATCTCATCCTTTGTCGTCCCCTTCTCCTCCTGCCCCCAATCCCTCCCAGCCTCACAGTCTTTTCCAATGAGTCAACTCTTCACATGAGGTGGCCAAAGTATTGGAGTTTCAGCTTCAGCATCATTCCTTCCAAAGAAATCCCAGGGCTGATCTCCTTCAGAATGGACTGGTTGGATCTCCTTGCAGTCCAAGGGACTCTCAAGAGTCTTCTCCAGCACCTGTGTCTTGAGCCTGGCATCCCTCCCGACAGCCTCCATCTTGTCACAGGGAAACGTTGTGTGCCTTGTACACGACAGTGGAGACGCTGAGGATGAGGAGAGCGACGTCCTGCTGAATGGCCTTAGTCACCAGAGCCACCTGATCCTGCGGGCTGAGGGCCTGGCCACCGGCTTCTGCAAAGATGTGCACGGGCAGGTGTGTGGGGCCCTGGCTCAGCGGGAGCTGCTCGCCGCCTCTGTGCGCCCCACTGCCCACGGGACAGTGTCGGGTCTTGGGGTAGTCAACTAGGATATGCCCCCGGGTGGGAGGGTGGTCTCGGAAGTCGTGTGAATGCAGGTCAGAGTCCACTCCAGGGGTCCTCGGCCCTGTGCACCAGGGCAGGTTTTGCACGGTGGTCATTTGCAGTCAGAGGGGAGCTCCTGGAGAGGAGATGACTGTCCAGCTATCCCCTGAGGAAGGCAGTAAACAGCAGAATTCCACCGCAGGGTCACAGCAGGCTCTGTGTATTCAGGCCAACACCATTCCTTTTCAAGTGGAGACTTGGGAGGCTGTTCTTCTGGCTGCTGTTACTGCCACCCCCTAACCCCACCGCCGGGATGTTTGGAGTATTTAGAGGGAAGCATGGAGTCCTGCCTGTGCCTGGAAGGGAGGTCAGGTTCTCCCCATGCCCGGGGGCTGCCATGATTCTCTGCCTTCTGAAACTTTTCTTTCGGGATCACTCCAAAGCCTTTGCCACCTCTTCCAGGTTAACTTCGCGTTGACCACTTTTGACCCATTAAGGGTGGGTGGGAGTTTTGGCCCAGAGTCATTCAGAGTCAGGTCTGGAAAACAGAGCATCCGAGCAGGTTGAGAGAGGCTGTGCTGGTGGTACGCCAGGCACACCCCGAGGAGACCCTTCCTCTGGCAGCATGTGGCTCTGAAGCCGCTCAGCCCCGCAGAGCATTGTAAGTCACTCAGGACAAATGTCCAGTCTTCGGAGCCTCGGCATTGAGTGTGTGCATTCTAGTGCACTGGCCTTCCAAGCTCATCTAGCCCCAAAGTAGGAAACCATGCCCACAGAAAAGACCAAAAGGAAATACACAAAAGTACTTTCATGGTTTTTCTCTGGATGAGTGTTTTCCACTTTTCTTTGTCTTTCGTGTTTTCCAGGATGAGCAAATATTACTATTGTAATGGAGGCGAAACTTCTATTTTTAGGTGATGGGTAGTAAGCTTTGTTTCAGAAGTTGGTCCTATTTACCGCATCGCACCTGACCTCAGCTGAAGGTTACCGAGGAGGCAGACAGGGTTCACACTGGAGCAGGTGCTTGGGGGGCCTCTCCTCTTTCATTCCTCTCTTTGTCACTTAGCTGAGGATCCTGTGGAGAAGACCACTGCAGCCCACCACCCACCGGGACCGAAGCCTCACGTACCAGTACAAGATACAGGACAAGAGTGTGTCCTTTTTCGCCAAAGGAATGTCTCCTGCTGTTCTGTGACCTGATTTAGGGGTGGTTGAAGCTCCCTGGGACTGTTTCTTGGTGATGAAAGATAAAGCAACTGAGCAGAAATGGGGTCCTTTGGAGCCTTCCTCATACAAAACGCTTTAGCTCCAACTCCCCATTTTTGGTTGTGGTGACTTTCAAAGCTGGAGTGGGTGTGAACGTGCCAGCCAGGAGGCAGTCCTGGATGGCAGGTGTCCGGGGTGACATCTAGGATAAGCATGGCCGATACACAGTGAGCTCCCACCGTGGCTTCCCGTGGATGGTCACATTTACTTTTTACAAACTTCATCCTGCAAGAGTATTTTCTTCTTCTTCTTCTTCTTCTTCTTCTTCAGTCCAGTGAGGAAGCAGGCTTCGAGGGGTTTGGAAGCATGCTCAGCACCATAGAGCAGGCTACATATTAGAAGATTAGGCTACAGATTGCCAGTTGACCCCCCATGGAAACCAGAGGTAGGCTCCGCCCAGTTCAAAGGTTAGCTCCTCCTATTTCTGTGGTCGCTGGGTACCTGGCCCAGCATGCCGTTGAGGCCAAGCCATCAAGGCCCTGGGCCTGGCCACACAGGGCCCCCATGGGGCACCTTGGTGAGGCCGGGAAGGAATGTTATTGCTGCCAGGCAGGCTAGGACCTTGAGGAGGAGCCAGTGCCTCGCTCCCATGTGAAGACTGAAGGTGGGGAGCTCTCGCCCAGCATCCTGTGATCCACTTGCCACAGTCAGCCCCTCAGTCAAGGTCACCTCGGCCTGTTCTCTTAAAATGGGTACATTCTATTGTATGTATGTTATGCTATGAAGAATTCGACCTTAAGAAATAAGTAAAATGAAAAAGATAACACTGCTTTTCAGGGACTAAGGAAATTTTCATAACCAGTGTTTACTTTTAACTTAGTGTGGACATGAGTTTGAGTGAACTCCAGGAGTTGGTGATGGACAGGGAGATCTGGTGTGCTGCAGTTCATGGGGTTGCAAAGAGTCGGACATGACTGAGTGACTGAACTGAACATTTTTTAGCTTTGTAAAAGGGAACAGTTTATCGCCCTGCTCCTCAAGTCATGCTGACTATTGTGTAGATTTTTCCATTGACATAGTGGCTGCTTTTCTTCTCAAAATACGGCATTTGATAGAGTATTTTAAAATTACGAGTGTAAATCACTTAAAGTAGCTATTAAAGAGTGCCATTCTTTTATTAATATGTAAGTATTTGTACATGCTTCATATGAGCTGCAGTTCTGAATGGGTAAGGCACCGCAGGACGCTTTTTACATGATATGCTATTTTTTCACTTGGTTTATAAATATTTTCAGTGAACTTTTAATGTTTAATAGCTACTTAGCATTTTATGGGGGGAAGGCAATGGCATCCCACCCCAGTACTCTTGCCTGGAAAATCCAATGGATGGAGTAGCCTGGTGGGCTGCAGTCCATGGGGTCGCTAACAGTCGGACAGACTGAGTGACTTCACTTTCACTTTTCTCTTTCATGCATTGGAGAGGGAAATGGCAACCCAGTCCAGTGTTCTTGCCTGGAGAATCCCAGGGATGGGGAAGCCTGGTGGGCTGCCGTCTATGGGGTCACACAGAGTCGGACACGACTGAAGTGACTTAGCAGCAGCAGCATTTTATGGTATCATTAATTTCTAATTTGCATAGCTATTCTCTGGACATGTGGGTTCTGATTTTTATAATTATAAATTATGCTGTTATGAATTTTATATACTATGCCTGTTTGGGGATTGGGGCAAATACTTGTTTCCTTAGAACATTCATCCATTCAGCAAATAATTGTGCACCTTCTGAGGGTGTGGGGCTTCCCTGGTGGCTCAGATGGCAAAGAATCTGCCTGCAACGGAGGAGACCTGGGTTTGATCCCTGAGTCGGGAAGACCCTCTGGAGAAGGGAATGGCAACCCACTCCCATGTTCTTGCCTGGGAAATTCCATGGACAGAGGAGCTTGGCGGGCGACAGTCCGTGGGGTCGGATACTTAGCAGCCAACACTTTCTGAGGGTGTGACAATGACCAAAGATGTCTCCGCCCTCGTGGAACTGACATTCCAGGGCAGGAGACAGACAGTCGACAGAATTGAAAAGTAAGGGATGTAGAGCTAGACCGTGATCAGTGCTCTAAATAAAGCAGAGAGGAGGCCTGCAGGGGTAAGGAATACTGACATTTGAGAGCCTGCTCCCTGAAGTGGAGTTCATGATTGAAAGCATGGGCCAGCCCTCAGCTGTCATCACGTGGTTCCATTCTGGATGATGGCACCAGAGAACAGTCACCTGTTGGTTTCCTCCACCAACATCAGGCTGACGACTAGATATGATTTTCTGAATTTTCCCATGTGTAGGATCTATTTCTCACCCTTAATCATTTACCATTTAAAAGCTGGTGTCAACCTTATTTTTTATTCTTTGAATTATTGGGGGAAGTAAGATTTTATCATTGCCTTTGTGTATGTTTTTCTACATTCTGGTTTTTAGAAAAGAATCTTCAGAAACATTTTTTTAATATTCAGATACACATCAAGAAATATTTTTCAAATACCTATTTTATATAAGGGTTTAATAAAACAATGACACCTGCTGTACTTGAATGGGCATAGAAAATAGCAACTAGACGTGATGCAGTGGAGAAGGTAACAAGGCCCATCAAGGCAGTTCAGGGAATGTGAGTGAGGCTTATAGGCTGACGGTCACACAAAGAGCAATTATTTACCCTCACTTTTTTTTTTTTTCTTTAAATTGAGGGGGCAGAGAATCAGGGAGGAATTTATGGAAGCAGTACTGTTTGAACAGGACCTTGGAATATTCTGGGTTTTTTTTTCTGATGGTATGTTAATTCTTCAGAATTCAGAAATGTATGTTTCTTCCTTGCTGGAATGAAGGTGCTATTCTTTGTTTTCTTCCCTACTTTAAAATACCAATAGTTTTAAAAATATGCTTAAAATGTAGACTTGTTTAGAATTTGTCTTCATGCTGATAGCTATTAATAAATAACCCAATAGTATTTACTAAGAAGTAATGTTCTTTTCTCTTTATGTAGTTCTGGTCTATTTATGTGTGAAGCTCATAAATGAACCTCTCTGAAATTTGTCTTTAGTAACTATTGAAAGGTTAATGTATATCAGTGTCAAGGTTTTTCATTATTGGGAATTCCCTGGTGACCCAGTCATTAAGACTTGGGGTTTCCCTGCTGTGGACGCAGGTTCAATTCCTGGTCAGGGAACTAAGATCCCACAAGCTGTTTGGTGAGGCAAAAAAAAAAAAAAAAAGTCTTCACTTAAAGTATATTATGCCTACTTCCTGGGTTGGCCAGAAAGTTCATTTGAATTTTTTGGACAGATCTTATGGATAAGTATTGGTCCAATCCAGTATTTAGCCAGATGAAATTTACCAGATCTTACCAAGGTCTAAGATATTCTTCGGGGACTTTTTGCTCTCATGTAAAAAACTGTAGTTGTTTGCGCATAGAGCAGTATGTATCTCATAAGCCCTGTTGAGGAATTTGCTGCTTTTTATGTTTTGAAATTCTTCGGTTCAGTTCAGTCGCTCAGTCATGTCTGACTCTTTGCGACCCCATGAATCGCAGCACACCAGGCCTCCCTGCTCATCACCATCTCCCAGAGTTCACTCAGAATCACGTCCATCGAGTCCGTGATCCATCCAGCCATCTCATCCTCGGTCGTCCCCTTCTCCCCCTGCCCCCAATCCCTCCCAGCATCAGAGTCTTTTCCAGTGAGTCAGCTCTTCTCATGAGGTGGCCAAAGTATTGGAGTTTCAGCTTTAGCATCATCCCTTCCAAAGAAATCCCAGGGTTGATCTCCTTCAGAATGGACTGGTTGAATCTCCTTGCAGTCCACAGGACTCTCAAGAGTCTTCTCCAACAACACAGTTCAAAAGCATCAATTCTTCAGCGCTCAGCCTTCTTCACAGTCCAACTCCCACATCCATACATGACCACAGGAAAAACCTTAGCCTTGACTAGACAGACCTTAATCGGCAAAGTAATGTCTCTGCTTTTGAATATACTATCTAGGTTGGTCATAACTTTTCTTCCAAGGAGTAAGCGTCTTTTAATTTCATGGCTGCAGTCACCATCTGCAGTGATTTTGGAGCCCCCCAAAATAAAGTTTGACACTGTTTCCACTGTTTCCCCATCTATTTCCCATGAAGTGTTGGGACCGGATGCCATGATCTTCGCTTTCTGAAGGCTGAGCTTTAAGCCAACTTTCTCGCTCTCCTCCTTCACTTTCATCAAGAGGCTTTTTAGCTCCTCTTCACTTTCTGCCATAAGGGTGGTGTCATCTGCATATCTGAGGTTATAGGTTGGTCATAACTTTTCTTCCAAGGAGTAAGCGTCTTTTAATTTCATGGCTGCAATCACCATCTGCAGTGATTTTGGAGCCCCCCAAAATAAAGTTGGACACTGTTTCCACTGTTTCCCCATCTATTTCCCATGAAATGATGGGACTGGATGCCATGATCTTCGTTTTCTGAATGTTGAGCTTTAAGCCAACTTTTTCACTCTCCTCTTTCACTTTCCCTTTGCTTCATTCATATGTAGTCCTCAGTCATGGAGACCTGCCAGGTTATCACTTTCTATACCATTCATTCATCAAGAATGGCTTTTACAAAGTAGCATGATTTCTTTCCTAAGAGAAATTTGGTGAAAAAGTTTTCTGCCTCTTACTCAGTATGAGTTAATGTCATTTGTTACTGGGATGTCTTATTCTATGTTTCCAGTGCCTGGGAAGTACCTATCACATAACAGATATTTACCCATTGGATGACAAAAGGGGTAAGAGAGGGAAGAACAAAGGGAGGTAGTGAGGAAGAAAGGAAAAAGTGGAAGAGGAAAGAAATCCCCAGACTTGTTCTGGATTCAGATCACTATTTTTTTAGCCACCTGAGAAGCTATGATCTAAGGTAGTTGTCCCCCTGCTTATTGCTGCTCAGGAGGTTTTTGTCCTCTGTTTTTCATTCCCAATACCTCAGCATTTTTTTTTCCTAAGCCAATTTCTAAACCTCCCAATAGAGTAACAAGGTGGTTCTTCCATTTTACCCCCACAAAGCAAGAGAAGTTCACAATCACTGCCTAATCTCCTTGCAGATAATTAGTCAACTCAGGGGGCATCTTCAAGAAGCCAAAAGCATGTTGACTTTAATTTCCCTTTCTGAGATTCTCTTCCCTCTGTTAACTTCACCTTTCCTTGGCCAAGGTAAAGTTAATTTATGGGCATCATTTATCCTTCCAACAGGTTTTATTTATTTATTTATTTGAATAGTTATCCCCTCAATTCCTGCAAATTGTAATACTCCTGGTGTAGCTTTTCTCTTTTCAGAATGAATTTACCTGTGAGTGAATCTACTTCAATTCAGTAATAATCAATATTTGATAGTTGATATATAATAGCTAATACAAACAAGTACTACAGATTTTATTAATATTTTTGAAATCATTTTCATATAATTTAGGTACATTTAAGAAGTGTCATTCTCTAGACTTATGATTCCCAAGGGCAAGGTTGGAGGAAGGATGGAGTAGGAGGTTGGGGTTAGCAGATACAAACTATTATATAGAGAATGGATAAACAATAAGGTCCTATCATATAGCACAGGGAACCATATTCATTATCCTGTGATAAACTATAATGGAAAATGATATTTTAAAAAAAAGAATGTATGTAATCACTTTGCTCTACAAAAGAAATTAACACAACATTGTAAATCAACTATCCATCAATAAAAAAAATTAAGAAAAGAAACAGAAATGTGGTGTTCATTATTTCTTTGGAAAGCCTCCTGGTAGGATTCTGGGAGAGATTAGGGTTGATCCTTACAGACAGGGTTAGTCTGTGACATATTGGAGATGGCCTAGATTAAGGAAGGGCTGTGAATTAAACAGAGGAAAAGGAAGGTGAAGCTAGAGAAGCCAGGGCAACTTCCTGTTTTTTAGGAGGACAGAGCCTAATCTCAACCTCACACAATTACACTCCCTACATCAGCCCCAGGTGGCAGAGGAAAATGAAAGTCAGGTCTTTCCCTTGTGAAGCTGGATTGATATATTCAGACAGGTAAAACTGAATTGAGTGACCAGATGGTGAGCCTGTAATTTCAACACATATATAAGATTTTATTTGCACTCAGTTTGTGTGCTGTGTGAGCAGAAGGGACTAACTTTTAATTTCTGTGTATTGAGCACTAGGACCAATGCATACCCCCTGATTGGAAGTCAGAACTATTCCTGGAGCTGATTTGAACTGGTTAACAGTTGCTTGAATATATATAGGGCTAAGGATATCACAGCAGCTCACTACTTTAGAGAAATAAAGAGGAAATACTGCCTGTCAAGGTTGAAATATGAAAGAGAATCCTCAAAACCTTTGGAAGATATTGGTGGGAAGATTCCTGGTTTAGTTTCTATTTACATCAAGCTCTACACCAGATGACAAGAGTTAAGTGGAAAGAAGATTCAGTCCTTGACTCCATAGTCTGGAGGGATATTCAGAGAGGTATATGGATAATTAAAAATACATGATGAGGGACCTCCCTGGTGGTCCAATGGTTAAGACTCTGCGCTCCCAATGCAGGGAGCTTGGGTTCAATCCCTGGTCAGGGAACTAGATCCCACATGCTACAACTAAGACCCAGTGTAGCAAAAACAAAAACAAAAACAAAAACAAACAAATAAGCAATATAAAAAACATGATGTAATATGAATTTCTAGCAGTTGACCAGTGAAGGAAAGTTTTCTTAGTGGACTAGCATGATAGTCAGTTGGTAAAGAATCTGCCTGCAATGTGGGAGGACCTGGTTCAATTCCTGGGTCAGGAAAATCCACTAGAGAAGGGATAGGCGACCCATTCCAGTATTCTCGGATTTTCCTTGTGGCAAGGTAAATCTGGATTCCTGGTAAAGAATCTGCCTGCAATAAGGGAGACCTGGGTTTGATCCCTGGGTTGGGAAGATCCTCTGGAGAAGGGAGCTGCTACCCATTCCAGTATTCTGGCCTAGAGAATTCCATGGACTCTATAGTCCATGGGGCCACAAAGAGTCAGACATAACTGAGCGACTTTTACTTCACTTCACTTCACAGCATGAAAATTACATTTGTAAACGTAAACTTGAAAACTTGAAAGGAAAGATAATCATTGTATGTATATATGAAAACAGCTGTATATTTAAAATATCACTTTTCTAATGAAAACCCTTTAATATTTTCCCACTATCTTCTGAATAAAACTGAACTCCTTCAAGCTGAAGCTCATGAAGCTCGCTGTTACCTGTCATTGCCACCTACATCTCCAATATCATCTCCTTCTATTTTTCTTCCACCATCCCTCCCCACATCAGGCACACTGTGAAATTCTATAGCTCTGAGAAAGAAATCTGCCTCCCCATTAACATTATTTCAGGGTAAATGTGGAATAGCATGGCACAGAAGAGTCAAATTATATGTATTTTCTCAAATGGTATAAATAATAAAGTCTTCAGGCTTTTTTATTATTTTACTCTGTGTTTGCCTTTCTTTACCCCACTCTTGATCTAAAACATCCTTAAATTGGAAAAGTTTGAGACTAAATACTTGGAAGAAGATATATCTTCTTTTCTTGAGCTTTGTTCTATAATGATAGATCTGCCTACAGTTTATATCCAGCTAGAATTAGAAATAGACATGGGTTTTCTCCTTGACTGACTTTGAGATAAAAGACAAATGGACAAGCTCAGAGGATTAGGAAGTCTGCACACATTTTAATCCACGCTCTGCATTGTGAAAGCCTTCTGCACAAACAAGTATGAATGTGGTGAAGGGAGCCATTCTACAAACAGTAAAGAGAGCAGTGAGGAGATTACTAGTGGAGATGCTAAAATACAGACTCCCTTTAAGTCCCAGACGCCACACCGACTCTCCAGACCGCCTGTGATCTATAACATGAAAACATCACCAAGCAGCCTCCCTTGCCTTTTATAAAGGCTTGAGCCTCTAAACCATGCTGCACGAGGAGGGCTGACACTTGCCACATCACACTGCTGATCTTCTTAAAGTGATCTTGGGGAAAAAAACTGTTATACTACTGTCATTTTTAACATCGAGAATTCAGTCAAACTGCAACACCCAGTGATAAATCTAGAATATGAGTCTAAGATGCTGACGTTTTCATCTTTCTGTCACGAGCACTGAGCAAAGTATTCAACCTAAAAGAGGTTAATCAATCAGCAGATCACCAACTCATTTCCTTTTCAGAAGGAATTTGCTGGGCAGTGGAAAGGAGCCTACTTTGATTCAGAACAGAAATGTTAATGGGGAGTTCTTTACTTATTCTGAAGCCTTCTTCATAGGATTCTAGGAGAGATCAGGGTTGCTCTTTACACACTGAATGTCAGTGTGATGCCAACTAATGGGATTACCTAAATGGCAATGCAGCGTAACAATAGGAAGACAATTAAACTTTCCTGGATTCTTCACTGAGAGTCATGAGTCCACTGCATATATTTGAATGGATATTCTAATAAGCATAGATATTTACAATTGTTATGTCTTCCTCTTGGATTGATCCCTTGATCATTATATAGTGTGCTTCCTTATCTCTTGTAATCTTTATTTTAAGGTCTATTTTGTCTGATACGAGGATTGCTACTCCAGCTTTCTTTTGCTTCCCATTTGCATGGAATGTGTTTTTCCATCCTCTCACTTTCAGTCTATGTGTCTTTAGGTCTGAAGTGGGTTTCTTGTAGACAGCATATATATGGGTCTTGTTTTTTAATCCATTCAGCCAGTCTGTGTCTTGATTGGAGCATTTAATCCATTTACATTTAAAGTAATTATTGATATATATGTTCCTATTGCCATTTTCTTAATTGTTTGGGGTTGATTTTGTAGATCTTTTTTTCTTCTTTTGTATTTTTTGACTATGTAAGTCACTTTAACATTTTTTGTAAAGCTGGTTTGGTGGTACTGCATTCCCTTAACTTTTGCTTGTCTGAAAGCTTTTGATTTCTCCATCACTCTCTCTCTCTCTCTCTCTCTCTCTCTCTCTCTCTCTATATATATATATATATATATATATATATATATATATATATCTTTTTTTTTTTTTTC
>SJYX01003796.1:51208-95935 GCA_006410675.1 Oreotragus oreotragus
CCTGGCCGGGTATTATAATCTTCAATGTAGATTTTTCCCTTTCAATACTTTAAATATATCCTTCCATTCCCTTCTGGCCTGCAGAGTTTCTGCTGAAAAATCAGCTGTTAAGGGTATGGGGTTTCCCTTGTATGTTAGTTGTTGCTTCTCCCTTGCTGTTTTTAATAGTCTTTCTTTGTGTTTAGTCTTTGTTAGTTAGATTAGTGTGTGTCTTGGCATGTTTCTCCTTGGGAGAAACTGTATAGAATTCTTTGTGCCTTTTGAACTTGATTGACTATTTCCTTTTCCATGTTGAGGAAAATTTCAACTATAATCTCTTCAAAAATTTTCTCATACTCTTTCTTTTTTTCTTCTGGGACCCCTATAATTTGAATGTTGGTGCATTTGATATTGTCACAGATGTCTCTGAGACTATCCTCAGTTCTATTCATTCTTTTTACTTTACTCTGATCTTCAGAAGTTATTGCCACCATTTTATCTTCCAGCTCACTGATTCATTCTTCTGCTTCAGATATTCTGCTATTGATTCCTCCCAGAGTATTTTTAATTTCAGTAGTTGTGTTGTTTGTCTCTGTATGCTTATTCTTAATACTTCCAGGTCTTTGTTAATTGAATCTTGCATTTTCTCCATTTTGCTTTTAAGGTTTTTGATCATCTTTACTATCATTATTCTGAATTCTATTTCAGGTAGTTTGCCTATTTCCTCTTCATTTATTTGGACTTCTGTGTTTCTAGTTTGTTCCTTCATTTGAGTAGTATTTCTATGCCTTTTCATTATTTTTTTTTAACTTATTGTGTTTGAGGTCTCCTTTTCCCAGGCTTTAAGGCTGAATTCTTTCTTTTGGATTCTGCCTTCCTAAGGTTGGTCCAGTAGTTTGTGTAAGCTTCATATAGGGTGAGATTTGTGCTGAGTTTTTGTTTGTTTGTTTGTTTTTCCTCTGATAGGCAGGGCTGAGTGAGATGGTAATCCTGTCTGCTGATGATTGGGTTTAAATTTTTGTTTTGTTTGTTGTTTAAATGAGGTGTCCTGCACAGGGTGCTACTGATGGTTGGGTGATGCTGGGTCTTGTATGTAAGTGGTTTCCTTCATGTGAGCTCACTATTTGATACTCCCTAGGGTCAGTTCTCTGGTAGTCTAGGGTCTTGGAGTCAGTGCTCCCACTCCCAAGGCTCAGGGCTTGATCTCTCGTCAGGAACAAAGATTCCACAAATGATTTATTATGGCATTAAGTGAGATTAAAACAAATATCTAAAACTGAGAAACCAAAGATGAAACCCAGACAAATAGCAGTTACAAAATCAGACAAATAATAATTAAAATAATGGAATATACACATATACATATATACCCATGAGCAAAGTGAAAACAGTCCAACCAAAATAAAGTACAGTAGATTGACCTGGCGAACAAAGTAAATAAAAAAATTATATTTACTAGTTAAGAACAAAACTAACTAAAGCACTAACTAACTAAAGCATACACTGGAAAACAAAACTAAAGCAAGGTGCCAAGTGGGGAATGAAGCAATGAAAAAACAAAACTAACAAATATGTTGAAAGGAAAAGAAAGAAAGAATTGATATGGAAAGTTAAATAGAGGCAGATGAAGAAGATTTATATACATTAAAGATTAACTGCACGGGGAAAAGAATAATAGGAAAGGGAAACAAAGGAATAAATGTAGAAAAAATATAATACATATTAAAAAATAAAAATTATAAAACAGAGAAAAGAGAAAGAAATGGAAGAAGAAAGAAGAAAGGGGAGAAAAAGGAAAACTCCACAGAATTGCAAAAACCCAACATGGAGGCAGAGGTTTATAACAATAATAAAAAATTTGAATATACACATATACATATACACCCATATATACCCATAAGCAAAATCAAAACAGTCCAACAAAATAAAGTACAATAGACTGACCCAGCCAACAAAGGAAATCAAAAATTATACCTACCAGGACAAAACTAACTAAAGCACAAATTGAAAAACAAAACTAAAGCAAGGCACCAATTGGGAATAAAGCAATGAAAATAAAACTAACAAAATGTTGAGAGGAAAGAAAAGAAAGAAAGAATACATGTGGAAAGTTAAATAGAGGTAGATAAAGAAGATTTATACACAGCAAGTATTAACTGCAAGGGGGAAAGAACAGTAAGAAAAGCAAACGAGAAATTTCATTTCTTATTTCAGGTAGTTTCTAAAGTTTCTCCTCATTTCTTTAGGGTTAGTTCAAAGAATTAAGTAACCGTGGGAGTTATGAACTAGTGTTTTGTGTCATACTATGAATATGTAGCTCAGCAGTTATTTGTGTGACAGAAAGGATTTTTTTCTTTTTTGCATTCAAAAATGAACATTGACACTTAATATCATTTACTTATAGTGAGGCATTCTAATGATGACAGTATAAGTACATCAGAGTTTTTGCATCTCTCAATGTGGCATGGATTTTTCTTTCTACAAAAATAATAGTAGGTTTAAAAAATTAAAATTAAATGAAGAGAAGGTGGCACAGCTGTTTTGCTTGCAGGGACTCTGGTGGCACTGAGTGTTAGGGACACAGACTGGCTCTGCCACAGGAGTTATGGCCATCTTAGAGTCTTTTTTTGAGCCTCTTGTAGCTGGTGATCAGAAGGCTTCTTTGGCCAGTCTTTCTTCATAGCTTGGCCCTTTCAGGCACATAGAGGGGCCCCCTGTCTGGGGTCCTACTCTGTAGATCAGCATATCAGACACTTAAAGGAGCACCCTGGGTGGGGTTCTGCTCTGTAGTTCAGTATATCATGCTTTATTGGGCCGGCTTATCTATTGTTCAGTTGCCAATGCTGGTGTGTAGGGAGAGAGAGGCTATGGTGATGGCTCCACCGCCTACGCATGACTCAGCAGTATCACCTTTCTCCCATGGCTGCCGGGTTTTCCTCCACAGGCATTTCCCACCACGATCTCCTCTCTCACCTCCTCTTGATCCATCTCTCCACAGTCAACAGCAGTCCTTGCCCTGGGTTCAGTCCACAATCCCCAAACTCCAGCTTCCAGCTGCTGCACCTTCCAGGGGACCTGCATCCCTGTTTGGGATATATATGGCTGGGGCAAAGACTGTCTGATTCTCATTTCATTTAGGCCTGCCACAGACCAGGTGTTTCACTCTCAGCCTCAAATGTTTCTCCTCTGACTCAGACAATTGCCCTGATGTGGGGATTGGACCCCTGCTTCAGTTCCCCGACCCACTGAAGGTCCAGTCCTAATCTCACTCCTATTTTTTCCCCTAGTTCCTTCATCCTACTGAGTTTTGCATGGTCTCTATATTCTTTTCCTCTGGTCAGGTACTCCTGTCCATTCTCAGCTGGTTTTCTGCATGCACTTCTGTGGCTGAAGGTGTAGTCCTGATGTATCTGTGGAGAGAGACGTACTCCATGCCCATCTACTCATCTGCCATCTTGCTCTTGGAGACTCTTTATTGTGTATGCTGTGATCAGTTCTTCTGTGGAGCCTACGTGTCTGGATGCCATCATGGATCTGGCTCGTGATATGGGGTGCCCTACAGCTTGCTAGCCAGCTATAAGCCATGGTTCCCATGCCACAAAGGATTACTATCATCAATTCATCCTTCTGGAGGGAGGCTAATCAATGAAAAGTTTGAGTTAGAACAGCCTCAAAGAATTAGATTTATAATTTTCAAGTTCCTGCCAACAGGAACTGGTTGAGGGTTTGAGGGGGAAGGAGGGAAGAGAGAGGAGAAGCCACATTTTTAGAGAACACTGCGAATGTCTTAATAAATAGATAAGAATCTTGTTCATTTAGCATTTTCAATATTAGAATGCAAACAGGACCAAAGCAGGGTCTGAGAACCGTATGTTCTTCCCTAATAGGAGAAGAAAGATTCTACAAAGCGATGCATTCTCAGACTTCATGACTGGTGCAGGAAAGCACCGAGACAGGCTCGGTCAGTTATCTCAGAAGAGACAATAAATGATTAAGCCGGTAAACATCAAAGGAGAATTGATTTCCCCTCAAATGTCCTCTACAGTATTCAGTTCAGTTCAGTTCAGTTGCTCAGTCGTGTCTGACTCTTTGAGACCCCATGAATTGCAGCATGCCAGGCCTCCCTGTCCATCACCAACCACAGTATTAACTCATCTCCAAAAGATTAGAGCTGTTTTAACAGTAGTTCTGCTATCTTATGAATTCCTACTCATCCTGCAAAACCCACTTAGATACCTATATTGCTAACCAAGAAAGCATTACCTAATCTCCCCCAGCTTACAAAATTAGTCTACATTTTCTGCCTGTAGGTATTTTACTCGTATCATGTTGAATTGTCCTGTGTTCATTTGCAGGTCTGTCTCTCTAACTGAACAGGAGACATTTGAGTCCAGATGCTGGCTTCATTTAACTCTGGGTCCTTGTTTTAACCTAGAGTTTGGCTCACTGTAATGGTTTGGTATGCATCTAATTAATAAAGGAACACACATTATAAGTACAGTATTTATTCTGCAACTTTTGCTGGCCATGAATAAATATTCCAGTTTTCTTTCTGGATGTAGGTTATGGCTTAGTTAGTCTGATGTAATTAAATTATGTCGTGGATAAGATCATTCAAATAGTTCTCCCAAGGTAGTAGGACTTGTTAAATGGCCCAACCATTTTATTAGTAAGTTCATGACAAACTCATTTAGTGATAACAACTGACCTGTGCTGACATTCAGTTCAGTCACTCAGTTGTATCCGACTCTTTGTGACTCCATGAACCGCAGTATGCCAGGCCTCCCTGTCCATCACAAACTCCCAGAGTTCACTCAAACCCATGTCCACTGAGTTGGTGATGCCATCCAACCATCTCATCCTCTGTCATCCCATTCTCCCCCTGCCCCCAATCTTTCCTAGCATCAGGGTCTTTTCAAATGACTCAGCTCTTGGCATCAGGTGGCCAAAGTATTGGAGTTTCAGCTTCAACATCAGTCCTTCCAATGAACACTCAGGACTGATCTCCTTTAGGATGGACTGGTTGGATCTCCTTGCAGTCCAAGGTACTCTCAAGAGTCTTCTCCAACATCATAATTCAAAAGCATCAATTTATAGTTTTAAATCATCACATTTACTATGAATATTCATATATTACATAATAAAAATATTTGTGCATTTGATTATTGTATACCACTTCACACATGAAATTCCAAAATTGTATAATACGTCTTGCCTCAGGGATTTCAGATAAGATACCGTGAGCCTGTACAGTATGATTTCATCAAAAGAACCTGTATCATGTAGTAAGTGTCTTTATATTGTTAGTGCTTATTTCAGCAAAGCAACATCAATCATGTTAAATTGGTGTTAGTCACTTGACTTGTGTTTTTTTGTTCGATTTGTCAACATACTTTGGGTTTAAATTCCTATTAATGTCTAATTTTATGTTTATAATGTCTAGGTATATATTTGAGATTATTTTTTATAAAAATAGTAGTCCAAGCCAATAAAAAATTAATAAAATCAATGGAAAGTTGTATAGCTAAGTTATACATAGCTATATAGTATATATATATATATACTATATAGCCCTTACACAGTCCTGAGGGACAGTATAAATGTGTGTATGATTATATTGATATATATGTGTATGTAAATAAATAGTGTATCCTGTAATAAAGATGGTCATTGTACATATTCAGATTGGTCTTCCTCTTTTGTTGACAACTGTACTTATTTTCCTCTTTTCCCAAAGGCATATTGAGTCCACCTAAGTTAAATAGATACTAGTGGCTTACTATGAGGTGCTCAGCTAAAAAACCTTATCTGTATGTACAGTCACAGAAATGACTGATTGTTTCACTCAACTAGTCCTTTGCAGATCCCATTCCCAACTCTCCAGTGACCACATGTACACAGAGGTTTTTGGAGAAATGATTACAATCAGTCAGTTGATTTGGAACAACAAAAGTAGGGCCACAAACTGGAACACTTGTGCATTCACTCTTAGCCAGAGGATGGAAATCTAACGATAACATTTGTAGGACAGTTTAGAACAGAGGTTGTGTATAGGTTCCCATTAGATAAAATAAACATGTGAGACAGGCAAGCTGTAAGAAAGTAAACAATGCAGGGAGATGGGGAATGGCAAACTGAAACTGTTTTCAGTCTCAGAGTGGAAACAGGGAGGGCTGGGACTATAGAGGGGAAACAGGCAGTCATGGGAATTTGTACAACACCAGTTAAATGTTGCCATGTTTGGGATTGTAAGCCCAGAGCTGCTACAGCTTTTGTTTTTTTGTTTTTTTTTTTGTTGACCATGATGGCTACTCCATTTCTTCTGAGGGATTCCTGCCCGCAGTAGTAGATATAATGGTCATCTGAGTTAAATTCACCCATTCCAGTCCATTTTAGTTTGCTGATTCCTAGAATGTCAATGTTCACCCTTGCCATCTCTTGTTTGACCACTTCCAATTTGCCTTGATTCATGGACCTGACATTCCAGGTCCCTATGCAGTATTGCTCTTTACAGCATCAGATCTTGCTTCTATCACCAGTCACATGCACAACTGGGTATTGTTTTTGCTTTGGCTCCATCCCTTCATTCTTTCTGGAGTTATTTCTCCACTGATCTCCAGTAGCATATTGAGCACCTAATGACCTGGGGAGTTCCTCTTTTGGTATCCTATCATTTTGCCTTTTCATACTGTTCATGGGGTTCTCAAGGTAAGAATACTGAAGTGGCTTGCCATTCCCTTCTCCAGTGGACCACGTTCTGTCAGCCCTCTCCACCATGACCTGCCCGCCTTGGGTTGCCCTGCAGGCATGGCTTTGTTTCATTGAGTTAGACAAGGCCCTGGTCCTAGTGTGATTAGATTGGCTAGTCTTCTGTAAGTATGGTTTCAGTGTGTCTGCCCTCTGATGCCCTCTTGCAACACCTACCATCTTACTTGGGTTTCTCTTACCTTGGGCGCGGGTTGTCTCTTCACGGCTGCTCCAGCAAAGCACAGCCGCTGCTCCTTACCTTGGATGAGGGGTATCTCCTTACCACCGCTGTTCCTGACCTTCAATGTGGGATAGCTCCTCTAGGCCCTCCTGCTCCGCAGCCACAGCTCCTCGGGTTGCTCCTC
Source organism: Oreotragus oreotragus (assembly GCA_006410675.1). NCBI lineage: Eukaryota > Metazoa > Chordata > Mammalia > Artiodactyla > Bovidae > Oreotragus > Oreotragus oreotragus. Next base: position 58,300 of record SJYX01003796.1, read on the forward strand.
CCGGCCGCCGCCCCTGGCCTCGGGCTCGGGGTGACTCCTCAGGGTCACCGCCCCTGGCCTCAGGCGTGAGGTGGCTTCTCCTGGCTGCCCCTTACCTCGGACGCGAGGTGTCTCTTCTCGGCCGCTCCTCACCTCGGACGTGGGATAGCTCCTCCCGGCTGCTACCCCTGACCTTGGATGCGGGGTGTCTCCTTCCGGCCGCCCCTGACCTTGGACGCAGGGTAGCTCCTCCCGGCTGCTGCCCCTGACCTCGGACGCGGGATGTCTCCTCCCGGCCGCCCCTGACCTTGGACGTGGGGTAGCTCTTCTCGCAGCTGCCTGCGCTTAGTGCACCGGCCGGCTTTTGAAATTCTTAATGCTTTTTATTCTTGGACTTGGACTTGGGTTGGTCAAGGTCAAGTAACTTTTTGGAGGTAATTTAAAACTTTTTCTTTGTTATTGGCCTTTATTTATGGCTACTTTTCTTTGTTGTATCAGTACCAGTACTATAAGTTTCTGAAATAGTTACCCAGTCTATTTGTTTTTCTGAAAAAAGCATTTATAAACCAGATATACAATAAGAGACTTATATCTAGAATATATAAAGAACTCTTAGAATTCAATAAGAAGACAAATATCCCAGTTAAAAAGTGGGTAAAAGATTTGAATAGACACCTCACCAAAGCAGGCATAGGAATAACCAACATACATGTAAAAAGTTGATCAGCATCTTTAGCCATTAGGGGAATACAGATTAAAACCACCATGAGATACCACCATATTACCACTGAAACAGCTATATAAAAAAAAATCTGACAATTACAAGTGTTAGCAAGGATAAGGAGAAATTGGAACCCTCACATATGCAGGCAGGAATGTAAAATAGTGTGGCCACTTTGGAAAATGGTTGGGCAGTTTCTTAAAAATGTTAAATATAGATCCATTGTATGACCCAGCATTGAGTTCCTAGGTACTTACCCAAGGGAAATGAAAACATACATCCACACAAGCGGTCATGTGAATGTTCACAGCGGTATTGTTTATAATCACGAGAAAGTGGAAGCAACCCAAACGTGGATCAGCAGAGGAACAGACAAAGTCTGGTATTTCCATAAATGAAGTACTGTTTGGCCTAAATAGAAGTGGACTACTGATACATGCTACAACATGGATGAACTTCCATAACTCTGTGCCAGACACAGATTACATGTCATACAGTCCTGTGGGATGCGGGGTTGGGGCTGTCAGGGTGGTGAAAATGAGAAGCAGCTCCACTGACCTTCTTTTTGGGATGATGATAATGTTCTAAAGTTACATTATGGTGATAGTTGCACTTTACTAGAAATCTTTATACCTAAAACAGGTGAATTTTACGGCATTTAAATGATGGGTACTGAGGTTAGCATCCTGACTCCTCTTCACTGAGAACTCTGTGTTAGTAACAAACAGTCCCCCAATCCTAGTGACTCCTATTAACAAACATAGTCTTCACTCGCAGGGCATGTCCAGGGGCCGCAGCTCATTGCTACAGTTCTGCTCCAGGGCCTCAGTCTGGGACCCAAGTGGAAGGAGCAGTCCCAAAGCAGGACTGTTGCTCTTTTGTCCAAGGGAAAGAACAAGAGGCTGACCCACACAAGCAATGGTGCTTAAAAAAAATTCTGCCAGACCTGTGGAGGTCACGCCCCCTCACACTCCATTGACCAGAGCAAGACATGTGGCCAGGGCTGACACTGAAGTCGCTCACCCTACACGGAGGGGTCACGGTCACTTAACAGTGGGCAGGGCTGTGTGTCGGATCTGCTCACAGAGAAGGGAACAATGAAGTCATTGACTATAATCTCAAGTGACTTAACCTTGCCAGCCCTCAGTTTTATCATCTACAAAATGGGGAGATAAGAAGAGCCTGTTTCATGGGGTTTAAAACCTTGTCAGGATCAAGTAAGCAATGAAAGTAAGATAGCCCTGGCATGTGGTTTAAGCAGGAGCTGTTGCTGCAAACTCTTACCTTACAAGGCCCTGCTCATACAGCATCCCCTTGGTGGTCCCTTCTCTTTGGTGTCCCGAGCCCACCAATTCCCATCCTCAGCACTTGAAAGCTCAGTGGCAAAAGTTCGACTTCGGGGTTGTGCGGATTGCTATTTGATGCTGGCTCTCTGTGACCTCAAACAAGTTGTTCTGGCTCTGGGTGCTTTCATTTCTGTATCCTTAAAATGAGGCATATGTACCTGACCTGCCTCTAAATGCCATGGTGAGGATTTTATGAGGTAGTAATAATATTGTAAAGCCCGTCTCTGAGCTTTACAGTCTATAGTTGTCACTATTATTGGCAGCTATTATGACCTCGTAATATTGCCTGTAAGGTTTTGTTTGAAGGCGTGCACTAAGACAGCTTCTCCAGTGCAGAGAATTAACTTGGATCCCTGTCTCTGACACGTAGGAACTTGATAGTTAATAAAGGCATTGACTGAATATTAATACAACTTGGAGATTTTGAGTATTTTTATTGACTGTTATCATGGTTTTTCAGATGACTGCTGGCTCTAAGAATCTTAAGAGTTTTACCTGTGTTCATCGTGATGTAAGTTTTTTGGAAACCACAGAGGTCAGTTTTCTTGGTTGTGTCTTGGAACCTGACTCTAAAGTCCAGGTTCCCTGAGGTTAAGTTCATTTTCCTGACTGCAGAGCAGCTGCATGTCAGACCCTCAACTCAAATCCAAGGATTCTGGTCCTACAGTGGCCCTTTGTGTTCTTATCACGTTGCCAGCTGCTATCACTAATGCTTAATTTCACGTGAGCATGATCGGTAGCGCAAGTGATTGCAAAGAGAGCACCGTTTCATCATGAACACCCTTCTCTGTGTCCATGACAGGCCAGGTGGTCAGACAGTGGGCTGGAACCCAGCCTGTGCCTGTTATGTGCTTGATCAGTTACCAGAATGACCCTGGGGAGATGCCCTCCCCTCTCGAGAAAGTTGTCTTCGTTTGTGAAATAGACCTAGCCCTTATTTTTCAAGATTGTTGTGGTATTTGGCTCTGCATGGAATCTCAAGAACTGGGAACTGTTATTACTTCTGGATGAACTCTTCAGCTCCTTTTTTTTTTTTTTTTAAATTTACCGTGGGGAGCAATCCAAAATAAGGTTGAGCTTTGGGTAGTACGGGCAAAGTGGAGCTTTTAGACCATTTCAGTAAAAAATGTTGCCTGCCATTGAGCCATCAGCCACTGCAGCTGCCTACCTCCCACCAGGAGTACACCCTGAGGGGCATTCAGGATGAAGAAAAGCAGGGTACTAGCCCTCACGGTTAAGATGCATATCAATAGAATGATTTCAGTGAGCCCAGACTCTTAGTCTTCCCATACTTGAGATGTCTGTTTCTGTGATTAGCAGGTGGCTTTGGGTGTTTGCCTACATGTTTTTTGTTTGTTTGCTGTGTATCCTGGCTCACCTCTTTGAATCAGTTCCTCAGAGCTATCTGAGAGGCTGTTTTCAGGCTGTAGTTAGTTGGCTGTCATGCCCCAAAGAAAACACCATTCTCAAATCTAGGTTGTGTGTTGTTTTTCAGTTGACTAGCTGTTCCACCTGAGTTGTATTTAAAAACTAAAATCAGGCATCTGCAACTTACCTGGAAATGCATAAGGAATAAGATTGATAGGTGGATAAAGGGATGGTGGTTTCTAGAAAAATGTGATACGGTTTGTGTGTGCTCAGCTGTGTCTGATTCTTTGCAGGCTCATGGAGTGTAGCCTACGAGACTCTTCTGTCTATGGACTTTTCTAGGCAAGAATACTGGAGTGGGTTGCCATGCCCTTCTCCGGGTGATCTTCCTGACCCAGGGATCAAACCCACATTTCTTGCGTGTATTGCACTGTGGCAGGTGGATTCTTTGCCACTAGAAAATGTCAATAGTTGTAGAATCTGGAAGACATAGTTGTTAACATTATGGTTCTTTCAACTTTTCCCCATGTTTTCATAATAATTTGTCGGAGAAGACCTAAGATCATGGCCACTTTACGTTCAACTCCTTGGGGAGATTCAAGAGTGGATTCACCCCAGACCCATGAGCCTTAGGGTCCCCAGAGGGACCCCAGCGGTTCTTGTGCAGTGGGGGATTTGGGGCAGTGCTGCGGGGCACAGAAGCACTTAACCAAGTGTCCGTTCTGGAGGCCCTTGTTTTCTGGGAGAAGGCGTATAGATCTTGTTGAGGGTCAGTCCCCTGTACACTAAGGTTGGGTGAAATGGGTGGATGGGGAAGGGATGGGGAGTAAGCAGGGTGACAGGAGTACCCAGAAGACAGTCTAGTCACGTACATCCCTGTGGTGGGGGTTGTGAAAAGACGTTTCCAGTGCTCTTTGGAAAGAAGACTTTGGTCCCGTGGGCCTGGGGTGGGGCTCAGAAAGACTGACTTAACTGAACGTTCCCCCAAGATGTTCTGCCAAGTTCAGAGCCGTATTCTTTGTAGGAATTTGACGGTGAAAGGAAGAGATTGGGACTTGGTCACGCAGGGTGACATCACTCAGAAAACGAAAAACATTGGATAGACTGCATATTTGTCAAAAGGAACGAGGCAGTGGAGAGCAAAGGAAGACTGGTGACGGAGCACTGAGGTGCCTTTGGCCCAAGGCTTCTGAGGGGCCCGGTGGTGGCTTATAAAGGATCAGATGGAGAGTGATGTGAGCTGGGTAAGGGTGTAGGTCAGGCTCCCCTATACTCCCGCTCTCTGTTGTTGCCCCTCTAAAAATAACCAAAAACTGCTTCCTTTATAGAATAAACATTCTCTTTTAAAGCCAAAAGCCAAGTCTGAATACAGGGCAAAATGTTAAAAGCTCACTCTGGGCCGAGGTCAGTGTCCCCATTTGTATGGTCAGGCCACCCAAGATGGCTGTTCTCTTGCTCTTGGTACAGTCCCCTGCCCAAGACATGCCTGCTTCACCTGTATGCCCCTCACGTGCCTGACCTTCCTAGTACTTGCCCCACCCCAGCTGGTGATTGTTCTGATCAAAGGGCCCATCTGGTGCATGCTCCTCCCGCTGGTTTCCCTGTTAACTTATGAGCCCACCTGACGTCAATTCCCCTACAGCCGGTAATCAGTTTCCCTTTCTTCCATGTCCCGCTTGCCACTGGTGGGGTGTTGCTCCAGGACCTTGCTTTAGACTAGGTAAGCTCCCCCATCCTTAAAGCAGGGCTCCCCAACCTCCAGATTCTAATGCCTGGTGATCCGAGGTGGAGCTGATATCATAATAGAAAGTGCACAATAAATGTAATGTTCTTGCTGCTGCTGCTAAGTTGCTTCAGTTGTGTCCAGCTCTGTGCGACCCCATAGACGGCAGCTCACCAAGCTCCTCCATCCCTGGAACTCTCCAGGCAAAAACACCAGAGTGAGTTGCCATTTCCTTCTCCAATGCTCTTGAATCATCCCCAAACCACCTCTGACCCCCACTCCCCAGTCCATGGAAAAATTGTCTTCCACAAAACCAGTCCCCTGTGCCAAAGAGGTTGGGGACCACCTCTTCACACTGTTGATGTCTCTCTTGCTGACTCCAGGCTCGTTTTTCCGTCTTGAAGCGGGCAAGCACAGGGCTTGCAAGCCTCTGGGGGTGCAGCCGAACACCAATATTGTTTCATTTTGCCATGATGGTGGTGTGGGCGAGGAGGAGGGCAAGGTTTTGGAGATGTTGGTACAGGGTTGATGGGAGGGGGCATGACTGACTTGTGAGGGGTGATGGGGGGCTGGAGCTGCCTGAAGGGCCGCCACTGACTTTAGCCTTGGTGTGGTTACATCTGCTCTTTACGCACCCCCAGCAATGTCCAGATAGCTCCGGGGTGGATGTGGGTAAACTGAGGGGAGTGTGCCCAGGGTAGCATGATGGGGTGAGGCTGAGCCCTGACATTTGAGAGCTGTGTGTGGCGTGCTCAGGCCAAGGTTCCCTCAGACCCACAGACAATCACTACCCATCCCAGGAATGGACCGACAGTGGGTCCACTGGGACCTGTATCCTCGTTTCAGATAGAGCTTCTTCTTAAGAGACCTGGTAACAAGACCTAACTCCGGGTTTTTTGGAAGGTCAGATGCAAGGACTGTGCAAATTGCTCAGCTCAGCCACGTTGTCCAACCCAAATTCACATGGTGGGTGCACAGTGAGGCTCGACAAACAGAAATGTAGGCCTTCGGAGCAGAGAAAGATATATTCCAAGGGTCACTTGAGGGGAATGGGCGACTCGTGCTTGAAAGACCTGAATGTCCACCATGGTTTTCACAGTTTTACAGGAAAAATTTGGGGTGAGGGCTGCAGTGTGTTACTTTCTTCTCATTGGCTGGTGATGAACAGGGTGGTGGTCTAGGAAGCTGTACTCAGCCTGAAGTTACTATCGTCCACCTGGCTAGGGGCCTTCCTTCAAGCAGAGGAACTCAAAGGGCTTTGTTGTTATATCAATCCCTGGCGGAGGAACCAGGACTGTTTCCCTCTGTTTCTGCATTCCCTCACTTCCTGGATTAGTAACTATTTGAATTTGCCCTTTGGAACTCAGGGAAGGTCAAGCCTTTTTCCTACAAACAAGAAACAGGGACACCACAGACAGGCTTTTTTTACCCAGGAGTGTTACTTGAAAACCAGGTTCGCCTCTTGGTGGGTACTGAGGTAACAGACACAACCAACCTGAAGTTTGTGAGAAGGAACGTGTGATGGTTACTTGCAGCAAGTAAGGAGAACACACAGGCATCTCCCCCAAAGCAGTGTCTCCCCAAACAGCAGAACTGGGGAAGGATTAAGCTAAGGGTGCGTGTGTGCTCAGTCGTGTCTGACTCTTTTCAACCCCTGGACTGTAAGCCACCAGGCTTCTCTGTCCATGGGATTTCCAGGCAAAATACTGGAGTGGGTTGCCACTTCCCTACTCCAGTTTTCCTGATCCAGGGATTGAACCAGCAATCCACGCTTTAGTTGACTGAAGTCAGGAGGGTCACCACCGTTGTTGCAGCCTCCACTGGGTGCCGGCCTGGCTCCTGCAGAACTCAAAGATGCATGGTGTGTGTGTCCCTTGACGGGGACACACTGCTCTATTTCTGCACTGTTGATTGATGGCCTTTTTTCTGTTCCTGCATTTCTGTCTTCCCCTAAGATCATTACTTACTGACACCTGTTCAAGGGCAAGCATCCTGGTGGCCCTTACAGGGCCCTTAAATCATAGGATTGGATCAAAAAATGTCAGGAAAGCCACATCTGGTATTCTTTCTCCGGGCACCCCCTAACCTACTCGCTTATTGGAGGGCACCACAGGGTCCTGCTTGGTTTCAATCCCCTCTTTACTCTGGTACTCCTCAGTCTCCAGGGAAACAGGCGTTGGACAAGAAAGGGAGTAACATTTTGGCTAGAGAGGTTAATCATAAACTCCACAGAGGAACTTGGTTTTAGGGAGTCTTGGTTTCAAGCACCTGGCACGGAGTAAAGGGGACATAGATATTGCTATTACAACAGACGCGTTCCATGGAACATATCCAAGTGTTCCCTGTTTCCTGTGTGCCCCTGAGCAAATGGAAAAACCTCAACACCCTAATCCTTCACGCAGAGGCATCCACTGAGCATGCATGAGCATCACCCTAGAATCCTTTCCTTGGATTTTCTTTTTTTTTAATTGAGCTCAGTCTGAACCTTAAGAACAACTTCCCACATTAGTTAAGTATTCATAAAACATCGTTTTAAAGATAAGGATGAAATGGTAGGATAGCATCACCAACCCAATGAACTTGAGCAAATTCCGGGGGAAAGTGGAGCCTGGCCTACTGCAGCCCATAGGGTCGCAGAGTCAGACACGACTTAGCAACATCGTTTTCAAAAGGCCTTAGAGAAAGCCACTTTCATGGACATAATTTGACCCAGCTGCATTTGTTGCATATTTCAGCTGCCTTTACGTTTTCATTGTTATAAAACAGGGAACACGGGCGTCCTGTGAGTGTTCTTGCTAATATACCCTGGAATGTGCTGTTAAAAAGCTCCTGTGATGTTCTCCGGGCTCTGTCCCAGCGTGACGCTCTGCCTCGCCGGCCCCGCCCGGACATCTTCCCTACCAGGGAGGCCTTCGGCCCGGCGTCCGCCAGGGGGCGAGCGGGAGTCGCGGGCGGCAGGGCTCGACCACGCATGTGCGCGCCGCTGGGAGCACGTGCGAAGTGCGGCGGGGGCGGGAGCGGGAGGGGAAAGGTAGGAGGTGAGAGGTGAAGGGGCGGAGAGCTGCGCGGGCGCCGGGCGGCGGGGAGAGAGACAGGCAGGGAGGGAGGGAGGGAGGGCGCCTCGCCCCGGACCGCGCGGGCCGGGAGCGCGCACGCCGCGCCCTGCCGGCCGGCCCGGGCCTCACGCTGCGCGGCCCGGGGGATCCGGGGTGGGGGCCGCGGGCGCGCCGGCGTGGGCGCTGTCCAGCAGCCGCGAGGGCCGCGCCGGGAGAGCGCGGCCGGAGAGGGGGCCGGCTTGCCGCGACCCCACCTTCGCCGCGGCCGCGCCCCCGGCCGGGCCCACCGCGCGCGCCCGCCGCCCTCCTCCTCGCCCCCCGGCGACCGCTGGCCTGACACGGGGGCGCGCTGTTGCGCCCCCGGGGCCCCGCCGCTTCGAGAATCTGCTTTTGGACTGTCTGCGTGTTGCGGGGAGGGGAGAGCACGCTGTCCGCACCTGTCTGTTCTGCGTGATCTGCTTGAGAGGCAACACGTAGCTAGCTGCTTCCCTGGGTTCTGCCTGGTGTCTAGTTTTCTGTTTCCCTCACCAATCAGCGTGCTCACTACTGTTGCCTCTGTTTATACTCTGGGTGGGCTTATCGCCCCAGTGTACCGTGCAGGAGCCTGAAGTTAGGATGGACATGCTCTTGGCCGTTGTGACTTTCCCCGGCCGTCTCACTTGCTGCCTGCACCTTTTGTGGTGATAGAGCTGGGCGACTAAACTCCTGGGAATTTTGCAATACATTTTGTGAAGAGGACTTAGTAAAGGTTTCTTTCACGATGCTAGCTTTGAGTGTGCTTCTGACCCAACGTTTGTGAAATTGGGTTATGCAGTGTCCTTATGGGGGTGCTGCCATCTTAGGGTATCGAGCTAAAAACTGAAGCTTTTGTAAGGGAGTCATGGGCAAGGGTGTCCGGTTGGGTGTATTTTTAGGTGTTCCTCTAATTGACGACTTTTATCTATAATTTTATGTTGATGAGAGTTTTAGGTGTCTCACACATTTTGCAGCATTTCCTGTGGGGGACACGCGATGTAAAAAGACAAAATGTGTATTAATATATCTCTACAGTCATTCTTTCGGTGGTTTGTTGAAGCTGAAGTAATCCTCATTGATATGAACTCCTCTGGTGTCTGAGAGACCCGGTTTTCTTTTGCTGTTGTGGCAAAAACAGCACCTCCCGGTGGTCTCCATGCGATGTGTCGTTACTGGTTTAGGTCTCCCCCACCCCCGCCCGGCCCCCTCATTTAGATACGTTTACTGTCTTAGGTGGGTATGAAAACTCTACTGCTCCTAGTTTATGACAGTGGAGGATAAAGATTGTGAATTGCTTGAAGAATTCAAGCAATTATGAAGAAGCTACCTGTCTAGTTGGGAAATGAGCCATACCTGTGGGGCGTACATAGGCGTTTATTAACATTTGATGGTAGACTTTAGAGGATGCTTACTCTTAGCATACATCCTTAGTGTACTTGAACGTGTCCCAAGGACTGTGGAATAACACTTAGGTTTATGTGTTATTTGCTTATCCTCACCCTCGGTGGCCATTTGGTTCCCACTAGTGTTAGTTGGAGAAGGAAATGGCAACCCACTGCAGTATTCTTGCCTGGAGAATCCCATGGACAGAGGAGCCTGGCAGNGTGTCCCAAGGACTGTGGAATAACACTTAGGTTTATGTGTTATTTGCTTATCCTCACCCTCGGTGGCCATTTGGTTCCCACTAGTGTTAGTTGGAGAAGGAAATGGCAACCCACTGCAGTATTCTTGCCTGGAGAATCCCATGGACAGAGGAGCCTGGCAGGCTACAGTCCATGTGGTCACAAGAGTCGGACACGACTTAGCAACAGAGAGAGAGAGTGTTAGTTTTACTGGCTCTGACAGGCACTTCATGTAGAGTTTGTATCAACACTCCCATTGAACGGATAAGAAGACTCTCTTCTCATAGAGAAATGGAGTTGTCAGGGTCACCCAGCTTGTCACTGCGGATCAGACCTTCAAACCAAGCCTGCGCGACCGCACTACCTACTCCTTCCACAGCAGAAGTGTCGATGTGAAGGCTGCTCAGTCGTGCCCAGCTCTTTGCGACCCATGGACGATCCAGTCCATGGACTCCTCCAGGCCAGAATACTGCAGTGGGTAGCCGTTTACTTCTCCAGGGGATCTTCCCAAACCAGGAATCAAACCCAGGTCTCTCACGTTGCGGGCGGATTTTTTACCAGCTGAGCCCCAAAGGAGGCCTTCCACAGTAACATATTCCCTTCTTGAGTTGGCTGCTGAAACAAAGTCCAGGTGACTTCCTTTGCCTCCTGAAGTAATAATTCTGGGTAAGATATTTTATTGAGCACTTGGGCTATCTAGATTCTCTGCTGAGTGCTCTCATGGCAGCCTATCTCTTAACCATCATAATAACCAGGAGAAATGACCCTGTTTTCACCCTCTTTACTCATTAGTTTTAGAAACGTTATCTGACTGGCCCTGGGTAACCCGGTGAGTTAGAAGCTGAGCCCAGTTGCAAATCCAGGTTTGTCTGAAAACAGAGTCTGTGCTTTTATGCCGTCCTTGCGTCTACTGGCTTCACAGTCTTCTCCACTACCCACCAAATGAGAGGTAGCAGAAGACGATGTTGGAGTGAAGGGAGGAGCCCAGAGTCACAGACTTGAGTCAGGGATGGTCCAACTCAACAAGAAGGAGATATTCATTTGACCTCTGTAGTCCATAGCTTCTCCCTTGAGTGGTCTGGGACACAGCTTGCAGGGTTGCTGGGCTGTGCACACTTTGCAGTAGAGTCCAAAGGAGGTGTGTGTATGCATCACGGGGGCACATGGGTCTCAGGAAAAAAAAATAAAGCCAGTCTTTTTATTTCAGCCGTACTTAATTTTTATTTTGTATTTTATAAGTACAGTTGGTATTATCACAGTTGTTCAGTCACTCAGTCGTGTCCAACTTTTTGGTAGGAGCCCAGAGTCACAGACTTGAGTCAGGGATGGTCCAACTCAACAAGAAGGAGATATTCATTTGACCTCTGTAGTCCATAGCTTCTCCCTTGAGTGGTCTGGGACACAGCTTGCAGGGTTGCTGGGCTGTGCACACTTTGCAGTAGAGTCCAAAGGAGGTGTGTGTATGCATCACGGGGGCACATGGGTCTCAGGAAAAAAAAATAAAGCCAGTCTTTTTATTTCAGCCGTACTTAATTTTTATTTTGTATTTTATAAGTACAGTTGGTATTATCACAGTTGTTCAGTCACTCAGTCGTGTCCAACTTTTTGGGACCCCATGAACCGCAGCACACCAGGCCTCCCTGTCCATCACCAACTCCCGGAGTCTACCCAAACCCATGTCCATAGAGTTGGTGATGCCATCCAACCATCTCATCCTCCATTGTCCCCTTCTCCTCCTGCACTCAATCTTTCCCAGCATCGGGGTCTTTTCAAATGAGTCAGCTCTTCACATCATGTGGCCAAAGTATTGGAGTTTCAGCTTCAACATCAGTCCTTCCAATGAACCTCCAGGACTGATCTCCTTTAGGATGGACTGGTTGGATCTCCTTGCAGTCCAAGGGACTCTCAAGAGTCTTCTCCAACACCACAGTTCAAAGACATCAATTCATCGGCACTCAGCTTTCTTTATACTCCAACTCTCACATCCATACATAACCACTGGAAAAACCATAGCCTTGACTAAACAGACCTTTCTTTGTTGGCAAAGTAATGTCTCTGCTTTTTAATATGCTATCTAGGTTGGTCATAACTTTCCTTGCAAGGAGTAAGCGCCTTTTAATTTCATGGCTGCAGTCACCATCTGCAATGATTTTGGAGTCCAAAAAAATAAAGTCAGCCACTGTTTCCCCATCACTTTGCCATGAAGTGATGGGACCGGATGCCATGATCTTAGTTTTCTGAATGTTGAGCTTTAAGCCACGTTTTTCACTCCCCTCTTGCACTTTCATCAAGAGGCTCTTTAGTTCTTCACTTTCTGCCGTAAGGATGGTGTCATCTGCATATCTGAATCTTGATCAGATTGGCAATCTTGATCACAGTAGTACATACATATAATTTTTACACAAAAACTGGGGATATGTACACACATTTTGGGGATATGTACTTGACTTTTTGTTGTTGGGAGTTCATAAAAACATTAAGAATGCCCTGGTTTATGTAATACTCAGCATTTTCTGAATTCATAAAATATGTAAAGTGTCGTGCTAACCGTTTGTTCCTAAGTTGGAAGTCTAGTGAAGTTCAGTGTAATTCTACATAATCAGGATATTTCATATTAATGACCAATTATATATTATTTTAGAAATTGTATTCTGAGTGTCAAAGATTTGGTTTTTCAGTAGCCTTTATGTTGCAAATATAGTAGTACTCTTTACGTTTGAAGCTATAGTGACTGATATAGCCCTTTAAAAGTTAAAGTTTTGGGAATTCCCTGGCTATCCAGAGGTTAGGGCTCTGTGCTTTCATTGATGAGGGCCTGGGTTCGATTCCTGGTCAGGAAACTAAGGTACCACAAGCTGTGTGGTGTGGCCAAAAAAAAAAAGGAAGTTAAAATTTTGTTGAACCTCTTTTGTTTTTTTCCAGAGTTTAACTTTTTATTTTTATATTGGAGTATCGCCAAGTAACAATATTGTGGTAGTTTCAGGTGAGCAGCAGAGGGACGGGCCATACATATATATGGATCCATTCTCTCCCCGACCCTACTCCCATTCAGGCTGCATACTGTAACACTGAGCAGAATCCTGGATGCTATGTAGTAGGTCCTTGTTGGTTATCTCTTCTAAATAGAGTGATGTGTACGTGGCCTTCCCAAAGTCCCCAACTTTCCCTTCCTCCTGGCAACCGTAAGTTCATTTTCTGTTTTTTAAGAAAATCCATCTGCATCATTTCTTTTTAGATTCCACATGTAAGGGATGTCATAAGGTATTTCTCCTTCCCTGCGTGACTCACTTCGCTCAGCTCACTCTCTAGATCTGTGTGTGTTGTGGCAAATGCCGTTTGTCCGTCCTGCTTCCTGGCTGAGTGATGCTCCGTTGCGTATATGTGCCGCATCTTTGTTCATTCCGTATTGGTGGACGTTGAGGCTGCTCCCCCGTCTTGGCTGCTGTGAGCAGTGCTGCAGTGAACACGGGTGCGTGCGTACTTTTAGATTAGGTTCTTCTCTGGATGTGTGCGCAGGAGTGGGATTGCAGGTTCATATGGTAGTTCTGTGTTTAGTTTTTTAAGGAACCTTCATACTGTTCCCCTCATTGGATGTATCAGTTTGCATTCCCACCAGCATTGAAGCAGGAGAACTTCTTCTATTTTAAACAACTTAATTGAGTTTGAAGCCCAAGAGACTATAATCAGTGTACACAAATATGGCATTTGTAATAGTTGTAGTTGTGGTATTCTGCAACCTTAGAATATTTTAAAATCATCTAAATGTTGAAATTTTAAGCATGTTGATTCCTTATCACTTTTTACAAACTAGATTCTTTAGTTCATTCCACTGCAGTGGTTAGTACTTTATTTCAGAATGAGTGGTTTCAGAATTGTATCTAATTAAAATTTTATCTAATTTGTCATCTTCTAGCTTATTTCACAATTGAATAGATTAGTGTTCTTCAGGAGTTTAGGTTAAAATAACAGAATGGGTTTTGAGCAAGAAATACACTTTCCTAATTATATAAGCTGATGTTATCCAGATGAGACAGTATTACTTCATACCTAGGTTCTCAAACTTAAGTGTGAATTGAAATTACTTGGAGGAGTTGTTTTAACCTCACCTCCAGAATCTGTAGGTCAGAGGTAGACCCTGGAATTTGAAATTTAGACAAGTTACTAGGTGCTACTACTGCTGCCTTGCATGCCTAGTTGATAAGTCGTGTCTGACTCTGCGACCCCGTGGACTGTAGCCCACCAGGCTCCTCTGTCCATGGGATTCTCCAGGCAAGAATACTGAAGTGGATGGCCATGTCTGTCTTCAGTGGATCTTCCTGACCCAGAGATTGAACTTGCTTCTCCTGTGTCTCCTGCATTGCAGGCGGACTCTTGACTGCCGAGCCACTGCTGCCTGAGGGAACCACAGTTTGAGAGCCCAGCTCTAAAAACAGAGCCACGAGGTCAGTGTTTTCGTGTTTCACTTGGAGTCTCATCAGCATCGCCTTACAGTTTTGCCAAGCTCGGGCAGTCCTCCGATTTAATGATGACTCAACTTACCGTTTTTCAGCAATATGATGGTGCCAAAGCAATCATATATTCAGTAGGAACCATGCTCCAAATTTTGAATTTTTAAAATCTTTTCAGGGCTGTGATATGTTGACAGCAACACTCTCGTGATGCTGGACAGCGGCATTGAGCCACAGCTCCCAGTCAGACATGTCCTCATGAGGCTGACCAACTAATACAGTTAGAGCCATTCTGTATTCAGACAACCGCTTTTTCATTGTTATTTTTCAGTATGGTATTCGATAAGTTACATGAGATATTCAACACTCTTATAACATACGCTTTGGGTTAGATGATTTTGCTCAACTTTAATGTCAGTGATCTGAGCACATTTAAGTGATGACGTTCAGCAGGCTAGATGTAGCAAATGCAGTTTCGGCATTACAGTGTTTTCAGCTTAGGATGGGTTTATCAGCACGTACCTGGATTCTATTCAGGCCCTTTGCCCATTTTTTAATTAGATCACTTTTAAAAAATTTTTATTTATTTGTTTTTAAACTTTTAACTTTGTATCTGATTTTTCTGTTGTTGTTGAGTTTTAGGACTTTTCTTTATATTATGCATATTAATCCTTTATCAGGTACATGATTTGTAAGTATTTTCTCCCATTCTGTGGGTTGCCTTTTTACTCTGTTGACAGTATCTTTGTGTTTTTGGTCCATGCTGCACAACTTATGGGATATAAGTTCCCCAACGAGGAGTCGAATCTGGGACCTTGGAAGTGAGTATGCAGAGCCGTAGCCATTGGATCCCAGGAAGTGCTCTGTTGATAGTTTCTTTTGATGCACACAATTCAAAAATTTTTATGACATTCAGTCTGTTTATGTTCATTTGTTCCCTGTGCCTTTGGTGTTACACCAAGGAATTGCCAAATCTAATGTGAATTTTTGCCCTCTGTTTTAAGAGTTTTTATAGTCTTAAGTTCAGATGTTTGATCCTTGTGTATTCATTGCTGTTAAATTTTGTAAAGGGGTACATTCTGAAAAAGCCTTGTACAAAGGACTTCTCTGCTTATTAATGTTTATTATCATTAAGTTGAAATATACACAGAACCAGAGAGTAGTGATCCATTGTGATGTATCACTTAGTTACGTCTCATCCTTACTGATACTTTTTTCTTGGCTACGCCACACAGCATGTGGGATCTTAGTTCCTCAACCAGGGATCGAACCTGCACCTCTGCATTGGAAGCGCAGTCTTAACCACTAGACTGCTAGGGAAGTCCCTTTTATTTTGCAGGGGGTACTTTAATAATTGTGCATTCATATAACTCCCAGAACCAGACTGAGAAGAATTAGTGCATTGATTATACATATACAGAACATACATACAGTGTATGTCTGTCTCTTATACACATCTCAACTGTAGTGCTGTTTCTGCTTTCCCTGCAGTTTCTAACTTGAGGAATTAGAGTTGTTTTTTTAATTCAAATCACTCATCTTAAAAATTGATAAGCTCACCCATATGCGTGCACAGAATTTACATTGTCTGTAATCCCAGTGGTAACCACCTGTAGGGTTCTTCTCAGGCTTCTTTCTTGCTCATTCTTTTTTTCTTTCTCTGTGTAATGGGTTCATACTGTTCTGTATCCATTTTCTGTGTGAACATTTTTTCATGTATAAAACCGTTCTAGAACATTTTTTTTTTAAACCATGGGCTCTCATTTATTTTGATGTTTTTCAGTGGCTTTCACTTTGAGCAGCCTTGTCCAGTCCAGCCTGCTGCATGTGGCTCTGGGCTTCGTTTGCAGCTTTCAGAAGACTGAGCTGTCACTCACAAAGTCTTCAATCATGGTCTGTCTTTCTCAACAATCTTCGGTAGCTCCCCACTCTTAGTCTGCCCCAGGCTGGCACATCCACCCCTTCTTCCCTCTGCCAGGCAGTGTTTATGCTGCCTCATCTTTTTTTTCCTTTTGTAAGAGGCCACCTGGATGGAGGAATTTTTGAAATAAATTGACTTATTCATTTATTTTGGCTGTGTTGGATCCTCCAGCTGCAGTGAGTGAGGGCTGCTCCCCAGCTGCCACGCACGGGCTTTTCACTGCGGCGGCTTCTCTTGTTGCTGAGCACAGGTCTAGGGCAGCCAGGCTTCAGTAGTTGGGACCTGGGCTCAGCAGTTGAGGCTCTTGGGCTGCAGAGGACAGGCCCAGTTGCTCCATGGCACATGGGATCTTCCCAGACCATGGGCTGAACCCGTGGCTCCTGCATTGACAAGTGGATTCTTACCCATTGAGCCACCAGGGAAGCCCTGTGCTGTCCCAGCTTCAGGGAGCCATTAGTTCTCTTCTTTCAGGCATGAGCCCTGGTTGGGTTTGACATTCATTCTCAGTTGTCCCCCTAGCAACAGTGACTGTTAGGAATATCAAGACCTGCCTTCAGCAGGCAGCACAGAATGTTGCATCTCATATTCTTGTCAGGAGGATAAACTTGACTTCTTCACCCCCTCAAAAGCTATCCTGAACTCAGCTGTGGTAAAGAATGTCCGTGAGATTGTTCTGGTACATGCTTCAGTGCACCTGTTCCAGGCAGTGTTTTGTCTTTGAATGAAACTGGATCATTAGCAGCATATTTCTGGCCTCCTTCTGCTTCATACTGCCCCATCAGCTTGTGTTAAGAGCTGTACAAGAAGCCTCCAAGAAAATCTGTGAGTCCAAATAGAAATTTCCTTCAGTTCCAGTGCCTGGGAGCGGTCATGCCTCTTCTGAACCATTGGTTTGATTTTGTTTAAACCATACTGTGAACTGTGTCAGAATGGTTCTCTCTTTGCCTTGCTCCCTAGGGAGCTCATAGTCTCATTTATATTCAGAGTCCTCTGGCTTGTGTGTTCTTACTTCTGGCTTATAACATTGTTTGTTTGTTTCTTTGTTTTTTTTTAATGGCTAGACATTTTTCTCCTTCTCTCAAATTTTACCATAAAAAACACATTTCATGTCTTTTCTAAATATTAGTGATTACATTCTTGTGTCCAAATCTGTTTGCTATCCTATATCCTTTCATTTTTTTTTTTGTACACTTGAATCCCTCTGAACCCTGCTTTCACTTGCCCCCTGCCGTTTCCTCATTGTTTTTTCTTGTTCCAGTTTTCTATTGTGGTAAATATACAAGTTTCCATATTAACCATTTTAAGTGTACAGTTCAATATTAAAAAACATTTATAAATTTTTGCAACATTACCACCATTCTTTCTGTGCTGTGGATAGTTGTGTCTGACTCTGCGACGCCCACCTGGCTCCTCTGTCCTTGGGATTTTGCAGGCAAGAATACTGAAGTGATTTGCCATGCCCTCCTCCAGGGGATCTTCCCAGCCCAGGGATCGAAGCCAGGTCTCCCTCATTGTGGGCAGATTCTTTACTGTCTGAGCCACCAGGGAAGCCCAAGAATGGTGGCGTGGATAGCCTGTCCCTTCTCCAGGGGAGCTCCCTGAGCTAGGAAGTGAACCGGGACCTTCTGCATTGCTGGCAGATTCTTTACCAGCTGATCTGCCCGGGAAGCCCATTCTCTCTGTATCTCTCGTCATTTTGCAAAACTGAAACTCTATATCCATTAAGTAGTAACTCATTTTCTCCTCTCCCAATTACCTGGCAGTAACCGTCCTAAATACTTTATATAACTATGATTTTGACTAAGTATATCATGTAAATAGAATTATACCCTGTTACTCTCTTTGTGACTGGTGTGTTTCGTGTAGCATAATATTCTCATGTTGTAGCATGGGTCAGAATTACTTCCTTTTTAAAGCTGAATAATATTCTGTGTATATACCTCATTTTGTTTATCCATTCATCTGTTGATAGAAATTTTTATTGTTTCCACCTTCTGGCTGTTGTGAGTGATGCTGCTAATAACGTGGATATACAAATATTAGTTCAAGTCCTTGTTTTCCGTTGCCTTGGACCAGTGTGGAAGTGGAATTGCTGGATTGTATGGTAATTCTATGATTCATTTTTTGGGAACCATCAGACTGTTTTCCCCAGAGGCTGTACCATTTTACATTCTTGCCAGCAATGCGGTTCCCAAGGTTAAAGAGATATAGGAACGATTGTGAACAAAAGAGTTACCATCGGTAACATTACGGATACTCCACTAATAGAGAGAAACATCAAAAAAATTTTATAAAAAAATCACTTGTTTAAAGAATTTTCTAGTGAATTTTAGTTGTCTCTTTTACCAACGTATCATGTCTAGAGTTGATAAGTGACTCTTATGTAAAATTCTTATTAAAAGAAAATAATATATATTTGTAAATAAAATTATGAGAAATAGTGAAATTGAATGTAGTAAGGTCATACTTTTACAAATTAACTTCTCTCTTGTAAAGAAGTTTTGAGATTTATTTCTCGAAATGGCTAGTTGAAACGTCGTCATGTCAGAAATCTTTATGCATTAACAAGTAAAATGTCATTATAAAGGGGAAATTTTTAAACAGTCAAACAGTGTCCAAATTTCATGTTCCATGAATTACGAAACTTTCATATACATCACATTCTGAACCAAAGCTTTTCTCAAATCTCAATTCTTTGTAAGTCCTACAAATATGTTTGTTGCATAAATTAAATATTTTTTCTGTTGTTAATTTGTAATATCCTATGAAACTCAAACATATTCATATCTATCATGGGCAGCTTATTTTAGCATTTTACCTGTAAAAAACACTGATCTATATACTTAAAATAATTTCTTGAGAAAACATTTTCCATAATATAGTCCAGCAGTTAACAAATAATACAATTAAAATTTATCCCTTGATCAGTATTCAGATGAAGAGTAACTTTCTTAATGTTTGCAAGTGAAGA
Organism: Oreotragus oreotragus; assembly: GCA_006410675.1. NCBI lineage: Eukaryota > Metazoa > Chordata > Mammalia > Artiodactyla > Bovidae > Oreotragus > Oreotragus oreotragus. Next base: position 77,470 of record SJYX01003796.1, read on the forward strand.
CTTATGACTTAAGATAGGATCCATTGACAGCATCATACACTGATTCAGAAAGATATCTTCAGTAACTAAGGCAGAAGTGAATGTGTACTCTAGAAGATATGAGTCTAGAAGAGAGCAGCATTTCTAAATCTCATTTTACATGTGTACTTTGAAATTTATTATAGCATAAGCAGTTTAACAATTAAATATCATAATCACAGAGTTGACCATTTTAAAAAATATTTTTGAAGTTCATGTACTCAATTTGACCTTAAAACCTTTTAAAAATATTCATAATTTAAATGGTAAATACTCACATGTACACCCATGGCCGATTCATGTCAATGTATGGCAGAACTCACTACAATATTGTAAAGTAATTAGCCTCCAATTAAAATAAATAAATTTTTTTTAAATGGCAAAGTCTGCCTTAAATTTGTGCATATGCAGTTTATAAAATGGATGAAAGAGACAACAGAGGAGATGTCTAATTGATGTAAGGTCGCAGCAATATGTATTTAGGTATACTGGCATCTGCTTTAATTCATGAAGAAAGAAATTATGAGTCTATATTCTGAACCCACAACCTAGTATCGATTGTGTGTGTGCTAAGTCTCTTCAGTGTGTCCAACTCTTTGTGACCCTGTGGACTGTATATAGCCCGCCATGCTCCTCTGTCCATGGGATTTTCCAGGCAAGAATACTGGAGTGAGTTGCCATGCCCTCCTCCAGGGGATCTNTGTGTGCTAAGTCTCTTCAGTGTGTCCAACTCTTTGTGACCCTGTGGACTGTATATAGCCCGCCATGCTCCTCTGTCCATGGGATTTTCCAGGCAAGAATACTGGAGTGAGTTGCCATGCCCTCCTCCAGGGGATCTTCCCCACCCAGGGATTGAACTCGTGGCTCCTGTGGTTCCTGCATTGCAGGCTGATTCTTTACCTCAGCTGCCGGAGAAGCCCAGTATTGATTGTATATTGTCTCAAATTCCTAGCCCCCTGCTTCACTTCCCGTTGCTAAATCCTGGCTTCCTAAATGTTTATGAATGGGCAGGAGTCTGGATTGACATAGTTCAGTGGTGGGGTTTTGTTTTTGTATTTTTAATCCCAGCAGCTGTAGCACTAGCACTATCCTGGGTTCAGAGCAAGTTCTGTTAATATTTCTGAAGTGTTTTCCATGGTTGCTATTGACTCATTGTAATTTCAGTTTGCATTTCCCTAGTGATCAGTATGTTGAGCATTTTTTCATGCTTTTATTAGCCATTTGTATATCTTCTTTGGGGAAATGTCTATTCAGGCCCTTTGCCCATTTTTTAATTAGATCACTTTTAAAAAATTTTTATTTATTTGTTTTTAAACTTTTAACTTTGTATCTGATTTTTCTGTTGTTGTTGAGTTTTAGGACTTTTCTTTATATTATGCATATTAATCCTTTATCAGGTACATGATTTGTAAGTATTTTCTCCCATTCTGTGGGTTGCCTTTTTACTCTGTTGACAGTATCTTTGTGTTTTTGGTCCATGCTGCACAACTTATGGGATATAAGTTCCCCAACGAGGAGTCGAATCTGGGACCTTGGAAGTGAGTATGCAGAGCCGTAGCCATTGGATCCCAGGAAGTGCTCTGTTGATAGTTTCTTTTGATGCACACAATTCAAAAATTTTTATGACATTCAGTCTGTTTATGTTCATTTGTTCCCTGTGCCTTTGGTGTTATACCAAGGAATTGCCAAATCTAATGTGAATTTTTGCCCTCTGTTTTAAGAGTTTTTATAGTCTTAAGTTCAGATGTTTGATCCTTGTGTATTCATTGCTGTTAAATTTTGTAAAGGGGTACATTCTGAAAAAGCCTTGTACAAAGGACTTCTCTGCTTATTAATGTTTATTATCATTAAGTTGAAATATACACAGAACCAGAGAGTAGTGATCCATTGTGATGTATCACTTAGTTACGTCTCATCCTTACTGATACTTTTTTCTTGGCTACGCCACACAGCATGTGGGATCTTAGTTCCTCAACCAGGGATCGAACCTGCACCTCTGCATTGGAAGCGCAGTCTTAACCACTAGACTGCTAGGGAAGTCCCTTTTATTTTGCAGGGGGTACTTTAATAATTGTGCATTCATATAACTCCCAGAACCAGACTGAGAAGAATTAGTGCATTGATTATACATATACAGAACATACATACAGTGTATGTTGCATATAAAGTAATGTAGCGATTTCCCTCCAAATTCCTTAATATGTTACATGCTCTCAAATAACATGTCTTAGTTTTTAGATGAATTGCAAGCACAGTCATGTGTCCTGACACTTGTTAGTTTTCTTTTTTTTTAAGAAATAAGAGCCGACCTCTTGGGTGTGAAGTGATATCTCATTATGGCTTGATTTCTATTTCTGTAATGATTAGTGATGTTGAGCAGTTTTATGTGCTTTTTAACCATTTATATTCAATGTATCTATTCGAGTCCTTTGCTCTTTTTTTTCCTTTCTTTGGCCATGCAGCGGGCACAGGGGATTTTAGTTCCCTGGCAAGGGATCAGTCCTATGCCCGTTGCACTGGATGCACAGAGCCCTTTGGGCCCCTAGGGAAGTCCCTACTTACCCATTTTTGAATCGAGTTTTTTTGTTGATGCTGAGTTGTGGCAGTTCTTTCTATATTCTGGATATTAATCTCTTCTTAGATATATGATTTGCAAATACAGTCTTCCATTCTGTGGTTGTTCTTTCACTCTGTTGATAGTTTTCTTTGATGTACAAAAATGATTTTGCTATCTGTTGTTGTTTTTTTCTGTGCTTTTGGTGTCACATCCACAAAATCCTTTCAGAGTCGGTATCATGAAGGTTTTTCCCCTATGTTTTTAAGAGTTTTATTAGTTCTGGTTCTTTGTTTAGGTCTTTGATCAATTTTGAGTTAGTTTTTGCATATGATATAACGGTCCACTTTAACTTTTTTGTGTGGGGCTGTCACATTTTCCCAGCACCAGTTGCTGAAAAAACTTTCACCAGGTGCCCCTCTCATCTCTTGGCTATTTTCGGCACTTTCTCCCTCACAAACAGGTCTTCTACATGTTTTGTGTTTGGAATGGAACCGTCTTCCTTGTGGTGTTTATATTACAAGCTCTTGAGACAGTAATAAAATCTAGACTTATCACACCTTCACTTTTGAGAAAACTCTCAAGAAGCATGGTACTTTCCAGAAGAACACACTTCTCTCAGGAAGCCACAGGCAAGAGGCTTCCATTCCGTGAGGTCTGGACATACCCGTGTGTGGCTGAGAGCAGGAGTCTAGTCCTGGCTGTGCTTCTGAGACCACGGCTGAGGGCACCCTACCTCTGGGCCAGCAGTCTTACGAAATGACAGGGCTGCCCCACTGAACTCCTGCGTTGTTTCTAGCTTTAAAACAGATTCTTTGTCCATGTTCTTAGCAGTCAGTTCAATCCATTTGTTAGTCATTGCTGACCACGTCAAGAGGGAATGAAAATGTAGGTTGCTGGCATTGTGGAAGAAAGTCTTCAATGTATTGGTTGATGCTGAATTGTGCAGAGGGGTCAGCATCCTGTAATGGTTATTTGCGATGATCATCACAACCGTTTAATTTAGTCTTCCTTCAATACGAGTATTGCTGTGCCATCCCAACAATTATCCTAATTGTGGCAGTAGTCATCCTCTTGAATATGATGTCTTCAGGCTTCAAATTCTTTGAAATCAGCTTTCATTCATTAACTGAAACTCCTTTCTTTTTTCAGTACAGTTAAGTCTGCTGAAAATCCTTCCAGCTTATTTGGGTAATTTTAATGCTCAGAGAAGCAGAACTTCCTATCCTGACCATTGATCCACTTTGCAAATCAACTTGCCCTCCAAAGATGAATTCTTTGCACCAGTAGACTAGTTTAGCACAGTGAACAGACCTATAGTGACTTTCCTCTCGGCACCAAATGAAGTGCTGAACACAAAGGTGATTCAGCCGTGACCTCCCAGGAGGGACGGCAGTCAGTCAGGGGAGGCTGGGAAAGTCAGAATAAACACAGGGCCAAGTGGAAAACAGTTACAGAAGCTCAGAGTAGAAGGCTGCTGCTCCTAGAAGGAGGCTTTCACTTTTTTTTTTTTTTTTTTAATTTTAGCTTTTCAGGGCAGTACTGTATTCACAGAGAACAAAATTTTAAAGGTACAACACGGTATACACCAGAACGTTTCCCTTCCATCTTGCCCCTGGCCACCAGATCCTTCTCCCAGAGGCAGCCAGAGTTACAAGTTCCCGAGTGTCTGTTCAGGCCTGTTCCTGTGCATAATACAGATGAATACACAGAGAGCTCCTTTCTTTTACGTGAAAAGTAGCGCACTTGCTCTTTTCTCTGTTTGTGATAGATCATTGTCAATACGGAGGAGCTTTTTATTGTCTTACAGCTGGAGAATATTCCATTGTCAGGATGTACTTTTATTTAGCCAGCGCTCTGTGGATGGATATGTAAGGTGTTTTACATTTTGCTAATGCAGACACTGCTGAGGCGCCTTCTGTAGGCATCAGTCCACGCATGGCCAAGGGCATGTGTCCATTCACTTACCTGAGGCAGGAGTGCTGGGGGTGAGTATGTGCTTCTGTGGTTTTGCTAGCTCTTAGAAGTTAAACCTCCGTAGAGGTGTTGTCCACTTAAGCCCCCAGCCAGTATGGCACACCCTCACCAACACTGTGGTATCTCACAGTTTGGACTTTGCCAGTTTTTTGGTTGGTTTTTAAATTTATTTATGTGGCCGTGTCGAGTCTTGGTTGAAGCACGGGGGATCTTTGTTGCATCATGTGGTCCCTCTGGTTGTGGCTCAGTGGCTGTGACTCGCAGGCTTAGTTGCTCCAAGTCCTGTGGGATCTAGCTTCTGGACCAGGGATCAAACCCGTGTCCCTTGCATTGCAAGGCAGATTTTTAACCGCTGAATCACCAGGAAGTCCTGATCTTTGCCAGTTTGTTAGGTAAAAAAAACTAGATTTTTTTCCTTCAAAACTTCTTAGTTCATCCTGTAGAAAAGTTAATTTAAGGTTTAAGGGCCATTTCTGTCTTCTGTGAAGTCAGTTTGTATCCTTGGCCTGTTTTTCTGCTGGGCTTTAGTGTTTCTTAATTTTGTAAAAAATATTATATAGGAAGAAACTTTGTACTTTGTCAGTGATAAGAATTGCAGTTATATTTTTATAGATTTTAAAATATTTTTTATTGATACTTAGGATGGTTTTGGCATGAAAAAAAATTGATTTTTAATTGACTTTTTAAGGCTTCTGGGTTCTCTGTCATATATAGAAAGATTTTCCCTGGTAGAAGTATATGAAAAATTATCCTGTGGTTTCTTAAAGTACTTTATGTTTCCTTTTTTACCTTTTAGTCATTATCCATTTGGAATTTTTTTGGTATGAAGTGTGGGTCCAACTTAATTTTTCCCAATTGGCTGCTCATTTGTTGAAATACCTTTTATTGAACAATTCATCTTTTCCCCACTTCTTTAAATGTCCTCTCTATCATTTACTATATATGATATACTTTGCCACATATCATGTATATTGGGTCTATTTCTGGACTTTCAATTGTAGATATTAATCCATGTTTTAATGTGTTGGTATCGTATTGTTTTAGTTACCCTAGTTTTATAGCATATTTCAGTGTTTGGTAAAGTAAATTCTAATTCATTATCTTTATTTTTCACAACTTTCCTTGCTGTTTTTGTTTTTCTATATGAACTTTAAGACAAGTTTGTGCATTAAAAGTCCTGTTTGTTTCTATTGGGACTAAATTACAGTTTTAGGTTAGTGTAAGAAAAGTGACATTTTGATGATGAATCTTCCCTATTAAGATTACATGCCTAAAAAAAAAAAAGATTACATGCCTTTCTCTTTGAGTCTGTTTTTAGTTTTGATGGTTTTCTTAATACACTTGGATTTTATGCCAAGTGTATTCTCAGGTCTTTCTTGTTTGTTTTTAATGCTGAAGCATTTTCCCCTCTACCTACTACTTGATGATGATGTATGTGGAAGTATTGATTTGTATATATTAATTCTCATCATTTTACCTTATTTTTTTTAAATTACTCAAAAAAATGGTTCATTTTGTATTTAGCTTTCTGACTCTGTGCTTGTGCTTTCAATACTTTCACAATGATCTTCTGCTCTTCCATAAGGAAAGCGCGCTTGATCCTGTCGCGGACACATTTAGCACACATGGAACCACCATATGCTCGGCTGACATGTTTCTTTGTTTTAGACAACCTCATGAGAACTTTTGGTCTCACAGCACAAACCCCTCTAAGTCGGCCTGGGCACACACCACATGGCGATTTTGGTGCTTTCCCAACCTTCTTGGTATAAAGTAAACAATTCTATTACCAGGGGTTCGGGACAGCCTGGTTTTGTTAGAGGCTGTATTGTAGGACAGCCTACGACGGTAGGTCAGACGCTGCACCATCCTGAATGCCTCTAGATGCCATCCCCCATTTCCCTGATTTTTAATTAATTATGCTAGGTCTTCAGTTGCTTCTCTTGGATTTTTTAGGTATATAATGTTATCCACAAGTAAATTTTTCCTCTGGTTGTATACCTGTGTTTTCCTTCTGTTGTCTTTTTGTGATTGGTGGTACCTCCCCAACAGTAGTAAATACTGGTGGTGAGGTACATTGCTTTGTTTGGCCTCTGACTTTAGTGGGAAGGGCTTGACTTTAGCTTTGAGGTTGAGAAGGATGTGAATATGTAGTTGAAATCTGTATCTTACTGTATATTTTAAAATGTAAATATGTATGTAAATATTCAAGCAAATTTGTCAGTTTAATTAAAGTATCATTAACAAAATTGTGTTTATTTAAAGTATGCAACATGGTAATCTGGCATAAGTGTATTTTGGGAAATGATTACCACAGTCAGGTTAATCAACACATCATCACCTCAGTTACCTGTTTTCTTTTTTTGAAGCGAGGACACTTGTAGTCTGTTCTTTCAGCAGTTTTCAAGTACTCACAGTATTGTTTACTGTGGTCGCTGTGCTGTGTGTTAAATTCCCCAGAGCTTATTCATCTTATCAGTGAAGGCTTCTGCCCTTTGACCAGCATCTCTCCATCTCTCCCAGGCCCTGGTGACCACCATTCTACTCTCTGTTTCTATGAGTTTGACACTTCTTTTTTTTTAGATTCCACTTAGAAGGGAGATCATACAGTGTTTGTCTTTCTGGCTGATTTCATTTACCATCGTGTGCTCTAAATTCTTCCACGTTGCTGCAAATTTCAGGATTTCCTTCTTTGTCGTGACTGAGTAATATGTTAATACACACAACCCTACCTTATCTGTTTATCTGCTGAGGGACAGGTAGGTTGTTTCCATATCTTGGCTATCGTGAATAATCCTGAACTGAGCCTAGGCATGCAGATAATCTCTTCAAGAAATGGTATTTTTGGATGTATGCCCGTAAGTGGAATTGCTGGATTATATGGTAGGCTGATTTTTTTTTTTAATTGGAGTATAGTTGCTTTATAGTCTTATGTTATTTAGTTTCAGGTCCACAGTGAAGTGGATCAGTTATACATATATCCACTCTTTTTTAGACTCTTTCCCCATATTTAGGCTGTTAGAGAGTATTGAGTAGAGTTCCCTGTGCTCTCCAGTAGACCCTCATTAGCTGTCTGTCTTACGTATAGTGGTGTGTATAAGTCAACCCCAGGCCTCCAGTTTATCCCCCTGCTCTTACCCTCCGGCAACCATAAGTCTGTTTTCTACATCTGTAGCTCTCTGTTTTCTAGATAAGTTCATTTGTACCCTTTTATTAGATGCCACATATAAGCAATATCGTATGATTGTAAGATTGTTTGACTTCACTCATTAGAACAATCTATAGGTCCATCCCTGTTGCTGCAAATGGCATTATCTCATTATTTTTTATGGCTGAGTATTATTCCATTATATGTATATACTACATCTTCTGAAACCATTCATCTGTTGATGAGCATTTCTAGGTTGCGTCCGTGCCCTGGCTACTGTAAACAGTGCTGCAGTGAACACTGGGATGCCTGTATCTTTTCAAATGGTTTTTTCTTTGTATATATGCCTAGGAGTGGGATTGCTGGCTCACATGGTAGCTCTGCTTTTGTTTTTTTAAAGACCCTCCATAGTCTTTTCCATAGTGGCTGTGCCACTTTACATTCCCACCAACAGTGTAGGAAAGTTCCCTTTTCTGTGCACCTGCTCCACCATTTATTGTTTGTAGACTTTTTGATTATGGCCATTCTGACCCGTCTGAGGTGATATCTCATTATAGGTTTGAATTGCATTTCTCTAATAATTAGTGATGTTGAGCATCTTTTCATGTGCTTTTTAGCCATTTGTATGTCATCTTTGAGAAATGTCTATTTAGATCTTCTGCCCACTTAAAAAAAATTCTTTGTTTTCGGCTCCGCTTGCTGTTGGTTGCAGTGCAGGCTTTCCTCTGGTTGCGGCTGGTGGGGCTGCTCTCTAGTTGTGGTGCCTGGGTTTCTCTTTGCAGTGGCTTCTCTCGATGCAGAGAGTGGGTTCCAGGGTGTGCAGGTTTCAGTAGTTGCGACCTGTGGGCTCAGCAGTGCAGTCTCCTGGGCTCTGGAGCGCGGGCCCAGCTGCTCTGAGGCACGTGGGATTCTCCTGCCCTGGCAGGTGGGCTCTTCGCCACTGAACCACCAGGGAAGCCCGAGTTTCTGCCCACTTTTTGACGGGGCTGTTTTTTGATATTGAACTTCATGAGCTGTTAATATATTTTAGAGGTTGATCCGTTTTTGGTTCCTTCACTTGAAAATATTTCTCCCATTCTGAGGGTTGTCCTTGTGTTTATGGTTTTTTTTGCTGTGCAAAAGCCTTTTAGTTTAGGTTCCATTTGTTTATATTTGTTTTTATTTATTTTCCTTACCCTAGGAGGTAGATCAAAAAAGATCTTGCTGCAATTTATGTCAAACAGTCTTCTGTCTGTGTTTTCCTCTAAGAGTCTTATAATATCCAGCCTTACATACAGGTCTTTAATCCATTTTGAGTTTATTTTTTGTGTATAGTGTTAGGGAGTGTTCCAATTTCATTCATTTACATGTAGCTGTCCAGTTTGCCCAGGACTCCTTACTGAAGAAATGGTAGTTTGGTTTTGGGGGAAATTTCCATAGTGTTTTCCATAATGGCTGTACCAATTTACAGTTCCACCAGCAGTGTACAAGAGTCCCCTTTTCTCCACATCCTTGCCAGCATATATTGTCTTCTTTATTGGAACCATCCTAATAGTGTGAGATGATGTCTTGTTGTGGTTTTGATTTGTGTGTCTCTAATTAGTGGTGTTGAGCATCTCTTCATGTGCCATTTGTTTGTCTTCTTTGGAAAAATGTCTGTTCTGTTCCTTTACCCATATCTTAAGTTATTTTGTTTTTTGTTTTGCTCTCGAGTGGTATGTGTTTGGATATTAATCCCTTATCAGATATATGGTTTGCAAATGTTTTCTCCCAGTCCATACATTGTCTATTCATTTTATTGATTGTTTCCTTTGCTGTGTAGAGCCTTGTACTTTAATGTAGTATTGTTTTGGTCAAAGAGAAGTTTGTTCTGGTTTTTTCATGATACAGAAAAACCCAAATGGACTGTTTGCCAACCTAATACTTTTTTTCTTTACTTTTTTTTTTGGCCTGTGCATTGCCAGGACCAGTGTCAAGGAGCATATTCTCTATGTAACCTTCTAGGATTTTTATGATTTCAGATTTTACACTTAAGTCTTTGATCTATTTATTTTAAGTTAACTTTTGTAAGCGGTGCAAGGGATCACCACTTACATAGGGATCCAGTTTTGTTCTTTTGTATGTGGATATCCTGTTTTCCAAACACCGTTTATTGAAGAGACTCTCCATTCTCCATTGTATATATTCTTGGTTCCTTGTCAAAGATTAGTTGGCCCTACATGTATGGTTCATATCAGAACTTAGCTGCTGTGTTCCACTGGCCTGTGTTTCTGTTTTTTTTTTTTTTTTTTTTTGTATGCTAGAACCATACTGTTGGATTATTACAGCATATGATGCCTATAACTTACTGTTCTTTGTCAAGATTGCTTTGGCTCTTTGGGATCTTTTATGTTTCCACACGAATTATAGGATTATTTTCTTGTTTCTGTGAAAAACACCAATGGAATTTTGATGGAGGTTGCATTGAATCTAGATTGCTTGGGTAGTATGGACATTTTAACAATATTCTTCCAATTCATGAACTTGGAATATTTTTCTATTTATGTCTATCTTCCTCAATTCATTTCATCAATGTCTTACGGTTTTCAGTGTACAGGTCTTTTATCTCCTTGTTAAATTTGTTCTTAAGTCTTTTATTCTTTTTGATGATACTCTAAATGGGATTGTTTTCTTGTTTCTTTTTCTGACAATTTGTTGTTAATATTTATTGGGTTGGCCAAAAAGTTCCTATTTATTTTTCTGTAAGACATTACGGAAAAGCTCGAAACCTTTTGGCCAACCCAATAGAAATGCAGGTGACTGTTGTATATTGCTATTATATCCTGCAACTATACTGAATCTATCAGTGTGAATCTTTTTTTTTTTTTATGGTGGAGTTTAGGACGTATGTTGGCCAAAAAGTTCCTATTTATTTTTCTGTAAGGCATTACGGAAAAGCTCGAAACCTTTTGGCCAACCCAATAGAAATGCAGGTGACTGTTGTATATTGCTATTATATCCTGCAACTATACTGAATCTATCAGTGTGAATCTTTTTTTTTTTTTATGGTGGAGTTTAGGACGTATGATCATGTCATCTGCAAGCAGAGACAGTTTTATTTCTTCCTTTCCGATTTGAGTATTAAAATTTTATTTTCTTGCCTAATTGATTTGACTAGGATTTCCAGTCCCATGTTAAATAGAAGCAGCAATAGTGGGCACCCATGGGAATTTCCAGGGCTTCCCTGATAGCACGGTAAAGAATCTGCCTGCAATGCAGGAGACCCTAGTTCAATTCTTGGGTTTCCCTTGTAGCTCAGCTCATAAAGAATCCGCTGGCAATGAGGGAGACCTGGGTTCGATCCCTGGGTTGGGAAGATCACTTGGAGAAGGGAAAGGCTACCCTTTCCAGTATTCTGGCCTGGGGAATTCCAAGGACTGTGTAGTCCATGGGGTGGCAAAGAGTCAGACATGACTGCACAACTTTCACTTTCATGGGAATTCCCTGGTGGTCCAGTGGTTAGGAATCCATGCTCTTAATGATGAGGGCTTGAGTTTGATCCCTGGTCAGAGAACTGAAATCCCACAAGCCACATGGCATGGCCAGAAAGAAAAAAAAAGTAATGGACACCCTTGTTTTGCTCCAGCTCTTAGAGGAAAAACAGTTAGCTTTTTACCATTGATTATGATGTTAACTGTGGGCTTGTCATATATGGCCCCTACTATGTTGAGGTACATTCCTTTGTTCCCAGTTTGTTGAGAGTTTTTTCTTATCATGAAAGGATGCTGAGTTTTGTTACGCTTTTTCTGTATTTGTTGATGATCATAGGGTTTTTATTCTGTGACTGTGGTGTATCACCTTTACTGATTTGCAAGTTGAGCCATCTTTATATTCCAGAGTAAAACCTCTTGGTCATAGTGTGTGATCTTTTTTAAATAATTCACTGACTTATGGCTGTGCTGGGCCTTTGTTGCTGTGCTTAGTCTTTTCCTAGTTGCGGCGAGTAGGGGCTGCTCTTCACTGGAGTGCACAGGCTTCTCATTGCAGGGGCTTCTCTCGTTACAGAGCACAGGCTGTGTAAGTGTTCAGTAGCTGCAGCCCTTGGGCTTAGTAGTTCCAGCACGTGGGCTCAGTTGCTCCGTGACACATGGGATATTCCTGGACCAGAGATCAAACCCACGTCCCCAGCACTGGCAAGCGGGTTCTTAACCACTGGACCACCAGGGGAATTCTCTACCAGGGAAGTGTGTGCTCTTTTCAGTGTGCTGCTGAATTTAGTTTACTAAGATTTTGTTGAGTTTTGACTCTCTTTTTGTCAGGGATCTTGTCCCATAATTTTCTTTTCTCGCAGTGTCCCCTGTCTGGCTTTGGTATCGGGGTAACGCTGGTCTCTTAAAATGAGTATGGAAAAGTTCCTTCCTCTTCAGTTTTTCGGAAGAATTTGAGATGGATTGGCATTGGGTCCTCTTTATGGGTTTGGTAGAGCTCACCGGTAAAGCCGTCTAGTCCTGGGCTTTTGTGTGCTGGGAGGCTTTTGATTTCTGATTCAGTCTCTTCTGGCTTCCCTGGCAGCTTAGATGGTAAAGAACCTCCCTGCAGTGCAGGGGACCTGCTTCTGATCCCTGGATTTGGGAAGATCCCCTGGAGAAGGGAATGGCTGCCCACTCCAATATTCTTCCCCACCCACCCCGCCCCCAAATGTTGTAAATTTTTTAGTTAGGCAAAAATTCATAAGTTTTAAAATATATATAAAGTGTATATTATTTTTGTGTACAAAAACTTTTCTACTATGCTTGATAAAGGCTTGAGAAAGAACATCAAAAACAAAAGAAGTGATGGAGAATTTGTAAAATGTAAAGTAAATGAAATGGGAGCACTGAATATGAAATAGAAGAGGTGAAACAAACTAGATAAAAGTAAAAGATCATCATATAGTCCAGTTGTTTTTTAAACATGACTGCTCATTAGAAAGATATCTGGAGCTTTGGAGAGGGAAAAAAGCAGTGCCTGGGCTTTTTTTTTTTTTAATTCCAAGATAATTCTGAAATGCATCTGGGTTTTAAAAAGTGATTACAACTTTTTCTATTAAATGGTAGTTTTGGTGATAAAGAATTCTATTTTTCTGTTGACCAATCATGATACAGTGATATTATGTGAGTAATAGTTACATAATCACAATAGTAAAAGATGTTTATCAGTTTTCACAGTCAATGGCTGGGCAAAAAATAAAAGGTAATTGCAGTTGCAGGCCATAATAGGAACATGATTAACCTATCAATATAAAATAATTACCTACAACTTGTAGGGGGTGGTCAAGCAGAATGATGTGGTAAGTGAAGTGCATACATGCACATTTTTTCATCTGCCCAGCCAGTCTATGTCTTTTGGTTGGTGCATTGAATCCACTTACAGTTAAAGTAATTACCCCTCTGTATGGTCCTATTAGCATTTTCTTAATTATTTTGGGTTTATTTTCCGTAGGTCTTTTCCTTCTCTTCTGTTTTCTGTCTAGAGATGTTCCTTCAGCATTTGTCGTAAAGCTGCTTTGGTGGTGCTGAATTCCCTTAGCTCTTGCTTGTCCTGAAAGCTTTTGATTTCTCTATCAAATCTGAATGTGAGTCTTGCCGGCTAGTGTATTCTTGGTTGCAGGTGCTTCCCTTTTGCCATTCCCTTCGGGCTTGTACAGTTTCTGTTGAGAAATCAGCTGGTAAGTTGTTGTCATTTTTCCCTCGTGGCTTTTAATATTTTATCTTTGTCTTTAATTTTTGTCAGTTTAATTACTATGTGTTTTGGTGTGTTCCTCCTTGGGTTTCTCCTGCCTGGGACCCTCTGCTTCCTGGACTTGGTTAACTATTTCCTATCCCATGTTAGGGAAATTTTCAGCTGTTATCTCTTCGAATATTGCCTCAGGTCCTTTCTCTCTCCTCTCCTTCTGGGACCCCTATCATGCAAATGTTGGTGTGTTTTAGGCTGTTTCCTTTTTTTTTTTTCCATTATCTTTTTAATTCCGTTCTGTGGCAGTGATTTCCACCATTCTGTCCCCCAGGTCATTTATCCATTCTTCTGCCTCAGTTATTCTGCTGCTGATTCCTTCTAGTGTGTTATTCATCTCTGTTTGTTCTTTAGTTCTGCTAGGTCTTTGGTAAACCTTTCTTACATCTTCTCCATTGTTTTCCTGAGATCCTGGATTATCTTCACTATCATTATTCTGAATTTCTTTTCTGGAAGGTTTCTTGTTTTTCTGCGGTTTTATGTTGTCCCTTCCTCTGGGACATAACTGTCTGGTTTTTCACCCTGATTCCCTTGCTGTAATGTGGTTTTTGTTCTAGCTGCTGTGGGATTGTAGCTCTTCTTGCTTCTTCTGCCTGCCTTCTGATGGAGGAGGTTAAAGGGCTTGAGTAACCTTCCAGGTGGGAGGGAATGCCTGTGGGGAAAAACTGGGATTTGCTCTGGTGGGCAAGGCTTTGCTCAGTAAAGCTTTAATCCAATTATCTACTGATGGGTGGGGTTGCACTCTCTTGCTGTTAGTTGTTTGGCCTGAGGTGACCCAACTGGGATCTGCAGGCTCTATGGTAGGGCTAATGGTGACCTCCAAGATGGCTTACTCCAAGGGGAATCCTCCAGGACTGCTGTTGCCCATGCCCGCGTCCCTCTGGGGAGCCCCTGCGGACCCGCCTCCACAGGAGACCCTCCAGCACTAGCAGGTGGTTCTGGCTCAGTCACCTGTGGGTCACTGCCCCTTTGCTCTGGGCCTTGGTACGTGCATGATTTTGTTTGTGCCCTCCAAGACTGGAGTCTCTGTTTCCCTCAGCCTTGTGGAAGTCCTATAATCGAATCACGCTGGCCTTCAAGATCAGATTCCCTGGGGACTCCCAGTTCCCTTTGTTGGATCTGCAGGCTGATGTGGAGTTCAGAACCTTCATAACAGTGGAGAACTTCTTTGATATTGTTTTTCTCCAGTTTGTGGGCTGCCCACCTGGCAGTTACGGGATTTTATTTTATCGTGATTGCAACCCTCCTACCATCTCACTGTGGCTTCTTCTTTGTCTTTGGATGTTGGATATCAGGATGGTGGGTCCTGCCAGTCGATAGTTGTTCAACGGCTAGTTGAGATTTTGGTGCTCTGGCAGAAGATGAGTGCATGTCCTTCTGCTCTGCCATCTTAAACCGGAAGCTGGAACTACCCAGCTGCAGTATTTGTGCCTGGAGCATTCTGTGGACAGAGGAGCCTGGTGGACTACGGTCCATGGGGTCACAAAGAGCTGGACACAACTGAGTGACTTAAACTTTCTGTCTTCTCACTAGTAATCAGCCTGTTCAGATTTTCTATTCTTGATTTAGTCTTCAGTTCAGTTCAGTCGCTCAGTCATGTCCAACTCTTTGCAACCCCATGAATCGCAGTACACCAGGCCTCCCTGTCCATAACCAACTCCCAGAGTTAACTCAAACTCATGTCCATCGAGTCAGTGATGCCATCCAGCCATCTCATCCTCTGTCATCCCCTTCTCCTCCTGCCCCCAATCCCTTCCAGCATCAGAGTCTTTTCCAATGAGTCAACTCTATTGGTTGTATATTTCTAAGATTCTATTCATTTCTTTTGGGTTGTCAATTTTGTTGGCATCTAGTTTTTCATAGAAGTCTCTTAGGATCCTCTATATTTCTGTGATATCATCTGCTTTCATTTCTGATTGAATCTTCTCTTTTGGTGAGTCTAGCTAAAGCTGTGTCAGTTTTGTCTTTTCAGAAAACAAGCTTTTGGTTTCATTCATCTTTTCTGTTGTCTTTTTAGACTGTTTCCACTTTGATCTTTGTTATTTCCTTCCTTCTAAGTAGAAGGCCTAGTTTATTCTTTTTCTGGTTCTTGAGGTTTAAAGTTAGGCTGTCTATTTGAGATAGTTGTTTTTTCTAAGCATAGACCTTTATTATTATAAACTTTCCTCTTAAAACTACTTCGGGGAAGGCAGTGGCACCCCACCCCAGTACTCTTGCCTGGAAAATCCAATGGACGGAGTAGCCTGGTGGGCTGCAGTCCATGGGGTCGCTAACAGTCGGACAGACTGAGCGACTTCACTTTCACTTTTCTCTTTCATGCATTGGAGAAGGAAATGGCAACCCCCTCCAGTATTCTTGCCTGGAGAATCCCAGGGATGGGGGAGCCTGGTGGGCTGCCGTCAAGGGGGTCACACAGAGTCGGACACGACTGAAGTGACTTAGCAGCAGCAGCTTAAAACTACTTTTGCTGCATTCCATAAGTTTTGGTATGTTGGTTTCCATTTTTGTATCATGATTTAAAAAATGTTTTGAATTCTCTTTTGATTTCTTCTCTGATCTATGGGTTCTTGAGTTTGTTGCTTACTTTCCACATTTGTGAATGTTCCATTTTTCTTCCTGTTACTGACTCCTAGTTGCATATTATTGTGGTCAGAAAAGACCCTTCATTGTTTAAGCATTGACTTCCTTCTGTGGCTGTGTCAGGCCTTTGTTGCATTACTCAGGGTCTTCCGTGCAGCGCCCAGCCTCTGCCTAGTTGTGGTGCAGGTTCAGTCGTTGCAGCACACGGGCTTGTTGCTCCTTGGCGTGTGGGGTCTTGGTTCCCTAACCAGGGATCAAACCTGCATCGCCTGTATGCAAGGCAAATTCTTTACTGGACCACCAGGGAATTGGCAACCCCCTCCAGTATTCTTGCCTGGAGAATCCCAGGGATGGGGGAGCCTGGTGGGCTGCCGTCAAGGGGGTCACACAGAGTCGGACACGACTGAAGTGACTTAGCAGCAGCAGCTTAAAACTACTTTTGCTGCATTCCATAAGTTTTGGTATGTTGGTTTCCATTTTTGTATCATGATTTAAAAAATGTTTTGAATTCTCTTTTGATTTCTTCTCTGATCTATGGGTTCTTGAGTTTGTTGCTTACTTTCCACATTTGTGAATGTTCCATTTTTCTTCCTGTTACTGACTCCTAGTTGCATATTATTGTGGTCAGAAAAGACCCTTCATTGTTTAAGCATTGACTTCCTTCTGTGGCTGTGTCAGGCCTTTGTTGCATTACTCAGGGTCTTCCGTGCAGCGCCCAGCCTCTGCCTAGTTGTGGTGCAGGTTCAGTCGTTGCAGCACACGGGCTTGTTGCTCCTTGGCGTGTGGGGTCTTGGTTCCCTAACCAGGGATCAAACCTGCATCGCCTGTATGCAAGGCAAATTCTTTACTGGACCACCAGGGAAGTCCCTCCTTCATTCTTTAGTTTGCTAAGACTTGTTTTCTGGCCTCTCAGGATCTATCCTGAAGAATGTTCCGTGTGCGCTTGAGAAGAATGTGTGTTCCAGTGCTGAGATATTTTGTGCCATGTATGTCTGATGGGTCCATTTGTTCTGGAGTTTAGTTCAAATTCAAATGCCTCCTTATTGGTTTTCTGTTTGAACAGTCTCTGTTACGTTGACAGTGGAGTGTAGAGTTCCCCTGCTGTTACTGTATTGTCCTTTTCTCCCTTCAGATCTGTTAGTATTTGTTTAACATATTTAGGTGCGCTGATAATGGGTGCATGCCTATTTACAAGTGTTACATCCTCTTGATGCATTGACTTTGTTTTCATTATATAGTGACCTTTTTTGTCTCTTGTCCAGCTTTAAAGAGCACTTGTGCTGATTTTGTTTTGTCTGTCTTTGGCTGTGCTGGGTCTCCGTTGCTGCTCGTGCTTCTCTCTGGCTGTGGTGAGCGGGGCTGTGCTCTTGTCGTGGTGCATGGCCTTCTCCCTGCGGTGGCTTCTTTTGTTGCAGAGCACGGGCCCTGGAGCTCACTCTCAGTAGTTGTGGCTCATGGGCTTAGTTGCTCTGTGACATGTGGGATCTTCCTGGGTCAGGGATTGAACCCATGTCTCCGGCATTGCCAGGCAGATTCTTTACCAGTGAGCCTCCAGGGAAGCCCTCTTGTTAAGTTTTTGTCTGGTATAAGTATAGCCATTTCTGCGCTCATTTGGTTTTCATTTGCACGAAATATCTTTTTCCATCCCTTCACTTTGAGTCTTTTTGTGTCCTTAAAGTCCATGGGGTCGCGAAGAGTCCGACACGACTAGGTGACTTCACTTTCACTTTTCACTTTCATGCATTGGAGAAGGAGATGGCAACCCACTCCAGTGTTCTTGCCTGGAGAATCCCAGGGACGGGGGAGCCTGGTGGGCTGCCGTCTATGGGGTCGCACAGAGTCGGACACGACCGAAATGACTTGGCAGCAGCAGCAAAGCTAAATTGAGTCTCTTTGAATAGATGATATAAAATGTCATTTGGTTACCTGTTCTAATACAGTTTCTCCTTGGTGATGAAAAAGAAAAAGATCTAAATTGAGTCTCTTGTGTGGGAAGCATATAGTTGGGTCTGTTTTTTTTTTTAATCCATTCAGCTACTGTATGCCTTTTGAATAGATGGATGATTTAAAGAATTAAAATTTAAAGTAATTATTGATAGGTAAAGATTTACTAGGTCTTTTCGTTAGCTCAGCTGGTTGTATCTTATGTTCTGACTGTTTTGTAAATCTTTGTTCCTTTCTTCCTCTCTTGATGTTTTTTTTTTTTTGAATTGATAATTTTCCTTAGTGGTATATATTTTTTAAAGTATTTTTAGTGCCTTAATTGAGATAAAATTGTCATGCAATAAACTGCACAATATTTAAAGTACAATTTGCTGAATTTAACATATATATATATACACACATACACATCCTGAAACTATCACTGTAATCAAGATAATATACATATCTATCACCTCCTACAAAAAAAAAAAACAAAAAATAAAACAGACCCATCTAATCCTGTCTCTTATACACAT
>SJYX01003796.1:96038-115162 GCA_006410675.1 Oreotragus oreotragus
TAAAATAATGTTTTAATTTTATTTTTTTGCATGTGAGTTGTCCAGTTTTCCAAGCACTGTTTGGACTGTCTTTCCTCCTTTGTATAGTCTTGCCTCCTTTGTTTAGATTAACTGACCATGGGTACATGGGTTTATTTCTGGGCTTTCTGTCCTCTTTTGATCTGTCTTTGTTTCTGTGCCCATACCATATTGTTTGGACAATTATAACTTTATAGTGTGGTCTGAAGAAAGGGGGAGATGTGTATAAGAGACAGCCCCCTCATCCCACCCCTCTAGGTTGCCACAGAGCACGGTTGAGCTCCCTGTGTTATCAGCAGCATCCCACCAGCTTCTGTCTTACACGTGGTGATGGACATGTTTCGGCACTGCTCTCTCAGTTTGGCCCCCTCTCCTTCCCCCTCTGTGTCCACAGTCTGTTCTCTCTGTCTGTTGCTGCCATGCTGATAGATTCATCAGTACCATTTCTCTAGATTCTGTATATATGCATTGTTATGCAATATGTGTTTCTCTTTCCGACTTCACTATAACAGGCTCTAGGTTCATCCACTTCACTGAAACTGACTCAGATTTATTCCTTTTTGTTTACTTTTGTTCCTTTTTATGTCTGAGTCGTAATATTCCATTGTATATATGTATCACAACTTCGTTATCCATTCATTTGTCAGTGGACATCTAGGTTGCTTCTGTGTTCTGGCTGTTGTAAATAGTGCTGCGCTGAGCATTGGGGTACGTATGTCTTTTTCAGTTATGGTTTTCTCAGGATATATGCCCAGGAGTGGGGTTACTGTGTCCTATGGTAGTTTTATTTTTAGTTTTTTTTTCTTCAATAAATCTCCACACTGTTCTCCCTAGTGGCTATATCAGTTTACATTCGTACCAACTGTGCAAGAGCACTCCCTTTTCTCTACATCCTTTCCTGCATTTACTGTTTATGGAGTTTTTGATAATGGCCATTCAAACTACCTCATTGTAGTTTTGAATTGCATTTCTCTAATAATGAGTGGTGTTGAACATTTTTTTCATGTGTTTGATGGCCTTCTGTATGTCTTCTTTGGAAAAATGTCTGTTTAGGTCATTTTTTAATTGGGTTGTTTGTTATCAGATATTGAGCTGCCTGAACTGCTTTTATATTTTGGAGACTCCTTAGTGGCATGTTTTGATCTTGATCTTTTATCTGTCTGCTCTAGTTTTCTGTTTTGTGATTTTTGTCAGGGTTGTAAAAAACACCTTCCAGTGATAATCAATTTTAAGCTAATAACTTTGATAGCATATAAAAATTCTGTGCTTTTCTCTCTCCTTCCACTTCATGTTTTTGATATCACTTTACATCTTTTTATATTGTATATTCATGTAGAAATTATTGTAGCTATGAAGTGAAGTGAAGTGAAGTCGCTCAGTCGTGTCCGACTCTTTGCGGGCCCATGGACCGTAGCCTACTAGGCTCTTCTGTCCGTGGGATTTTCCAGGCAATAGTCCTGGAGTGGATTGCCATTTCCTTCTCCAGGGGATCTTCCCAACCCAGAGATCGAACCCGGGTCTCCTGCATTGTAGACAGACGCTTTACCATCTGAGCCACCAGGGAAGTCCGTAGCTATAGTGATTTTTAATACTTCTGTGCCTTATCCTTTATACTAGAGTTAAGAGATAACATACCAGCATAATACAGTACTAAAGTCATCCTCGGTATGTGGGAGATTGGTTCCATGACACCCCCTATTCCTTGTGTATACCCAGAATCCAGGATGCCTAAGTCCCTTGGATAAATGGAGTAGTGCTTATGTATAACCTTTAAGTCATCTGTAGATTACTTATAATACCTAATGCAGTGTAAATATCATGTACATAGTTGTAAACACTATGTNGGGTCTCCTGCATTGTAGACAGACGCTTTACCATCTGAGCCACCAGGGAAGTCCGTAGCTATAGTGATTTTTAATACTTCTGTGCCTTATCCTTTATACTAGAGTTAAGAGATAACATACCAGCATAATACAGTACTAAAGTCATCCTCGGTATGTGGGAGATTGGTTCCATGACACCCCCTATTCCTTGTGTATACCCAGAATCCAGGATGCCTAAGTCCCTTGGATAAATGGAGTAGTGCTTATGTATAACCTTTAAGTCATCTGTAGATTACTTATAATACCTAATGCAGTGTAAATATCATGTACATAGTTGTAAACACTATGTAAAGTGTAGCTGGAATAGTGCATGTTCAAGGTTTACTTTTTGGAACTTTCTGAGTTTGTTTTCCTCAAATAGTTTCAGTCAGTTTCTTGCAGTCTGTGAATGTGGAAATCTTGAACAGGGAGGGCCAACTGTATTTTGAATTTGACTGTATACTTGCCTTTACCAGTGTGTGTTATATTTCCTTATGTTTTCGTGTTATTAATGTCCGCTCACTTCAGCTTGAAGAACTCCTTTTAGCATTTCTTGTCAGGCAGATCTAGTGATGATGAATGCTCTACATGTTTGTCTGACTGGGAAAGTCTTTTTTTTTTTTAATTTATGTATTTCTTTCTTGCTGCACTGGACTCTTTGCTATAAGCAAACTCTAGCTGTGGCCAGTGGGGTGCTGCCCTCTAGCTGTGCTGGGGTCTCGTTGCTGTGGCTTCTCTTGTTGCGGATGGGCTCCAGCAGCTGTGGCCATGGGCTCAGCTGCCCTGTGGCTCTGGGATCTTAGATTCTGGACGAAGGATCGAACCCATGTCCCCTGCATTGGCAGGTGGATTTTTAACCACAGGACCACCAAGAAGTTTCCTGTGTGGGAGAGTCTTTATCTCTCCTTCATTTCTGAAGGATAGGTTTGCCAGGTAAAGTATTCTTGGTTGGCACATTTTTTTGCTTTGTTTTGTTTTACTGAAATATGGTTGATTTACAATGTGGTGTTAGTTTCAGGTGTACAGCAAAATGATTCAATGTTTTTTANTTTCTCTTTCCGACTTCACTATAACAGGCTCTAGGTTCATCCACTTCACTGAAACTGACTCAGATTTATTCCTTTTTGTTTACTTTTGTTCCTTTTTATGTCTGAGTCGTAATATTCCATTGTATATATGTATCACAACTTCGTTATCCATTCATTTGTCAGTGGACATCTAGGTTGCTTCTGTGTTCTGGCTGTTGTAAATAGTGCTGCGCTGAGCATTGGGGTACGTATGTCTTTTTCAGTTATGGTTTTCTCAGGATATATGCCCAGGAGTGGGGTTACTGTGTCCTATGGTAGTTTTATTTTTAGTTTTTTTTTCTTCAATAAATCTCCACACTGTTCTCCCTAGTGGCTATATCAGTTTACATTCGTACCAACTGTGCAAGAGCACTCCCTTTTCTCTACATCCTTTCCTGCATTTACTGTTTATGGAGTTTTTGATAATGGCCATTCAAACTACCTCATTGTAGTTTTGAATTGCATTTCTCTAATAATGAGTGGTGTTGAACATTTTTTTCATGTGTTTGATGGCCTTCTGTATGTCTTCTTTGGAAAAATGTCTGTTTAGGTCATTTTTTAATTGGGTTGTTTGTTATCAGATATTGAGCTGCCTGAACTGCTTTTATATTTTGGAGACTCCTTAGTGGCATGTTTTGATCTTGATCTTTTATCTGTCTGCTCTAGTTTTCTGTTTTGTGATTTTTGTCAGGGTTGTAAAAAACACCTTCCAGTGATAATCAATTTTAAGCTAATAACTTTGATAGCATATAAAAATTCTGTGCTTTTCTCTCTCCTTCCACTTCATGTTTTTGATATCACTTTACATCTTTTTATATTGTATATTCATGTAGAAATTATTGTAGCTATGAAGTGAAGTGAAGTGAAGTCGCTCAGTCGTGTCCGACTCTTTGCGGCCCCATGGACCGTAGCCTACTAGGCTCTTCTGTCCGTGGGATTTTCCAGGCAATAGTCCTGGAGTGGATTGCCATTTCCTTCTCCAGGGGATCTTCCCAACCCAGAGATCGAACCTGGGTCTCCTGCATTGTAGACAGACGCTTTACCATCTGAGCCACCAGGGAAGTCCGTAGCTATAGTGATTTTTAATACTTCTGTGCCTTATCCTTTATACTAGAGTTAAGAGATAACATACCAGCATAATACAGTACTAAAGTCATCCTCGGTATGTGGGAGATTGGTTCCATGACACCCCCTATTCCTTGTGTATACCCAGAATCCAGGATGCCTAAGTCCCTTGGATAAATGGAGTAGTGCTTATGTATAACCTTTAAGTCATCTGTAGATTACTTATAATACCTAATGCAGTGTAAATATCATGTACATAGTTGTAAACACTATGTAAAGTGTAGCTGGAATAGTGCATGTTCAAGGTTTACTTTTTGGAACTTTCTGAGTTTGTTTTCCTCAAATAGTTTCAGTCAGTTTCTTGCAGTCTGTGAATGTGGAAATCTTGAACAGGGAGGGCCAACTGTATTTTGAATTTGACTGTATACTTGCCTTTACCAGTGTGTGTTATATTTCCTTATGTTTTCGTGTTATTAATGTCCGCTCACTTCAGCTTGAAGAACTCCTTTTAGCATTTCTTGTCAGGCAGATCTAGTGATGATGAATGCTCTACATGTTTGTCTGACTGGGAAAGTCTTTTTTTTTTTTAATTTATGTATTTCTTTCTTGCTGCACTGGACTCTTTGCTATAAGCAAACTCTAGCTGTGGCCAGTGGGGTGCTGCCCTCTAGCTGTGCTGGGGTCTCGTTGCTGTGGCTTCTCTTGTTGCGGATGGGCTCTAGCAGCTGTGGCCATGGGCTCAGCTGCCCTGTGGCTCTGGGATCTTAGATTCTGGACGAAGGATCGAACCCATGTCCCCTGCATTGGCAGGTGGATTTTTAACCACAGGACCACCAAGAAGTTTCCTGTGTGGGAGAGTCTTTATCTCTCCTTCATTTCTGAAGGATAGGTTTGCCAGGTAAAGTATTCTTGGTTGGCACATTTTTTTGCTTTGTTTTGTTTTACTGAAATATGGTTGATTTACAATGTGGTGTTAGTTTCAGGTGTACAGCAAAATGATTCAATGTTTTTTATGTTTCTGTTCTTGTTAATTACTTTCCCATTTAGGTTGTTTCATAATATTGAGCAGAGTTCCCTTTGCTATACAGTAGGTCCTTGTTGGTTATCCTTTTTCAGTATAACAGTGTGTACATGTCAGTCCCAAACTCCCTAACTGTCCCTCCCACAACCTGTCCTCTCTGGTAACCATAAGTTTGTTCTCTAAGCCTGTGAGTCTATTTCTGTTTTGTAAATATGTTCACTTGTATAATTTTTTAAAGATTCTGCATATAAATGATATCATCCCATATTTATCTTACTCTGACTTACTTCACTTAGTATGACAATCTCCAGCTCCATCCTTGTTGCTGCAAATGGCATTATTTCATCCTTTTTAATGGCTGAGTGATATTCCATTGTAAATGTGTACCGTATCTTCTTTATCCATTCTTCTTTTGATGAACATTTAGGTTGCTTCCATGTCTTGGCTAATGTAAACAGTGCTAAAAAGAATGTTGGGGAGTGCGTGTATGTTTTCAGACCAGGTTTTCCCTGGATACATGCCCAGGAGTGGGACTGCAGGATCTTATGGTAGTTCTGTTTGTAGTTTCTGTAGGAATCTCCATACTTCTTTTGTCCGTAGTGGCTGCTTCAGTTTGTATTCCCACCAACAGGGTAGGAGGGCTCCCTTCTCTCCACCCCATCTCCAGCGTTTATTGTTTGTGGGTTTTGATGTTAGCCGTTTTCACTGGTGTGAAGTGATGCCCATTTTAGTTTTGATTTGCATATCCGTAACAATCAGCGACGTTGCCCATCTCTTCACGTGCCTCTTGGCCCTCTGTACGTCTTCTCTGGAGAAACGTTTGTCTGGGTCTTCTGCTTATTTTTTTATTGGGTTGTTTCTTCTGATGATACGAAGCCACATGAGCTGTTTGTACATTTTGAATACTGATCCCTTGTTGGTCACATCACTGGCAAATATTTTCTCCCATTATGTGAGTTGTTTTTAATTTTGTTTATGGTTTCCTTTGCTGTGCAAAAGATTTGAGCTTAATTAGGTCTCATTTGTTTATATTTGTTTTTATTTCCATTACTCTGGGAGACGGGTCAAAAGATATTGCTGAGATTTCTGTTGTGAGAGTGTTCTGCCTGTGTTTTTCTCTGAGTTTTATAGTTTCCAGTGTCACATTTAGATCTTTTATCCTTTTGAATTTTTTTGTGTATATAGTGTTAAAATAATGTTTTAATTTTATTTTTTTGCATGTGAGTTGTCCAGTTTTCCAAGCACTGTTTGGACTGTCTTTCCTCCTTTGTATAGTCTTGCCTCCTTTGTTTAGATTAACTGACCATGGGTACATGGGTTTATTTCTGGGCTTTCTGTCCTCTTTTGATCTGTCTTTGTTTCTGTGCCCATACCATATTGTTTGGATAATTATAACTTTATAGTGTGGTCTGAAGAAAGGGGGCCTTTTCCTCCACCTCCATTTTTCTTTGTCAAGATTGCTTTGGCTATTTGGGATATTTTGTATCTCCATACAAATTTTAAGATGTTTTGTTCTAGTTCTGTTAACAGTGCCATTGGTAATTTGATAGGGATTGCATTGAATCTACAGATTGCCTTTGGTAGTATGTCATTTTAACAGTATTGATTATTCCAATCCAAGAACATGATATATCTTTCCATCTGTTTGTGTCATCTCCAGTTTCTTTCATCAGTGTCATAATTTTCAGAACACAGATCTTTTGTCTCCTTATTCCTAGATACAGTATTTTATTCTTTTTGATATGATGGTAAATGTAGTTGTTTCTTGAACTTCTCTTTCTGATCTTTCATTGTTAGTGTATAGACATTCAACAGACTTCTGTGTTTTAATTTTGTAAGCTGCAACTTGACCAAATTCATTAATGAGCTTTAGTAGTGTTGTTAGAATTTCCTGTGTATAGTATCATGTCATCTGAAATAGTGACACTTTAACTGGTTCTTTCCCTTTTTCAGTTTGGATACCTTTTATTTCTTTTGTCTTTTCTGATTGCCATGGGTAGGACTTCCAAAAACTCTATTGAATAAAAGTGACGAAAGTCGGTATTCTTGTTCCTGATCTTAGAGGAAATGCTTTCAGCTTTTCACCATTTAGTATGATGTTAGCTGTAGGTTTGTCATAAGTGGACTTTATTATGTTGAGGTAGGTTCCCTCTGTGCCCCTTTTCTGGGGAGTTTTTATTGTAAATGGATGTTGTATTTTGTCCAAAGTTTTCTTTACATCTATTGAGATGATCGTATAGTTTTTAGTCTTCAATTTGTTGATGTGGTGTATCACACTGACTTACGGATATTGAAAAATCCTTGCATCCCTGGGATAAATTCCACTTGATCATGATGTATGATCTTTTTAATGTGTTATTGGATTCCGAGGATTTCTGTGTCTGTTCATTAGTGATCTTGGCCTGTTATTCTGTGTGTGTGTGGCATGTTTGTCTGGTTTTGATATCAGGGTGATGGTTGGCCTCACAGAATGAGTTTGGGAGATTTCCTTCCTCTGCAGTTTTTTGCAACAGTTTCAGAAAGGTAAGTGTTAGCTCTTCTCTAAATGTTTGACAGAATTCGCCTGTATAGCCATCTGGTTCTGGACTTCTGTTTGTTGAGAGTTTTGTTGTTTTTTTTTAAGGTAGACACGTTTCTTTTTCTCTTTATTTTTTACATATTAATCTGTTTAGAAACAGTAGTCATTTTTTGGACTGCACGGGGTCTCTGTCGCTGCACGTGGGCTTTCTCTAGCTGCAGAGAGCGAGGGCTACTTTTTAGTTGTGGTGGATGGGCTTCTCATTGTTCCGTTGTGGGGGCTCCTCTTGTTGCAGAACACAGGCTCTCAGGCCTGCGGGCTCAGTAGCTGTGGAGCACAGGCTTAGTGGCCCCACAGCATGTGGGATCTTCCTGGACCAGGGATGGAACCTGTGTCCCCTGCATTGACTGGCGAGTTCTTAAGCACTGGACCACCAGGGAAGTCCTGTGGGGAGTGTTTTAATCAAAGTGTTAATTTCAGTACTTGTGATTTGTCTGTTCATATTTTCTGTTTCTTCCTGTTTCAGTCTTAGGAGATAGTATCTAAGAATTTCTCCATTTCTTCCAAGTTGTCCTTTTCATTGGTGTACGGTTGCTATAAGAGTCTATTTTTAAAAAAATATGTTATTAAAGTATAGTTGCCTTATAATGTTTTAGGTACACAGCAAAGTGATTCAGTTACACATATATACATATATTATTTTTCAGATTATTTTCCATTATAGTTATTAAAGATATTAACTATAGTTCCCAGTGCTGTATGGTGAACTTTTGTTTCTTGTTGCATATCTATTTTTTTAAATTAGAAATCTAGCATTCTATTCATACTGGGTCAAACAGGTGGAATCAAAATGTCATAAGTTTTTTAGCTAGACAAAAATTCATTAGTTTTCTAAAATATATATTATACATGCTATATATATATGTATATACTACGCTTGATAAAGGC
Source organism: Oreotragus oreotragus (assembly GCA_006410675.1). NCBI lineage: Eukaryota > Metazoa > Chordata > Mammalia > Artiodactyla > Bovidae > Oreotragus > Oreotragus oreotragus. The sequence continues at coordinate 104,538 of SJYX01003796.1, forward strand.
TTGAGAAAGAGCGTAAAAAAAAGGAAGGGATGGAGAAATTAGAAAACATAAAGGAAATGGAAGCCCTGAATATGAAATAGAAAAAAGTGGAACAAACTAGATAAAAGTGAAAGATCATCATATAGTCCAGTTGTTTTTAAGCATGGCTGCTCATTAGAAACATTTCTGGAGCTTTGGAGAAACAAAGCAATACCTGGACATTTATATTTTTCAAAAATGTAATAGCCTCTTATGATTCTTTGTATTTCTGTGCTGTCAGTTGTAACTTCCTTTTTATTTCTGATCTTGATTTGAGTCATTTCCCTTTTTTTCTTGAAAAGTCTGTCTAAAGGTTTATCAGTTTTGTTATCTTTTCAAAGAATCAGCTTTTAGTTTCATTGACCTTTGATATTATTTTCTTCATCTATATCTTTATTTTTATTGGAGTGTCATTGCTTTACTCTGTATCATGATGTTTATGAATTCTTTCCTTCTACTGACTTTAGGTTTTGTTTGTTCTTTCTTAGTTGCTTTTGGTGTAAGTTTAGATTGTTTATGTAAGATTTTTTTTCCCCTGAAATAAGGTTGTGTTGCTATAAACTTCTCTCTTAGGTCTGCTTTGGCTGTATACTGCAGGTTTTGGATCATTGTGCTTTGTATGCCTTGAATTCCTCTTTGATCCACTGGTTGTAGTAGCATATTGTCTTCTATGTGTTTGTGTTTTTTATAGTTTTTTTTTTTTTCCTTGTAGTTTATTTCTAATCCCATAGCATTGTGGTTGGAAAGATGCTTCATATAATTTCAACTTTCTTAAATTTACCAAGACCTGCTTTGTGATCCTGTTTTTCTTTTGTTAATAAGATGGTTTGTATTATTTTTTTAGACTTCACATGTAAGTGGTATCATATGATACTTCTCTTTGCCTTCACTTGGTGTGATGTACTCTAGGTCCATCCATGTTGCTGCAAATGGCAATATTTCTTTCTTTTTTTAATGGCTGAGAAATATTCCATTGTATGCATGTGTGTGGGGGTGTGTGTATCACATAAAGAACACATGTTCTTCATCCATGCATCTCTTGAGGGGTACTTATCTGTTGTACGTAGTACTGCTGAGAACATTAGGGTGCATCTGTCTTTTCAAATTAGAGTTTTTAGCTTTTCTGGATATAGGTTGGCAGATTTATCTCTCTCTTTTTTTCTTTTGGCAGCATTTTGAATAAATCATTTCATTCTCTCCTGGCCTGCAGTATGTGAGAAATCCACTGGTAGCCTTATGGGAGTTTTCCTTGTATGTGAGAAATTTTTTTCTCTAGTTGCTTTTAAAATTCTCTTTGTCTTTGATTTTAGGTGATTTCATTATGGTGTGTCTAGAGATCTTTTGCTGCTGCTGCTGCTAAGTCGCTTCAGTCGTGTCCGACTCTGTGCGACCCCGTAGACGGCAGCCCACCAGGCTCCCCCGTCCCTGTGATTCTCCAGGCAAGAACACTGGAGTGGGTTGCCATTTCCTTCTCCAATGCATGAAAGTGAAAAGTGAAAGTGAAGTCAGTCCTTAGCGACCCAATGGAGTGCAGCCTACCAGGCTCCTCCGTCCAGGGGATTTGCCAGGCAAGAGTACTGGAGTGGGTTGCCATTGGATGTCTAAATCTCTTCACAGATTGGGAAGATCTCAGCTATTATTTCTTTACATAAGTTTTCTGCCCCTTTCTCCCTCCCTCTTCCTTTGGGGACTCCAACAGTGGCTTAGGTTGTTTCTCTTCATACCCCATAATTTGTGAAGGCTTTCTTCACTTTTTCATATTTTCTCTTCATTCACCTTAACCTGGATAATTTCAAATGACCTGTCATTGACTTCATGGATTTTTTTTTTCTTCTGCTTGATTAAGTCTGTGGTCGGACACAACTGAGCGACCAACACTTTTGTTCATGTATTATTATTATTTTTATTTTTCTTACTTCATTGAATTGTCTGTTTTCTTGCAGCTCATTAAGGATATTTTTAAAACAAATACTTTGAATTTTCTGTTGGGTAGACTGCGGATCTCCATTTCTTTGGGGTCAGCAATTGAAGAATTACTGTGTTCCTTCGGTGGTGTCATGTTTCATGGTGTTTTCGTATTCCGTGAAGTCTCATGTTGCTGTCTTTGCACTTGAAGCTGTCATCTCTTCCAGGCCTCAGGAGAGATACGACTTCTGTCAGCCCTGCTGGGGACTTCTCAGGAAATGAAAACTTCATTAGCAGCTACTCCAAATGCTTCTTTAATGGTTATTGAGTTTTAGAATCAACCTGTAGAAAACATATGGAAGATTTTGTAATAGTTGAAAAAGTGAATATTACATATCTTGACAATCTATGACAAGCATTAAAATAACTAAAATCAGAACTACCTTCTGATACTGTTTGATAGAAGTCCATGTATACCACTTTTATAATTGAAAAGTAATTGCCATTTCAACTCATAAAAGGTAACTTGAGGGTGATACTCCCATTCTTGATTGACTGATATTTAGATCAAATGGCTTTGTTTACTTTCATGGAGCTGTGTGCTTATAATGTGTGCTTTTCTGTAATATTTTATGCTAAACTTTAAAAGTTTACTTAATGTTGACTTAATAGTCATTATAAAAAAGTTAAAAGTACAGAAAGTTGACTTAAACTGCCTCTGCATGTAAGAATATCACATGGAGAAAAACAAGCACTGTTAGCAACATTTCTTTACATTCTCTTGTGCTTTTTTTTTTGACCACGCGGCATGTGGAACTTCCCCAGCCAGGGATAGAGCCCATGGCCCCTCATTGGAAGTGCAGAGTCTTCTAACCATTGGACCACCAGGGAAGATCTGTTGGGTGTCTTTTGCCTATATCCTTTACTTAATTTTTTTTCTGATTGGAAAAGTACATGTTCTCTTTAGAAAAGTTGCTAAACACAGTAAGGCCATGGTGCTCACAATGGAATAACGATATGATTGACAAAATGATGCTAAGGACCACAGTATGGAAAGTTTCATTAATGGCAAAGAACCCAGAAATTTAAGATTTTTAGGTTAAAAATGTAAGGGTTCTGGGATTTCCCTGGCAGTTCAGTGGTTAACACTGCATGCTCCCCTTGGAGGGTGCATGGGCTCGATCCCTGGTTGGGAATTAAGTCTGCCTGGTGTGGCCTTAAAACAAACAAGTGAAAATGTAAGGGTCCTGATTTTGCTCAGCATGTGGTAAGCACACAGTACCCTTTGCCTCTGGCTGCATGTGTGCTAAGTAGCTTCAGTGTGTCCGAAACTGTGCGACCCTGTGGATCGTAGCCCGCCAAGCTCCTTTGTCTGTGAGATTCTCCAAGCAAGAATACTGGAGTGGGTTGCTGTGCCCTTCTGCAGGGGATCTTCCCAGCCCAGGAATCAAACCCAGGTCTCCCGCATTATAGACGGATTCTTTACCATCTGAGCTACCAGGGAAGCCCAAAACACTAGAGTGGGTAGCCTGGCCCTTCTCCAGGGGAACTTCTGGACCCAGGAATTGAACCAGGGTCTCCTGCGTTGCAGGCAAATTCTTTACCAGCTGAGCTACCAGGAAAGCCCATTCTCTCTGTATCTCTTAACATCTCCTGCATTGGCAGGCAGGTTCTTTACCACTAGCGTCACCTGGGAAGTTCTGGCTAAATACACTTAAATGACTAGGGCCGATGGCATGGACCAGCAGTGGGAAAGGAAACTGTTTTTGTTTTTTCTCTCCATAGAGTATCTTCTAGCATGGACTCAAAGGTAACCCAGAACCTGGAACTGGACACTAGGTTTAGACAAGTCCAAGAGAAGCCTGTCCTTCTAGTCTGAGAGTGAGAAAGGGTCTTCTTAAGAGATGGAGGGTAGGGATGCAGGAAGAAAATCTTGTGTCTTGTTTGTTTCTTTCCCTTCCGTTTTCTCCTGCTTTTGTCCCCCATGAAATTTTTTGGCGGTGAAGGCAATAATGACATTGGCAGCCAGCAGGGAGAGGAATCCTTTTATTTACAGGGATTATGGTCTCAAGAGCATGGAGAAATTTGCTGATTTTGTTCTCAATTCTTACTACCTGACCCAGGAAGCAATCACAGTTGTGGGAGGTGCCCAGCAATAGAAAGAAATGAAATTCTTTGCTTTCTTGCCAGTAGACCTGCAAAAGGTCCTCTGGGAGCTGGAATGTCTTGGAAAGGTTGTAAAGAGGAACGTCAAAGTCGCTCAGTCATATCCAGCTCTTTGCGACCCCATGGACTGGAGTGGGTAGCCTTTCCCTTCTCCAGGGGATCTTCCCAACCCAGGGATCAAACCCAGGTCTCCCTCATTGCAGGCGATTCTTTACCAGCTGAGCTGTCAGGGAAGCCCTGTAAAGAGGAAGGAACTCAACAAAGTGAACCCGTAATACTGTGTATGAACTCTTGGGTTCTCCTAAATATTATCTGTGCATTTGACCCTAAACAGCACACCAGAGGCTAGACTGCTGCCCAAGTCATCATGTGCTGGAATCTGCACAGTACGCTTGAGACAAGTCAGAATGATATCGCAGGGGCTTTGAAATGATCTGGTGTTGGAACCACAGCCCAGGGAGAGTGGATAGGAATTTGTGGATTGGACTTAATCAGGGAGATTGCTGCTAAAACAAAAATGTGCACTCGCTTCAGCAGCACATATACTGAAATCGGGACAATACAGAGATTAGCATGGCCCCTGTACAAGGATGACACGCAAATTCCTGAAGTGTTCCATCTTTTTTTTCCTTAAAAAACTAGGAATAGAGCTACCATATAACCTGGCAGTCCCACTACTGGGCATATACCCTGAGAAAACCATAATTGAAAGAGACACATGTACCCCAGTGACTGGTGCAGCACTGTTTACAATAGCTAGGACATGGAAGCACCTAGATGTCCATTGATAGATGAGCAAATAAAGAAGTTGTGGTACATGTGTACAATGGAGTGTTACTCAGCCATTAAAAGAACACGTTTGAGTCCGTCTTAATGAAGTGGATGGACCTGAAACCTGTTATACGTAGTGAGACGGGTCAGAGAGAGACGGAGAAATACTACATATCAATGCATATATATGGAGTCTAGAAAGATGGTACTGATGAACCTATTTGCAGTGGATACACAGACATAGAGAACAGACTTTCGTGGACCCAGTGGGGGAAGGAGAGGGTGGGACGAATTGAGAGAGCAGGATGGAAACATATACATTGCAATATGTGAAATAGTTAGCTAGTGGAAATTTGCTGTATGAGGTACAAATCAGGGACTCTGTGACAGCCTGGAGGGGTGGGTTGGGGTGGGAGGTGGGAGAAGGGTCAAGAGGGAGGGGGCATATGTATACCCTGTCTCTTATACACATCTACATGTGTCTCTTTCAATTATGGTTTTCTCAGGGTATATGCCCAGTAGTGGGACTGCCAGGTTATATGGTAGCTCTATTCCTAGTTTTTTAAGGAAAAAAAAGATGGAACACTTCAGGAATTTGCGTGTCATCCTTGTACAGGGGCCATGCTAATCTCTGTATTGTCCCGATTTCAGTATATGTGCTGCTGAAGCGAGTGCACATTTTTGTTTTAGCAGCAATCTCCCTGATTAAGTCCAATCCACAAATTCCTATCCACTCTCCCTGGGCTGTGGTTCCAACACCAGATCATTTCAAAGCCCCTGCGATATCATTCTGACTTGTCTCAAGCGTACTGTGCAGATTCCAGCACATGATGACTTGGGCAGCAGTCTAGCCTCTGGTGTGCTGTTTAGGGTCAAATGCACAGATAATATTTAGGAGAACCCAAGAGTTCATACACAGTATTACGGGTTCACTTTGTTGAGTTCCTTCCTCTTTACAGGGCTTCCCTGACAGCTCAGCTGGTAAAGAATCGCCTGCAATGAGGGAGACCTGGGTTTGATCCCTGGGTTGGGAAGATCCCCTGGAGAAGGGAAAGGCTACCCACTCCAGTCCATGGGGTGGCAAAGAGCTGGATATGACTGAGCGACTTTGACGTTCCTCTTTACAACCTTTCCAAGACATTCCAGCTCCCAGAGGACCTTTTGCAGGTCTACTGGCAAGAAAGCAAAGAATTTCATTTCTTTCTATTGCTGGGCACCTCCCACAACTGTGATTGCTTCCTGGGTCAGGTAGTAAGAATTGAGAACAAAATCAGCAAATTTCTCCATGCTCTTGAGACCATAATCCCTGTAAATAAAAGGATTCCTCTCCCTGCTGGCTGCCAATGTCATTATTGCCTTCACCGCCAAAAAATTTCATGGGGGACAAAAGCAGGAGAAAACGGAAGGGAAAGAAACAAACAAGACACAAGATTTTCTTCCTGCATCCCTACCCTCCATCTCTTAAGAAGACCCTTTCTCACTCTCAGACTAGAAGGACAGGCTTCTCTTGGACTTGTCTAAACCTAGTGTCCAGTTCCAGGTTCTGGGTTACCTTTGAGTCCATGCTAGAAGATACTCTATGGAGAGAAAAAACAAAAACAGTTTCCTTTCCCACTGCTGGTCCATGCCATCGGCCCTAGTCATTTAAGTGTATTTAGCCAGAACTTCCCAGGTGACGCTAGTGGTAAAGAACCTGCCTGCCAATGCAGGAGATGTTAAGAGATACAGAGAGAATGGGCTTTCCTGGTAGCTCAGCTGGTAAAGAATTTGTGTTGATAATGACAGAAACCAACACAATATTGTAAAGCAAATATCATCCAATTAAAAACTAAAAAAAAAACACACACACACAAAAACACACCATTTTCTACTGGACTTGAACAAGACCCAGAATAATGTAGCATAGTATCCAAACATTCAAAGTTACTCCACATATAAACAATCAGGAAAATCTTACCATCTCCTAAGGGGAAAAGACAGTCAACAGATGGCCATCATGACATAACAAAGATGTTGGAATCAACAAAGGAATTTAAACTATAATTATTGGTTAAAACCTGGCTCTAATACTTGAGGGTGCACGTTCTTTCTTTTAAGGTGGTTTGTATCTGGCCGTGCTTTCTTTGTCGCTGCGTGGGCCCTTCTCTGGCTGTGGCAGGTGGAGGCTGCTCGCTGGTCGTGGCGCACAGGATTCGCGTCGCAGGCTTGTCTTGTAGTGGAGCCCGGGTCTCTAGATGCAGGGTTCAGGCGTTGCGGCTCCCCCGCTCTAGAGCGCAGACTCCATAGTTGCGGCACATGGGCTTAGTTGCTCCGCAGCTTTTGGGATCTTACTGGACCAGTAAGTCTCCTGCATTGGCAGGCAGATTCTCTACCCCTGGACTACCATGTTATTCCTCTCGAGGGTGAACGTTTCTGAAACAGATGGAAAGATAGACACTTACATTGGAAGTTTTATAACTGAAACTATATTTAAAATTCATTGAGTGGACTCAGTGACAGAATAGAGATATATTAAGAAGTCAGTTAACTTGAAGGTAGAAGGGTAAAACGTATGTATTTGAACAACAGGTTTTAAAAATAAACTGAAGAAAAATGAAGGGATCTTCAGGGGCCCATGAGAAAATAAGAAAACGTTTATGTTTTATGTTATCAAAGTCTTGGAGTGGAGATGGAGTGCAGTAAAAGTGTGTGTGGACATTATAGGAAGAAAGAAAGATGTTTCTTATGCAGTTGACATGATATTCTACTTAGAAAATCCCAAGGAATGTACAAAAAAGACTGGAACTGATTATTGAGTTCAGCACAAATGCAGGATACAAGAGCAACATATTGAAATCCGTTATATTTCTTTGTACTAGTGATTAACACGGGGAAACTAAAATTGAAAACAGAACCAGTCAAAAAAAATTGGGTGTAAATCTAATAAAACATGTACAACACTTGTACGCTAAAAACAGTAATGATTAATACAGTAATGATTAAAGAGGGAGTTGCTGTGAGGGGTTAGGACTCTGTGCTTCCATTGCAGGGACATGAGTTCAATCTCTGGTCAGGGAACTAAGATCCCATAAACTCCAGTGCTGCCAAGGAGGGGAAAAAAAATCAAAGATTAAATAAATAGAGATATTTTGTTCATAGGTTGGAAGACTAAACATAGGAGCAATATCAATTCTTTTCAAAATTGATAATGCAAGTTTATTGTAATTCCTATCAAGATTTTTTTTAGACATAGACAAGATTAATATCTATATGGAAAGGCAGAGAAACTAGAAAGGGTAAAACAATTTTGAAGAAGAATAAAATGAGAGGAATCTCTTTATCCATTTCAAGACTTTAGAGCTACAGTCATCAAGACCACGTGGTGTTGGGGAAGGGACAGATACACAGATCAGTGGAACAGTTTAGAAAACCTAGAAATCGACTCACACAAGTACAGCCAGTTGCTTTTTGACTGAATGTTTGTGTCCCCCACAAGTTCTTATGTTGAAACCCTCAGTGTGATTATATTAGGAAGTCATAGCCTTTGGGGGGATAATTTAGTCGTGAGGGTAGAGTCCTCATGAATGGGAACCTGCCCTGGTAAATGAGGCCTACACAAGTACAGCCAGTTGCTTTTTGACTGAATGTTTGTGTCCCCCACAAGTTCTTATGTTGAAACCCTCAGTGTGATTATATTAGGAAGTCATAGCCTTTGGGGGGATAATTAAGTCGTGAGGGTAGAGTCCTCATGAATGGGAACCTGCCCTGGTAAATGAGGCCACAGAGAGGTCTCACTGCCTTTTCTGCCACGTGAAGGCACGGTGAGAAAATGGCGTCTGTGAACCAGGAGATGGGCCCTCAGCAGCAGCTGAACCTGCCAGTGCCTTGGCTTGGACTTCCTAGACTCCAGAAGTGGGAAGAGTAAATATTTATTGTTTAAGCCACCCAGTGTATGCAATTTTGTTGTAACAGCCCAGAGGGCTAAGACAGGTGCCAAGGCAATTCAGTAGAGGAAAGGTAGTCTTCTTAACATGCGGTGTTGCAACAACTGGTTATCCACAGAGAAAAACAAAATGCACACCTAACCTCACATCTTACACAAAAAAGTGACTCAGATGTTTCATAGATTTAAGGTGGGCTCAGACAGTAAAGAATGGCCTGCAATGCAGGAGACCCAGGTTTGACCTCCAGAAGATTCCCTGGGGAAGGAAACAGCTGAAGAATTCCATGGGCAGAGAAGCCTGGTGGGCTATAGTCCATGGGGTTGCAGAGAGTCAAACACCAGTGAGCCACTAATATACAACAATTAAAAATTTTAGGAGAAAACGGAGAAAAATTTCAGAAGTAAGGTTTGGTGAAGAATTCTTTTTTAAAATTTTATTTTTTATCTGTTGTAGCACTTGAATTTTTTTTCCTTTGGCTGTGCTGGGTCTTCATTGTCTTGCATGGGCTTTCTCTAGTTGCAGCGAGCAGGGGCTACTCTGCACGAGCTTCTCATCGCTTCTCATCGTGGTGGCTTCTCCGGTTGCAGAGCACGGACTCTAGAGAGTGAAGGCTTCAGCAGTAGCGCTGTGCAGGCTCTAGGGTGCGTGGGCTTCAGTCCTTGTGGCGTGTGGGCTCAGTAACTGCGGCTTGCAAGCTCCAGGGTGCTGTCTCAGTGGTTGTGGCCCACTGACTTAGTTGCTTCTCAGCATGTGGGGTCTTTCCAGACCAGGGGTCGAACCTGTGTCCCCTGCTTTGAAAGGTGGATTCCTATCCACTGCACTACCAAGGAAGTCTGGTGAAGAATTCTCATACATGGCACCTAAAGCATGACCCATAAAGGGGGAAAAAAATAGGATAAATAAAAGAATTTTTAAGACAGGTTACAGATTTGAAGAAAATACTTGTGAACAACATATCTGGCAGGGACTTACATCTAGACTATCTAGAATATATTATATAAGGAAATCTCAGCAACTCCTAAATACCTAGTGGATCAAAGAAGAAAATACGTGAGGCATTAGAAAATACTTTCAAGATGAATAAAAACAAAACAAAAATTCACAAATACAGAAGCTGTGGGATACAACTAAAGTTGTATTTAGAGGGAAATTTACAACTGTTAGTGCCTGTATTAAGAAAGAAAAAACAGATCAGTAACCTTAAGAAACTAGAGAAAGAAGAAAAAGAAGAAGCTAGAAAAGAGAAAAATAAACCCAAAACAAACAGAAGGAAGAAAATAATGAAGACTAGAGTGTAAACAAATGCAGAGAGACTAGGAAAGTAGTGAAGTACATAAAAGCAAGAGTTTGTTTTATTAAAAGATCAACGGAGAATAAGAGGAAGCTCAAATAACTGGAATCGTTACAGAAAGTGGGGACGGGACAGTACCACCAACCTTCAGTAATAAAAATGACTATAACACTATCAACAGCAAATATTATGCTAGTAAATTAGATAGCCTAGGTGAAATGGACAAATTTCTGGAAACACACAAACTAACAAAATATATTCAAGAAGAAACAGAAACTGAATGGACTTGACAGGTAAAGAGATTGAATTAATAGTTTAAAAGCTTCCCGCACAGAAGGACAAAGCCCAAGATCAGACGGCTTCACTAGTGAATCCTGTCAGATCTTTAAAGAAGATTTAACTAGCTTGGACTGGACAGACTTTTGTTGATAAAGTAGTCTCTGTTTTTTAATATGCTGTCTAGGTTGGTCATAGCTTTTCTTCCAAGGAACAAGTGTCTTTTAATTTCATGACTGCAGTCACATCTGCAGTGATTTTGGAGGCCCCCCCCC
>SJYX01003796.1:115265-150458 GCA_006410675.1 Oreotragus oreotragus
CCCCCCCCCCGCCCCAATAAAGTCTCTTCACTGTTTCCACTGTTTCCCCATCTATTGACCATGAAGTGATGGGACCAGATGCCATGATCTTAGTTTTCTGGATGTTGAGTTTTAAGTCAACTTTTTCACTCTCCTCTTTCACTTTCATCAAGAGGCTCTTTAGTTCCTTTAGGCGCTTGGCTTTCTGCCATAGGTGTGGTGTCATCTGCCCATCTGTATCTGAGGTTATTGATGTTTCTCCCAGCAATCTTGATTCCAGCTTGTGCTTCATTCAGCCTGACATTTTGCATGATGTTGATGTACTCTGCATATAAGTTAAATAAGCAGGGTGACAATATACAGTCTTGATATACTCCTTTTCCGATTTGGAACCAGTCTGTTGTTCCATGTCCAGTTCCAACTGTCGCTTCTTGACCTGCATACAGATTTCTCAGGAGGCAGGTAAGGTGGTCTGGTATTCCCATCTCCTGAAGAATTTTTCACAGTTCATTGTGATCTACACAGTCCCAAGGCTTTGGTGTAGTCAATAAAGCAGAAGTAGATGTTTTTCTGGAACTCTTGCTTTTTCAATGATCTAGTGAATGTTGGCGATTTGATCTCTAGTTCCTCTGCCTTTTCTAAATCCAGCTGGAACATCTGGAAGTTCACGGACAATGTACTATTAAGCCTGGCTTGGAGAATTTTGAGCATTACTTTATTAGTGTGTGAGATGAGTGCAATTGTGCAGTAGTTTGAGCATTCTTTGGTATTGCCTTTCTTTGGGATTAGAATGAAAATAGACCTTTTCCAGTCCTGTGGCCACTGCTGAGTTTTCCAAATTTGCTGTCATATTGAGTGCAGCACTTTCACAGCATCATCTTTTAGGATTTGAAATAGCTCAACTGAAATTCCATCGCCTCCACTAGCTTTGTTCATAGTGATGCTTCTTAAGCCCCACTTGACTTCACATTCCAGGATGTCTGGCTCTAGGTGAGTGATCATACCATTGTGGTTATCTGGGTCATGAAGGTATTTTTTTGTACAGCTCTGTGTATTCTTGCCACCTCTTCTTAATATCTTGTGCTTCTGTTAGGTCCACACCGTTTCTCTCCTTTATTGTGCCCTTCTTCGCATGAAATGTTCCCTTGGCGTCTTTAATTTTCTTGATGAGATCGCTAGTCTTTCCCATTCTGTTGTTTCCCTCTATTTCTTTTCATTGATCACTGAAGAAAGCTTTCTTATCTCTCCTTGCTATTCTTTGAAACTCTGCTTTCAAATGGGTGTATCTTTCCTTTTCTCCTTTTCCTCTCACTATCCATTAGGGAAATGCAAATCAAGATCAAATAAGATACTTATACACTCTATTAATCCTGCTAAAATAAAGAAGAGTAGCAATACCAAATGCTGGTGAGGATGCCAAGAAACAAAGTCCGTCTGGTGGAAAGCGGTGTGGGTACTCTGGAAAATACGTCGGCAGTCTTAGGTTGTATAGTACGTTTTATGTTTCCTAGCAGTTTCACTTCTGGGTATTTATTCCAGAGAAAGGAGATAGTAAATATTTGTGGTAAGAATAAGCATGATGGGTCCAGTATGGCTGAAATTTAGGGGAGATGGTAAGGCTTTTCAACAAGTGATCTTGGAAAGCTTTGAGACAGAGCCTGCAGTCGATGTCATTTTTTGCATCTCTTTTCCTACTCTCTCCTTGGGGCTTTGATATATTTATTTTTCTTGGTTGAGTGTTTAACTTTTGTGAGTTGGTTGAAGAGAATTTTAAATGCTGAAAGTTTGGTGAATACAGACAGAAAATAGACCATCATCTCTTTTTNTGTATTCTTGCCACCTCTTCTTAATATCTTGTGCTTCTGTTAGGTCCACACCGTTTCTCTCCTTTATTGTGCCCTTCTTCGCATGAAATGTTCCCTTGGCGTCTTTAATTTTCTTGATGAGATCGCTAGTCTTTCCCATTCTGTTGTTTCCCTCTATTTCTTTTCATTGATCACTGAAGAAAGCTTTCTTATCTCTCCTTGCTATTCTTTGAAACTCTGCTTTCAAATGGGTGTATCTTTCCTTTTCTCCTTTTCCTCTCACTATCCATTAGGGAAATGCAAATCAAGATCAAATAAGATACTTATACACTCTATTAATCCTGCTAACATAAAGAAGAGTAGCAATACCAAATGCTGGTGAGGATGCCAAGAAACAAAGTCCGTCTGGTGGAAAGCGGTGTGGGTACTCTGGAAAATACGTCGGCAGTCTTAGGTTGTATAGTACGTTTTATGTTTCCTAGCAGTTTCACTTCTGGGTATTTATTCCAGAGAAAGGAGATAGTAAATATTTGTGGTAAGAATAAGCATGATGGGTCCAGTATGGCTGAAATTTAGGGGAGATGGTAAGGCTTTTCAACAAGTGATCTTGGAAAGCTTTGAGACAGAGCCTGCAGTCGATGTCATTTTTTGCATCTCTTTTCCTACTCTCTCCTTGGGGCTTTGATATATTTATTTTTCTTGGTTGAGTGTTTAACTTTTGTGAGTTGGTTGAAGAGAATTTTAAATGCTGAAAGTTTGGTGAATACAGACAGAAAATAGACCATCATCTCTTTTTTTAAAAAAATAATGTTCTATGTTAATGTATGTTCAGTTCAGTTTAGTTCAGTCGCTCAGTCGTGTCCGACTCTTTGCGACCCCATGAATCGCAGCATGCCAGGCCTCCCTGTTACGTGTGTGGATTTTTCTAAAATTTGCGCGTTTGTGGTCTGGTTTGGGGCAGGTTCAGAACCACGTGTCGGCAAGCCCGTGACGCAGTGACACCAGTCTGCCTCCCCCGCCCGCCCTCAGGGACTCCTCCTGTTCCTTGTGCCCTTTGTCCTCCGAGCTGGTGGGTCTGACTTGATCTGGGCTTGCCCTCTCCGTAGACTTCCTCCAGGGCTGTTCTTTGGCCTGGTTCCAATAGTGTTTTTTCTTTATACATACAGCTCTGTAATTTGGGTCTGTAACAACAGAGCCCTTTGTTTTTGCTTGTAGCAGGGTCTCCCGTGAAGGCATTGGACAAAATCATTTGCATTTTTGTGTAATATGTCCTCTCAGGCCCCCAGGGCCTCCATCCCTTCTACATATTGTGTCTCTTTTTAATTTTTAAAAATCATTTTAAGTTACTATTTTTTATTTTTTAAATTATGTTTTTAATTTCTTAAATTATTTTCTGTTGTGTTAAAATATGTATAAACATAAAATTTGCCATGTTAACTCTTGTAATTGTGCAATTCAGGTACATTCACAATATTTGCATTCACAATATTGTGCAGCCATCACCATTATCTATTTCTAAAACTTTTCATCACCCCAGAAAGCAGCTGTAATTAGTAACTCCCAATCCTCTCTGTCCCCAGGCTCCTAGTAACCTTTAATCTCTCTTCTGTCGCTACCAATTTTCTTAGTCTAGATGTTTCTTATAAGTGGCATCATATAAAGTTTGTCTCGTTGCGTCTGCCTTATTTCATTTAGCATGTTTGCAGGGTCTATCCATGTTGTAGTGTATATCAGAACCTCATTCCTTTCTGTGGCCGAATAACATTCCACTGTATGTGTATATATCACATAAAAACTGTTGTGTCTCTTTAAATCCAGGAAGCTGAGTTCAGAGTGTAGATTTTGAGCTGAAGAAATTTATAAGTGTGGGGCAATGTAGGAAAGAGAAAATTTCAGTTCAGGTTGGATAAATTGTTCTTTAGAATAGCTTTGTGTCAAAGTGAACATAGTGAAGGAAAGATAAGTAATTCTCTTGCCAGGTTCAGATAGGTGGGCTGTGTAATGAACTAGAATTTGAACTTCTTTTTTTTGTTTGTTTTATGATTTTGTTTTCCGGGTGCTATGAAAATGAACAATTCAGTTCAGTTCAGTTGCTCAGTCATGTCTGACTCTTTGCAACCCCATGAATCACAGAACGCCAGGCCTCCCTGTCCATCACCAACTCCCGGAGTTCACTCAGACTCATGTCCATCGAGTTGGTGATGCCATCCAGCCATCTCATCCTCTGTCGTCCCCTTCTCCTCCTGCCCCCAATCTCTCCCAGCATCAGAGTCTTTTCCAGTGAGTCAGCTCTTTGCATGAGGTAGCCAAAGTACTGGAGTTTCAGCTTTAGCATCATCATTCCTTCCAAAAAACACCCAGGACTGATCTCCTTTAGGATGGACTGGTTGGATTTCCTAGCAGTCCAAGGGACTCTCAAAGAGTCTTCTCCAACACCACAGTTCAAAAGCATCAATTCTTCGGTGCTCAGCTTTCTTCCCAGTCCAACTCTCACATCTTTACATGACTACTGGAAAAACCATAGCCTTGACTAGACAGACCTTTGTTGGCAAAGTAATGTCTCTGCTTTTGAATATGCTCTCTAGGTTGGTCATAACTTTACTCCGTAATCAAGATGAATGGGAACTGAAAATGACTAAGATCGTGTCAGAAAGACTTGTACTTGCTGCAGGATGGAAGGGCGTTTTTTTTTTTTTTTTCTCATTAGTAATTTCATGTATAAGAGAACAGAATAGGCCTGAGAAGGAGATTAGGATTAGTAGGATCACAGTTTCCTGGTGGGCTTGGTTTGGGGACCTTTAAGGGAAGAGATGTGGGGCTTGGCAGAGGACTGAGGTTGGAAAAGCTCCGGCTTGTTCCTGACAGTGTCTTTCTACAAACAGGCTTCTCATTAGTGTTTGTTTCTCCCTTGGGGCAGGACAGAGGGTTAGGGGCGTGGGAGCAGAAAGGTCGCTTTCCCTGAGTCCTGGGTTATGCTGGTGGGGAGCGCGGCTGCAGGGTCCTGCCACGGGCCCTGGCCTGAGACCTTCGTGAGCTCTGAGGCTGCAGGTGAGCCTGGGGGGCTGAGCTCTTGTCAGCAGCTCTGCTACTTGGGCAGAGCTGTCACTTGCTGGCTCCCCTGCCTGCTGCCTTTTGAGTTGACTCACAGAGGGCTCTGTGTTGTGTTTCCTTAGAAGGTTCTTGGACTGGAGGATTGTACGCATGCTTGAGGCTTGTGCCTCTGGGAAGGCGGATGGAATGAATCCCTTCTTGTTAACCGGCTGTGGTGTGACTGCTCTTGCTTCTGTTTTCTGGTCTCACACTTATGAGGCATCACCTCTTTGCCCTGGGTTTTATCAGTGAGCCAGATCACGCCAAGACACACATCTGGGCGGGTTCTGTGTAGCACAGACTGGAAAATAGCAACATGGAACAGGAGAAGTAGGTTTTTTTTTTTTTTAAGAAATATGGTTTTATTTTTATTTGTTAATGTAGTGGCTGTGCTGGGTCTTTATTGCTGTACGCTGGCTTTTTTTCTAGTTGCAGTGGGTAGGGGGCTGCTCTCTAGTTGTGCTGCCTGGCCTCTCCTTGCCATGGCTTCTGCTGTTGTGGAGCACGGGCTGTGGGCACGCGCGGCCTTCAGTAGTTGCGGCTCATGGGCTTTAGTACAAGGCGCTCGGTGGTTGTGGCCCATGGGCTTCGTCGCTCCACAGCGTGTGAAATCTTCCCAGACCAGGGATTGAACCTGTGTCCCCTGCATTGGCAGGCAGATTCTTAACCATTGGACCACTGGGGAATTCCAGAAGTAAACGTGAATGTCATTGGAGAGCTCAGTAGGGAAAGGAATTCTAGATCTCTGGGCCTTTCTATTAGAATTTTCTGATTTTTGGGGGGTGTAAGTTTCTCTGTTGGGAAGCAACGCACAGACAAAACAGAGATTTAATTGGAAGACTATGGGATGGCTGGAAGGGAGACCTAATGAGTCTTCAGAAAGGACTGGAGCCAGAGCAGCAAAGTGATCTGGGAGCCGGAACCTCTCGGGGAGGATTCAGTACCGCCATGTCCAGTTTTGCTTCTTTCTGTCAGAAGTCAAAGTCCAGGGAGACAGGCATGACCAGCCTGGTGGGGGTCAGGGAGGGGACCTTAACTGACAGTCCGTGCAGGGCGGATCTTATGCAGAAAGCTGGTGTTCTGAGTCGCGCTGGGCGCCGTCACTCAAGGAGACGGCTTGGGCAGCAGGAGCAGAAGGGGTTCTCTGCCCAACATGTTCCCAGAACAACGGGGGACCAGAAGCAGAGACTTCCACCCAGTTTGTTTTATGTCAGGGGCCTAGGCTTTGTGGTGTTTTTACGTTGAGGACTGACCTCACTGAACGTTCTTTATCAGTGAATCACTGTTTGTGCAAGAAGCATGTTTTTTTGAGGGGTCAGTCCTTGAAAGTTTTTCCCAAGGATTTCTCTTGGTCTTGCCTTTGCACAGAGAACAGGGGGGAGGGTTTCCAGAATGTCCATTTGGCTGAGAGCAGCTGAAGGGGCTGTCAATTACACAAGCATGCTCTCCTGTGCCACATGTGAGAACAATGCCCTCTCGAGGGAGTGGCCTTTTTAAGAAAGTGCCTAATGTGGAAGATCGTTGAGAGTTTGTTACTAGAGCTAGAGGGGCAGTTTTTTGGTTTCTTTGGTTAGACTTACTTGGACACTGCCCACAGTCACTAGGAGGTGACCAAGATTATGCACGTGTGTATATGCGTGTGTGGGTTGGAGTTGATGTTTCCAGCTCTTGCCTGTACACATCCTGATTCGGTCTCCACGTCCCTGCCACCTCCCCTGGGTGCCCTAGTGTTCACAGCCAGGTACTCTTTGCTAATTTGCTTTTCTCCCTTCTTGCCAGGTGTCTGCAAATGGTGTACATTGTCAGTGCCATCCAGCGTGTGCCAGGCTAATCCATGGTCACTTTCCGGGATGGCAGCAAGGTGACTTCAGCTGAGGATGACCCTGACTGAAAGGCTGCGTGAGAAGATATCTCAGGCCTTCTACAACCATGGGCTGTTCTGTGCGTCCTACCCCATCCCCATCATTCTCTTCACGGGGCTCTGCATCTTAGCCTGCTGGTATGTTTCCAAGTTGCCCTGGATACGGTGGGCCAGTCGACTTCCTAACCCTGACTGTTGTGTAGCCCTTGGACTGTGTCTTTTTACACAGTGGAACTTGAGGCTCATTCCGGCCCACCAGTGGGAAGCTGTAGTCCTGGGGTGGAAGCCGCTGTGCTCAGACAGCCCAGGCTCGCCCTAATTTAGTAAGTCGCCAGGTTTGCTCATGTTATTGAGAATTCCTCAAAATACCATTGAGATGTTTCTAAGAGACTGCAGGGTGAATAAAAGCGTGACCTTTTAATTTTCCTTCTCAGCAGTGGTAGCTTCCTTTTGGTATCTGGTTAAGAGCAGGAGCCTTGGACTGTTGCAAGAGCAGTCCATTTCAACAACTCTTGGGATACCACCAAGGTAATCCCAGGATAGGGTTTTCTCCACATGGGCCTGTCATCGCCTCTTGCGGGACTTTCTGTTGCATGGACTCTAGCCGTGTGTGGGCCCAGTGCTTGCAGTGTGCGGGCTCTCTGGCTGTGGCATGCTGGACTTAGCTGTCTTGCA
Source organism: Oreotragus oreotragus (assembly GCA_006410675.1). Lineage (NCBI taxonomy): Eukaryota > Metazoa > Chordata > Mammalia > Artiodactyla > Bovidae > Oreotragus > Oreotragus oreotragus. Next base: position 122,676 of record SJYX01003796.1, read on the forward strand.
GGCTGTGGGGTCTCAGGTCCTGGACCAGGGACCACACCAGTGCCTCCTGCATTGCAAGGCGGATTCTTAACCACTGGACCACCAGGCACTTCCCTCTCCAGTCATTTTCTTGGGTTCCTGGGGAGGCTCCTCTGACCTCTGGTTGGGCCCAGGGCCGCCGCACTCACCGCACTGTTGGGAGGCTGTGCCGCCCTCTCTCCATGTCTGTTGAGCTGTCCCAGGGCCCTGGAAAACCCTGAAAGTTGCGGCTGATGAAGACACTGTAGAAGGAGAGGCTTGATGTAAGGAGACAACCAGTGGTCCCCTTTAGGGCTTGCAAACACTGACAAGAAAAGAGCCCACCTCGTTGTCCTCGTCTCTGGGAAGAATTCTGGTTTTCAGATTCGTTGCACATCTAATGTTTATAGAAGTTCACATTGCTGTGCTGGAAGAAGGATGGTTCAGGACTGAACTCGCTGTTCAGTTGTTAATGATCCCAAGTTCTTCCTTAATTAGGACAAGGAACGATGAGCATATTCATTGAGAATTTCCTGCTGGGTGCTTCAGCAGGTATATAATTAAATGTCTCGTTGATCCTCATAAAAACCTTGGGAAATGGTCCAGTTATATTTCCATTTAACCAAAGGGAGGATGGAGGATTAAAGCTTGCCTGGTCTCCACAACCAATGAGCAGGGAACTGAGTTCAGATCCAGGCCAGGGATCTTGGTGCCTGCAGCTGTGGCACTGTTTTCCCCCACTCTCCTCACTCTGGCTCAGTGTATTTGTTTAAACTTTGATAATTTGTGTGGTACATGTTAAGATGCTTATGGCATTATCCTGCATCTGATGAATTAGGAGTGTTTGGAGAACCCAGCTCTTGGCTTTGCTTGTATTCTTTCCTTTACGTCAGTTTATGCATCTGTCTTTCAGAATCATCCTTTTCTAGGTCTGGCTCATGTGCTTAGGCAGAGATTCTTAAAGCTGCGCTAGCATCAGAATCACCAGGAAGGCCCGTTAAACGAAACTGCTGGGCTCTACCCCAGAGTTTCTCGTTCGTCAGGTCTGAGTGAAGCCAAGAATGTGCATCTCTAAACAGTTTCCCAGGCCAGGGGCCTACATGCCGAGAACACTAGACTGTGTGTCTGTCTTGAAAAGTTCTACCACATCTCAGCTAAAAGTAATTTTTATTCTGACTTCTGGAGCAGCAGTTTTATTCTGACACTCATGGTCACTGTTGCTCCTGTTGCCTTCTGTAGGGGTGAGTGGTGTCCAGCGCCCCTGTCATAAATTCTCACTTCTGTGATTGCCTCTGTGTATGTGCCTTTGCACCTGGGAGGGTGTTAAGTAAATCTATAATGGATGAACACCCTGAATTAAACTTGTTTTCTCAATGGGCAGTTGAAGAGGTAGTTGTGACTCCCTTTCCACAAGGACAGCTCTAGTACCAGAAAGGAAAGGGTGTTTCTTCTTGCCATTCACCTTCTGAGGATTGGATTTTGCCAGCCGGGTCCAGACAGGGAGTGTGTGATGTGGGCAGCAGCTGTGAATGTAGCTGGGTGCAACTGGGATTTATCTTTGAATGAATAATTTGATATCACACATGTGTTTCAAAACAAATTGTCCTTGGATTTATGATAGGGGCCTCTGGTATGAAAACTTTCTGATCTTTGTGGCTAAGGTCTCAAGTATGGAAGATTCCTTGACTCAAGGTGAATTTAGAATGGGGTGGGGGATAGGGGAAGAGGCAAATGTGATAGTAACTGTATTTAGTGACCAGTGTAGCCCAGTTGCAGAAGAAAAGCAAGAAGCAAGGGAGAGAGGGAAAGATACGCTCACCTGAGTGCAGAGTTCCAGAAAATGGCAGAGAGAGGCAAGAAGGGCTTTTTCAATGAACGATGCAAAGAAATAGAAGAAAACAACAGGATGGGGAACGACTACCGATCACTTCAAGAAAATATGAGGTATCGAAAGCACATTGCATGCAGTGATGGACATAGTAAAAGAGAGAAGTGGTGAAGACCTAACAGAAGCAGAAGAGATCAAAAAGAGGTGGCAGGAATATACATAAAACTGCACAGAAGAGATATTACTGACCCGGATAACCACAATAGNTTCAAGAAAATATGAGGTATCGAAAGCACATTGCATGCAGTGATGGACATAGTAAAAGAGAGAAGTGGTGAAGACCTAACAGAAGCAGAAGAGATCAAAAAGAGGTGGCAGGAATATACATAAAACTGCACAGAAGAGATATTACTGACCCGGATAACCACAATAGTGTGATCACTCACCTAGAGCCAGACATCCTGGAGTGTGAAGTCAAGCGGGCCTTAAGCAGCACAGCTGCCACTAAAGTTAGTGGGGATGATGAAATTCCAGTAGAGCTACTTAAAATCCTAAAAGATGATGCTTTCAAAGTGATCCACTCAGCATGTCAGGAAATTGGAAAACCCAGCAGCGGCCGCAGGACTGGAGAAGGTCAGTCTTCATCCCAGTTTCCCAAGAAGTCAGTACTAAAGAACGTTCGAGTTCAGTTCAGTTCTGTCGCTCAGTCCTGTCTGACTCTTGCGTGACCCCGTGAACCACAGCACGCCAGGCCTCCCTGTTTATCACCAGCTGCCGGAGTCCAACCAAACCCATGTTCATTGTGTCGGTGATGCCATCCAACCATCTCATCCTCTGTTGTCCCCTTCTCTTCCTTCCTTAACTCTTTTCCAGCGTCAGGGTCTTTTCAAATGAGTCAGCTCTTTGCATCAGGTGGCCAAAGTATTGGAGTTTCAGCTTCAGAATCAGTCCTTCCAATGAACACCCAGGACTGATCTCCTTTAGCATGGACTGGTTGGATCTCCTTGCAGTCCAAGGGACTCTCAAAAGTCTTCTCCAACACCACAGTTCAAAAGCATCAATTCTTCGGCACTCAACTTCTTTATGAATGTTCAAACTACTGGACAATTGCGCTTATCTCCCATGCTAGTAATGTTATGCTCAAAATCCTTCAAGCTAGGCTTCAGCAGTACTTGAATCAAGAACTTCCAGATGTACAAGCTGGGTTTAGAAAAGGCAGAGGAACTAGAGATCAAATTGCCAACATTCACTGGATCGTAGAGAAAGCAAGGGAATTCCAGAAAAACATCTACTTCTGTTACGTTGAGTACGCTAAAGCCTTTGACTGTGTGCAACATAACAAAACTGTGGGAAACTCATCAAGAGATGAGAATACCAGACCATGTTACCTGTCTCTTGAGAAACCTGTATGCAGGTCAAGAAGCAACAGTTACAACCTTATTGTTCAAAATTGAGAAAGGAGTACATCAAGGCTGTACATTGTCACCCTGTTTATTTAACTCATATGCAGAGCACATCATTCGAAATGCTGGGCTGGCTGAGTTACAAGTGGAATCAAGATTGCTGAGAGAAATATCAACAACCTCAGGTATGCAGATGATACCACTCTTAATTGCAGAAGGCGAAAGGAACTAAAGAGCCTCTTGATGAGGGTGAAACAGGAGAGTGAAAAAGCTGGCTAAAAGTCAGCATTCAAAACATGAAGATCATGACATTTGCTGCTATGACTGCATGGCAAATAGAAGGGTAAAAGGTGGAAGCAGTGATACATTTCCTCTTCTTGGGTTCTGAAATCACTGTGGATGGTGACTGCAACCTTGAAATTAGAAGACAATTGCTTCTTGGAATGAAAGCTATGACCAAGGCAGTGTGTTAAAAAGCAGAGACATCACTTGCGGATAAAGTTCCATATAATCAATGCTATGGTCTTTGCAGTGGTCAGGTATGGATGTGAGAGTTGGACCATAAAAGAAGGCAGAGTGCCGAAGAATTGATGCTTTCGAACTGTGGTGCTGGAGAAGAGTCTTGAGAATGTGTTGGACAACAAGGAGATCATACCAGTGAGTCCTAAAGGAACTCAATCCTGAATACTCATTGGAAGGACTGACACTGAAGCTGAAGCTCCAGTTCTTTGGCCACCTGATGGGAAGAGCCGATTCATTGGAAAAGACCCTGATGCTGGCAGAGATTGAAGGTAGAAGGAGAAGAGGGTGATAGAAGATGAGATGGTTGGATGGCATCACTGATTCAATGGACTTGAACTTGAGCAAACTCGGGGAGATGGTGAGGGACCGGGAAGCCAGGCATGCTGCAGTCCATGGGGTCACAAAGAGTCGGCCGCAGCTTGGTGACTGAGCAACAGCAACAGCAGCCCGGTTGCAGCCAGGCTGGGCAGTCGCCTGTCTTAGGTCCCACAGGTGTGTCCGGCGGAACATCAGTCCTGGGAAGCGGGCGGGGGCCCTCAGGGTGGGGCTGCGCTGGCGAGAAGGAATGGGGACTCATCTTCACCGAGTGCTGGCTTTGCGTGCAAGCGCTTCCCCACATGCTGTTTCATTTGCTCGCCTGACATCTTGGAGGAGGTGGTTATTCTCTAGTTCCTCTCCTGATGATGACACTTGTATGGAGAGATAGTAAGTGGTGTGTGCTGCAACTGATAGGTCTGTGTGGTGGATCCACATCTGTGGTTTCTCCACTTCACTGTGGTGATGTGAACTTTATGAAGAACACTTTGGTGCTGATAACTTTCACTGTAGGGGTCTGCTCCTTGACCAAGAAGCCGGAGAAAGAGAGTCTCAGTTGCAGTGGGCCAGTGGCCAGTGGGCCACGATCTGCCTAGGCAGAGGACAGAGAGGGTTTTTGAGGTAGCAGCCCTACATAACAGACGTTGAGAGCACATGCAGTTGAGTTTTATAGCCACCTCAATCTAGATGGCTGTAGTATATGCCAAGAGCTCTGCCAGATGGTAATGCCGAACACAGACCCTCCCACAGTCTCAGCCTGAGAGAGACAGTTGCAGTGCCACTGAATTCTTTTTAAGCTTGTGCGTTTATTATCATTTTAAAATGATTCTTGTAGGTTTCTGTTGGCTGCGCTGGGTCCTCTTGCTGCCCGGGCTTTTCTCTAGGCCCTGCGCGCGGGGCCACTGCAGCTGTGGTGGGCGTCTCACGGCAGTGGCCTCTCGTCGCAGAGCACCGGCTCTGGGCACGTGACTTCAGTAGCTGGCACACAGGTTTAGTTGCCCCTTGGCATGGGGCATGTTCCGGGACCAGAGATCAAACCTACGTGTCACACGTTGGCAGGTGGATGTTTATCCGCTGAGCCACCAGGGAAGCCCCTGCAGGGTGGATGCTTAACCACTGGACTACCAGGGAAGTTCCCGTAATTCTTGTTTTTAATTGAAGGATAGTTGATTTATCATGTTGTGTCAGTTTCTACTCTACAGCAAAGTGATTCAGTTATCCATGAATACATACTATTTTTCATATTCTTTCCATTATGGTTTGTTACAGGATATTGAATATCTTTCCCTTTGCTGTAGGGTAGGACCTTGCTTTATCTTTTTTTTTTTTTTTTATAGTAGTTTGTATTTGCTAATCCTAAACTCCTTCTTTATCCTTCCCCTTTCCCATTTGGTAACTGGTTCTAAATTTCTGTGTCTGTGCGTCTGTTTCTGTTTGTAAATAAGTTCATCTGTGTCACATTTTAGCTTCACAATAAGTGATATCATATAGCGCTTGTCTTTCTCTTGCTGACTTCACTTCGTACGATCACCTCTGGGTCCGTCCGTGTTGCTGCAGATGGCATTATTTCATTCTTTTTTTGTAACGAATATTCCTTTTTTCATATATACGTGCTCCATCTGTCCGTGGGCGTTTAGCTGGTTTCCATGTCTTGGCTATTGTAAAGAGTGCTGCTGTGAGCCTAAGAGTGCCTGTTGCCTCTTTGAATTAGAGTTTGCTCCAGATGGATTCCCAGGAGCGGGCTTGCTGGGCTGTATGGGAGCTGACTTTTTAAGGAACCTCTATACTGTTTTCTGCAGTGGCTGTCCCAGTTTACATTCCCACCAGTCTTGGTGGGAATGTAAATTTTTTCCACATCCTCTTCAGCATTTATTATTTCTAGACAGTTTTACGATGGCCATTCTGACCAGTGTGAGGTGGAACCTCATTGTAGTATTTTTTAAATTTTATTTATTTTTAATTGGAGGATAATTGCTTTACAATGTTGTGTATACATGTTGCATACAGCAACATGAATCAGCCATAGGTATAAATATATCCCCTCCCTCTTGAGTCTTCCTCCCACCCCCACATTGTGGTTTTAATTTGAATTTCTGTAATAATTAGTGCAGGAGCAGGCTTGCACAGTTAGAACTGGACATGGAACAACAGACTGGTTCCAAATAGGAAAAAGAGTACGTCAAGGCTGTATATTGTCACCCTGCTTATTTAACTTATATGCAGGGTACATCATGAGAAATGCTGGGCCATAAGATCATGGCATCTGGTCCCATCACTTCATGGGAAATAGATGGGGAAACAGTGGAAGCAGTGTCAGACTTTATTTTTTTTGGTTCCAAAGTCACTGCAGATGGTGACTGCAGCCATGAAATTAAAAGTCGCTTACTCCTTGGAAGAAAAGTTATGACCAACCTAGATAGCATATTCAAAAGCAGAGACATTACTCTGCCAACAAAGGTCCGTCTAGTCGAGGCTATGGTTTTTCCAGTGGTCATGTATGGATATGAGAGTTGGACTGTGAAGAAAGCTGAGCACCGAAAAATTGATGCTTTTGAACTGTGGTGTTGGAGAAGACTCTTGAGAGTCCCTTGGACTGCTAGGAAATCCAACCGGTCCATCCTAAAGGAGATCAGTCCTAGATGTTCATTGGAAGTACTGATGCTGAGGCTGAAACTCCAATACTTTGGCCACCTCATGCGAAGAGTTGACACATTGGAAAAGACTCTGATGCTGGGAGGAATTAGGGGCAGGAGGAGAAGGGGATGACAGAGGATGAGAGGCTGGATGGCATCACCGAATCAATGGACAGGGGTTTGCGTGAACTCTGGGAGTTGGTGATGGACAGGGAGGCCTGGCATGCTGCGATTCATGGGGTCGCAAAGAGTCGGACACGACTGAGCGACTGAACTGAACACTGCTGTCGAGCATCTTTTCATGTGGTTATTGGCCATCTGTATGTCTTCTTTGGAGAAGTGAATAGACTGCTTTTAGTGGTTTCGTTAGATGCCCAGGCTCCATTCAACTGCTTACCTGTATTGTACGTGGAATGAGAGACTTGTTCAGCTTGATGAAGGGACTGCTGCTCTCACTCCCTCTGTCTGGCTCTAGCAGCTTCCTGAGCTGTGCGCCTGTTTATCATCACAGGATCACCCTGGGAGCCATGAAAGCTCTTTCCTTTGGGAAAATCTGATGAAACTTGTAGCAAGTAGGCACTGTGGCGACAGGTGTCTATTTACATTTCCTAGAGCTAGTTAGGCCACCAGGATGCCCGGCAGCGGCCCAGCAAGGCGGAGGGTGCTGTTGCTTGGGCCTGCCGTGGGAAGTGGTGGGTGTGCTGTGGGGTGAAGGAACAGTGTCTGGGTGCCAGGCCAGCTGTATTGCCCTCCCTGTGGGTCAGAGGTTTATGTGGGGGTCACTGGATCACTTGTGATTCCAAAACGTGCTGCTCGTGGTTACAGAGGGTGAATTTTACCTTAGAGAGCAAGTTGGAATCACGATGAGACCGTTCCAAACCCCCTGAAGGAGGCGAATCCTGCAGGGTGTGTGGGTATCCGAGTGCAGACATGGCCCTTTCCTCCTCCTTTTTCTCTGGAGCAAAGCAGCCCTTTCAGGCTGAGACTGGACGTCTCAGTTGTGGCGGCCTCTGCTCTCAACCTCTCTCTCCCGTGTCTGCCGTGGCTCAGGTTTCCCCACGATCGTCATGGCCCCTTTGCAGGTGGGCACACAGGGGCTTATAGAACAGGCTCCTTTCTGTATCCTGTGACCACTCTGAACATGATTAGATTCTTTTCATGAATGAGAAAGAAATCTGAGTAACAGAAGCGGGATCTGCACCTGTGCTTTGAGAGCTGGGCTGGTTGGCCGGAAAGGACGTTCCAGAGCACCATGGACCTGTGTCCCAAAGCCCAGACACAGGAGCCCGGGGCCCAGCCACAGCAGCCGCTCCTGGGTCCTGTTCAGCACTCTGAAGCCAGAGGCTCCCTGCAAGCAGAAGTTACCCCTGGCCCCACACAAAAACTCCGGAAAAGCTCTGAAGGGCTTGGAGGAGATCAAAGGCACCCTTATCAACCCAGACTTCCTCAAACAGAAGAGAGATCAGGAGATCTCCGAAATTTCCCCTTGTAGACTTTCACCACCCAACCCTAGTTCTGCGCTGCTCTCCCCTGAGAAGGGGAGAGAGGAAGCATGTCCGACTGCTGGTGCCTCTGGAGAGGAGTCCTGTGCCACGCCTCTGCGTGCCATCTTTCTGGGTGCTCTTCCTGTGTGTCTTCGGTGTCGCCTGAGCACCCATCGTAACACCATCATTTGTGGGACCCAGTGCAGCATGAAGGTGCAGGGCTGCCTCCTCAAAAAGCAGGGGGAAAGTACCATTAAAGGTGCTGGAGTATGCTCAGATGCAAGTGGGTGAAAGGCTTGCTCCTGCCAAGTTGCTCCTGCCCATCCGATGTGCTGTAGTGCAGCCAGCCTGGGATAAGCCACGGCTGGCACCTCGCCCAGCTCCAGGACATAGCAAGGTGTGTGCTGCTGAACAGCCCTACTGGTTTTGGTCGCGCGCCTGTAGGCAGCAGCAGCACATGGTTACCTGGCCTGGGAGGGGATGGCCAGATCCTGGGACACAGGCGGGCAGGGGCGCTGGTGGTCATGCACCTGTCCGAGGGTGGAGGGACCACCTGTGAAGCTATACTCCGCATCATGTGCCGTTGTGATGGACTTGGCTTATGAAACACAAATCAAAAGATAGATTTGTTAAGAATTTCTGTATATCTACTGCAGAGTGTTAAAACCCGAGCTCCAGGCCCTTTTGAACGTGGGGTCTTACGCAGCCACATAGGTGCACACCATGAAGCTAGTCCTTGGTACGGCATCTGCTGCTGCTGCTGCTGCTAAGTCACTTCAGTCGTGTCCGACTCTGTGTGACCCCATAGACAGCAGNTTCATGGGGTCGCAAAGAGTCGGACACGACTGAGCGACTGAACTGAACACTGCTGTCGAGCATCTTTTCATGTGGTTATTGGCCATCTGTATGTCTTCTTTGGAGAAGTGAATAGACTGCTTTTAGTGGTTTCGTTAGATGCCCAGGCTCCATTCAACTGCTTACCTGTATTGTACGTGGAATGAGAGACTTGTTCAGCTTGATGAAGGGACTGCTGCTCTCACTCCCTCTGTCTGGCTCTAGCAGCTTCCTGAGCTGTGCGCCTGTTTATCATCACAGGATCACCCTGGGAGCCATGAAAGCTCTTTCCTTTGGGAAAATCTGATGAAACTTGTAGCAAGTAGGCACTGTGGCGACAGGTGTCTATTTACATTTCCTAGAGCTAGTTAGGCCACCAGGATGCCCGGCAGCGGCCCAGCAAGGCGGAGGGTGCTGTTGCTTGGGCCTGCCGTGGGAAGTGGTGGGTGTGCTGTGGGGTGAAGGAACAGTGTCTGGGTGCCAGGCCAGCTGTATTGCCCTCCCTGTGGGTCAGAGGTTTATGTGGGGGTCACTGGATCACTTGTGATTCCAAAACGTGCTGCTCGTGGTTACAGAGGGTGAATTTTACCTTAGAGAGCAAGTTGGAATCACGATGAGACCGTTCCAAACCCCCTGAAGGAGGCGAATCCTGCAGGGTGTGTGGGTATCCGAGTGCAGACATGGCCCTTTCCTCCTCCTTTTTCTCTGGAGCAAAGCAGCCCTTTCAGGCTGAGACTGGACGTCTCAGTTGTGGCGGCCTCTGCTCTCAACCTCTCTCTCCCGTGTCTGCCGTGGCTCAGGTTTCCCCACGATCGTCATGGCCCCTTTGCAGGTGGGCACACAGGGGCTTATAGAACAGGCTCCTTTCTGTACCCTGTGACCACTCTGAACATGATTAGATTCTTTTCATGAATGAGAAAGAAATCTGAGTAACAGAAGCGGGATCTGCACCTGTGCTTTGAGAGCTGGGCTGGTTGGCCGGAAAGGACGTTCCAGAGCACCATGGACCTGTGTCCCAAAGCCCAGACACAGGAGCCCGGGGCCCAGCCACAGCAGCCGCTCCTGGGTCCTGTTCAGCACTCTGAAGCCAGAGGCTCCCTGCAAGCAGAAGTTACCCCTGGCCCCACACAAAAACTCCGGAAAAGCTCTGAAGGGCTTGGAGGAGATCAAAGGCACCCTTATCAACCCAGACTTCCTCAAACAGAAGAGAGATCAGGAGATCTCCGAAATTTCCCCTTGTAGACTTTCACCACCCAACCCTAGTTCTGCGCTGCTCTCCCCTGAGAAGGGGAGAGAGGAAGCATGTCCGACTGCTGGTGCCTCTGGAGAGGAGTCCTGTGCCACGCCTCTGCGTGCCATCTTTCTGGGTGCTCTTCCTGTGTGTCTTCGGTGTCGCCTGAGCACCCATCGTAACACCATCATTTGTGGGACCCAGTGCAGCATGAAGGTGCAGGGCTGCCTCCTCAAAAAGCAGGGGGAAAGTACCATTAAAGGTGCTGGAGTATGCTCAGATGCAAGTGGGTGAAAGGCTTGCTCCTGCCAAGTTGCTCCTGCCCATCCGATGTGCTGTAGTGCAGCCAGCCTGGGATAAGCCACGGCTGGCACCTCGCCCAGCTCCAGGACATAGCAAGGTGTGTGCTGCTGAACAGCCCTACTGGTTTTGGTCGCGCGCCTGTAGGCAGCAGCAGCACATGGTTACCTGGCCTGGGAGGGGATGGCCAGATCCTGGGACACAGGCGGGCAGGGGCGCTGGTGGTCATGCACCTGTCCGAGGGTGGAGGGACCACCTGTGAAGCTATACTCCGCATCATGTGCCGTTGTGATGGACTTGGCTTATGAAACACAAATCAAAAGATAGATTTGTTAAGAATTTCTGTATATCTACTGCAGAGTGTTAAAACCCGAGCTCCAGGCCCTTTTGAACGTGGGGTCTTACGCAGCCACATAGGTGCACACCATGAAGCTAGTCCTTGGTACGGCATCTGCTGCTGCTGCTGCTGCTAAGTCACTTCAGTCGTGTCCGACTCTGTGTGACCCCATAGACAGCAGCCCACCAGGCTCCCCCATCCCTGGGATTCTCCAGGCAAGAATACTGGAGTGGGTTGCCATTTCCTTCTCCAATGCATGAAAATCAGCCTGCATGTCTTGAACATCTTCCATGTGGCTGGTATGAGGATGCGAAAGTTAGAAGGACATGTTCCCACCTCACATATCTTACATTAAGCAGGTGAATTGAGGAGTAGTGTCTGCAGGTTGTCATGGGAGTGTAGAAGAGAGGTGCCTAACTGCTTGGGTTGGAAAGATGAGGTGGCCTTGAAGGATACATGGGAGTTTGGTTAGCGTTTAGTGGGTAGAGGACATGTTTTAGTTTGGTCTCCCCAAGACAAGGATTTGAGTGCATGTAGCTTATGTGTCACACACGACTTAGCGACTTCACTTTCACTTTTCACTTTCATTCATTGGAGAAGGAAATGGCAGCCCACTCCAGTGTTCTTGCCTGGAGAATCCCAGGGACGGGGGAGCCTGGTGGGCTGCCGTCTGTGGGGTTGCATAGAGTGGGACATGACTGAAGTGACTTAGCAGCAGCAGCAGCTTATGTGCAAGATGGAATGAACAGTGGTCAGCGGGTGGGACAGGGAGCTGGAAGGGGAGGTACATTATCCAGCAACTTTACACCACAGGCCACTGGAGAGTCACATTTGGAGACACTGAGGAACAGTGCAGGTCGTCCGCCTCAGAGCTCCCCGTCTGATTGGGGGAGCTGCACCCTCCGCCGGGTCAGCAGACTCATCCCCTGCAGGGCCGCATAGGAGGGCCACATGCAGCCTCTATCACATATTTTTCTTCGGTTGTTTTGTTTTATATGTTGTTGTTCAGTCGCTCAGTTGTGTCTGAGTCTTAGGACGCCAGGCTGCCCTCCCCTTCACCATCACCTGCAGTTTCCTCAAACTCACGTACACTGAGTCAGTTATGCCATCCAACTATCTTATCTTCTGTTGTCCCCTTCTCTCCTCCTGCCATCAGTCTTTCCCAGCATCAGGGTCTTTTCCAGTGAGTCAGGTCTTCACATCAGGTGACCAGAGTATCACAAAGCTTCAGCATCAGTCGTTCCAGTGAATACTCATGGTTGATTTCCTTTAGAATTGACTAGTTTGATCTCCCTGCAGTTCAAGGGACCCTCAAGAGTCTTCTCCAAAACCACATCAAACTGAACCAAAAAGCATCAGTTCTTCTGCGCTCAGCCTTCTTTATGGTCCAGCTCTTATATCCACAATGAGTACTAGAAAAACCATACTTTGCCTATTCAGACCTTTGTCAGCAAACTGATGTCTCTGCTTTCTAGTAGGCTATCTGGTCATAGCTTTTCTTCCAAGGAGCAAGGGTCTTTTAATTACATGGCTACAGTCACCATCTGCAGTGATTTTGGAGCCTAAAAAAATAAAGTCTCTCAGTTTCCATTTTTCCCCATGTTTGCCGTGAAGTGATGGGACTGGATGCCATGATCTTAGTCTTTTGAATGTTGAGTTTTAAGCCAGCCTTTTCACTCTCCTTTTTCACCTTCATCAAGATCCTCCTTAGTTCCTCTTTACTTTCAGCCATTAGGGTGGTATCATCTGCATATCTGAGGTTTTTGATATTTCTCTTGGCAATCTTGATTCCAGCTTGTGCTTCATCCAGCCCAGCATTTTATATGATGTACTCTGCATATAAGTTCAATAAACAGGGTGACAATATACAGCCTTGATGTACTCCTTTCCCAGTTTAGAGCCAGTCTGTTGTTCCATGTCCAGTTCTAACTGTTGCTTCTTGACCTGCATACAGATTTATCAGGAGGCAGGTAAGGTGGTCTGGTATTCCCATCTCTTTCAGAATTTTCCAGTTTGTTGTGATCCACACAGTCAAAGGCTTTAGCATAGTCAGTGAAGCAGAAATAGATGTTTTTCTGGAATTCTCTTGCTTTTCCTAGATCCAGTGGATCTTGACAATTTGATCTCTGGCTCCTCTGCCTTTTCTAAATCCAGCTTGTACATCTGGAAGTTGTCAGTCACATACTTTTGAAGCCTAAGCTTGAAGGATTTTGAACTTTACCTTGCTAGCATGTGAAATGAGCGCAGTTGTCCAGTAGTTTGAACATTCTGTGGCATTGCCCTTATTTGGGATTGGAATGAAAACGGACCTTTTCCAGTCCTATGGCCACTGCTGAGTTTTCCAGATTTGCTGGCATATTGAGTGCAGCCCTTTAACAGCATCATCTTTGACGATTTGAAATAACTCTGCTGAAATTCCATCACTTCCACTAGCCTTGTTTGTAGTAATGCCTTCTAAGGCCCACTTGACTTCACACTCCATGATGTCTGGCTCTAGGTGAGTGATCACACCCCCATGGTTATCTGGGTCATTAAGACCTTTTTTGTACAGTACTGTGTATTCTTGCCATCTCTTACATCTATCTGCTTCTGTTAGGTCCTTGCTGTTTCTGTCATTTATTGTGTCCATCTTTGCATGAAATGTTCCTTGTTATCTGATTTTCTTGAAGAGATCTCTAGTCTTTCCCATTCTGTTGTTTTCTCTTTCTCTTTGCATTGTTCATTTAAAAAGGCTTTCTTATCTCTCCTTGGCATTCTCTGAAACTCTGCAGTCAGTTAGGTATCTTCTTTTTTTTGCCTTGCCTTTTGCTTCTCCTTTTTTCAGCTATTTGTAAGCTCTCCACAGACAACCATTTTGCCTTCTTGCATTTCTTTTTCTTTGGGATGGTTTTGGTTACCACCTCCTGTGCAGTGTTATGAACCTCCATCCATAGTTCTTGAGGCACTCTGTCTGTCAGATCTAATCCCTTAAATCTGTTTGTCACTTCCACTGTATAATCGTAAGGGATTTGATTAAGGCCATACCTTTATGGCCTAGTGGTTTCCCCTATTTTCTTCATATAAATCTGAATTTGGCAAGAAGGGGCTCATGGTCTGAGCCACACTCAGCTTCAGGTGTTGTTTTTGTTGACTGTATAGAGCTTCTCCATCTTTGACTGCAAAGAATATAATCAGTCTGATTTTTGTACTGATCATCTGGTGATGTCCGTGTGTAGAGTGGTCTGTTTGTATTGTTGGAAGAGGATGTTTGGTATGACCAGTGCATTCTCTTGGCAGAACTCTGTTAGCTTTTGCCCTGCTTCATTTTATACTCCAAGGCTAAATTTGCCTGTTCCTCCAGGTATCTCTTTTTTTTTCCCCTCCAGGTGTCTCCTGACTTCCAATTTTTGCATTCCAGTCCTCTGTGGTGAAAAGGGCATCTCTTTTTTGAGGGGGTTGTTAATTATAGAAGGTCTTGTTGGTTTTAACCCTTTTAAAATGTAAAAATCACTTTGAACTCACAGACTACATGAATACAAGACATGGACTGTAGTTTGCCGACCCCTAATCTGTTCAGTAATAACATGAACCACCGACTGGGCTGCTTCCAGCTAGCATTAATCCTCAGTTGGCACTTGGGGCCCGTCTCTGTGAGGCAGAGAGGCCTCCAGCAGCAGTGGAACACTCTCAGGTGAAGAGATGCCAGTGCTGGCAGCTGGAAATTGAGCCAGCATGTCCAGAGATCAGAGAGCAGCAGGCCCTGGAGAGGTGTTGGGTGGCCAGCCATGGGCCCTGCGGGCACAGCAGCAGAGAGGTGTGTGGGCTGGGAGGTGGGGAGATTCAGAGTGACTTGTACCTGATGAGGAAACAAGTGATTTCAGGAGGAGAAGCAGGAAGTCTAGCTAGGCTAGTGCATTCATTACTCCAGATAAGAGTTGATAGCTGTTGCTCAGTCTAAGGGGAGGCCCTGGAGGTGGTGAGATGTGGCCAAGTCTGGATGTACTTTGAAGGTGGAGTCTTTGGGATTTTTCTGAGCACCAGGTGTGGAGTGTGAGAGAGCACAAGTTCAGAGTACTTAGTCTGAGCAGCTGGATGGGTGGAGCTGAGACAGGAAGTTCAGGGAGGGGTTTGGGGACTTGGTTCCTTCCCTGTGCCCCTGTAAGGTCAGAGTAAGCCATGACAGAATCTGGCTCTCGAAACGAGTTTGCAGAAGCAGTGTGGGGTGGTGGTAGAAACCTCCAGTTTCTGTTTTTGGTCTTTTTTTTCTGACCTTGATAAAGTGAGTGCTTTTGCTTGTAAAATTGCTCGACACTTTTCTTCCAAGCATTCCTTTTGGTCTCACATTTGGTAGCCATGAACGGTGATGATTACCTTGCACTTTGTATTTCTGTAGAATCTTTTTCTTGTGTTTATATTAAAAGGAATTTATGGTCATTTTTGAAAACAAAAAACAAAACTGTAATACCAGGTAGTATAGCATGATGTTAAGAGAGTGGACTCTGGGCCCAGACTGCCTTTGTTCACATACTGTTCACTTTCTTGGGGGAGATATAGCTTCTGCGTGCCTCCTTGGGCTGTGGTGAGGCTTAAATGAGTAAAAAGATGGAAAGCACTTGGCACATCACAGGTTCTCAGTGAGAATTAGAATCTGTCGTCATTGTTACAGAGGCAGAAACAGGCAGGTTCACGGTCAGTGGTAAGGACCGTTTAGGGAGGAGTATGGGGCACTTTGGTAGCTCCTAGAAGGAGAGGCCAGAGAAGGCAGTGGCACCCCACTCCAGGACTCTTGCCTGGAAAATCCCATGGACGGAGGAGGCTGGTGGGCTGCAGTCCATGGGGTTGCAAAGAGTCAGACACAACTGAGCGGCTTCACTTACACTTTTCACTTTCATGCATTGGAGAAGGAAATGGCAACCCACTCCAGTGTTCTTGCCTGGAGAGGAGAATCCCAGGGACAGCAGAGCCTGGCGGGCTGCTGTCTATGGAGTTGCACAGAGTTGGACACGACTGAAGCGACTTAGCAGCAGCAGCAGCAGGAGGAGAGGGCTTATTAACCTGGACTTTGAGGGGAGCGGGAGGACTTCCTGTGGAAGGAACACTGCAGCTGAGGCTTGAAACTGCGTTATCTTGAAGAAGGGGCAGGAGTGGTCAGCCAGATGCAGAGCCTCAGAAGCAGAAGGGGAGTTGTATGTGGCTCCAGGGCAAGGCCGCAGAATGACCGTGAGCCATTTTAAGCATCTCAAGGTCTGTGGCTGTTTCCGAATAGGTTTCATCCCAAGAAAGTGGCTGCTCTGGGGTGTGCTGCCCTTCTTTTTTTTCCTGCTAGAACATTTCGTTGCTGTTTTTGTTCAGTCGTTAAGTCACGTCCAAGTCTTTGGGACCCCATGGGCTGCAGCATGCCAGGCTTTCCGGTTCTTGACTCTCTCGCGGAGGCTGCCAAGTTCGTGCTCATTGAGTCAGTGGGTCCTGTCTAACCAGCTCATCCTCTGTCGTCCTGTTTGCCTCTTGTCCTCGATCTTTCCCAGCATCAGGATCTCTTCCAGTGAGTCGGCTCTTCGGATCAGGTGGCCAAAGTATTGAAGCTTCAGCATCAGTCCTTCCAGTGAATATTCAGGGTATTGATTTCCTTTAGGATTGACTGGTTTGATCTCCTTGCTGGAATGTTTAAACTCCTGGAATTCACAGATTTTTTAAATATTTGAAATCTTGAGAAACAGGCTGCCTTCAGTTTAGTGAGTGTGTTTTGAGCAACTACTGTGTGGAAAGTGAATGTAGATAAATAAAACATATGGCTTGCCGTCATCTTCTAGTAGAGCTAAAGCTCCAGCAGCCTTAGCTCTGGGCCCTGGACTCCTCTGTACACCCAGGGGTCAGCCCAGCCCTTGTGCAGAGTTTTCCCCAACAGAACCTTAGCTGAGTCCAGAGACAGCCCTTGATACCTGCTTCCAAACAGGTGAACCTTAGCTTTTGGAAGCAGCAAGAGAGAAGCAACTCTTCACATAAAATAAGTTTTCAATAGATTAATGGCTGATTTCCTCTCAGAAACCATCAGTTTAGTTCAGTCACTCAGTCTTGTCCGACTCTACAACCCCATGGACTGAAGCATGTCAGGCTTCCCTGTCCATCAGCAGCTCCTGGAGCTTGCTCAGACTCATGTCCATTGAGTCGGTGATGCCATCCAACTATCTCATCCTCTGTCATCCCTTTCTCCTCCTGCCTTTGGTCTTTCCCAGCATCAGGGTCTTTTCCAAGGAGTCAGTTCTTCTCAGCCAATGGCCAAAGTATTGGAATTTCAGCTTCAGCATCAGTCCTTCCAGTGAATATTCAGGACTGATTTCCTTGCAGTCCACGGGACTGTCAAGAGTCTTCTCCAGCGCCATAGTTCAAAAGCATCAGTTCTTCAGCGCTCAGCCTTCTTTATAGTCCAACTCTCACATCCATACATGACTACCGGAAAAACCATAGCTTTGGCTAGCCAGATCTTTGTGGGCAAAGTAATGTCTCTGCTTTGTAATATGCTGTCTAGGTTGGTCATACCTTTTCTTACAAGGAGCAAGCGTCTTTTCATTTCATGGCTGCAGTCACCATCTGCAGTGATTTTGGAGCCCCCCAAAATAAAATCTCTTACTGTTTCCATTTTTTCCCCATCTATTTGCCATGACGTAATGGGACTGGATGCCAAAATGTTGAGTTTTAAGACAGCTTTTTCACCATGGAGGCATTTAAAGTCCTGAAAGGAAAAAAGTCAACCAAGAGTTCTATCTTCTGCAAAACTGTACTTCAGTAATGAAGGAGAAATTAAGCCATTTTCAGATAAACAAAAGTTGAGCAAATTTGTTACCACTGGACCTGTCATACAGGTTGAAACCATAAGAGAAAATAAACACTAGCAAAGATGATTAGTATTACTGTGCTTTTGGTTTGGTTTGTAATTTCTTTCTTTGTCTTGTGTGATTTAAAGGTCATGTGTATTAAATGTGACGTAAAAGCTATGTTCATGAGAATAAATGTATAAAGTGTAACCTGTGACAGTAACAATATAAAAGGGAAATGACCAGGACGTACTGTCAGAGTGTACTCTGTGGATGCAAAGCTCTCAGTCTGCTTAATTTCGGTTGTCTTATTTTCATGATGGCTGGTCCTTTCTTCTGCCTGCCCAGGTTTGCTTTTGGACTCCTCTGTAACACTCTTCAGCCTAGATTGTTACATGGTTTTGTTGTTGTTTAATTTTTGGCTGTGCCGAGTCTTTGCTGTTGCCTGTGGACTTCTCCCTGCTGGCTCTCCTGTTACAGAGCGCAGGCTCTGGGGCGCGCAGCTTCAGTGGTTACGGCACGTGCGCTCAGCGGTTAGAGCTCGCAGACTCCAGAGCGTGGGCTCAGCAGTTTCCTGCAGCATGTGGAATCTTCTGGGACCAAGGATTGAGCACGGGTCCCTTGCATTAGCAGTGGATTCTTAATAATCACTGAACCACCAGGGAAGTCCTATAAGATGTTGATAATAGAATTCCCAAGGTAACTACGGGCTTCCCTTGTAGCTCAGCTGGTAAAGAATCCACCCGCAATGTGGGAGACCTGGGTTTGATTCCTGGGTTGGGAAGATCCCCTGGAGAAGGGAAAGGCTACCTGCTCCAGTATTCTGGCCTGGAGAATTCCATGGACTGTATAGTCCATGGGGTCCCAAAGAGTTGGACACAACTGAGGGACTTTCACTTTCAAGGTAACCACTAAGAAAATAACTTCTAAGATATATAGAACAGGAAAGTAGAAGTCAGTCGAAGTGGCACACTACAAAAAATCACCCCCTCCCTGTTATTAAAAAAAAAAAAAAAGCAATGGAGGAATGGACGAGCAAAAATCATTTGACAAACAGAAAACAAATAGCTGCACAGCATAAGTCAATCCTTCCCTGTTGGTATTCACACTAAGTATAAGTGGATCAAATTCTCCTACTAAAAGACAATTTGATTTTTAAAAGAATCTAGACTTCCCTGTCCAGCTCTGTGTTTCTGTGCACACCTCTTCATGTCCACACACAGGCTGAAAGCACCTTTATGGTTTTTTTTAAATGCATTCCTTACTCTGTCTTATTGTTATGCACGTTATGTTGATAAAGCAAAGCATGTTTGTTTAAATTTGCATTAATTTTTAAATCAACACTGATTCTGAACAGAGCTAACCTCTCAAGCTTCAACTTAATTTATATTGATTTTTTTTTACTTCCTGATGTACAGCAACCTGTATCTTTCTTATTATAGGCCAAAAACATAAAGTATATTCAGTGTAATACTATAATTTGCAATTTAATTATAATCAGTTTTTGATTTCCCAAATTAATTACCATTTATATAAAATTATATTTTAGACAATTTAAAAATATTTAGAAATAGTTTTATTCTCTGATACAGGCACTGTTATACTCCCTTCAGGAATGAAGCCTGACAGTCTGACATGTAAAAGATATATGACTAAATACAAACCCTATGTAGTTAATGGGTTTAAATTTAAACCATTTTCAAGGATTATTTTTTTGGAAAGTTTTTTTTTTTCTTAAGGGTCTGATTCAGTTCAGTTCAGTCGCTCAGTTGTGTCCGACTCTTTGTGACCCCATGAATCGCAGCATGCCAGGCCTCCCTGTTCATCACCATCTCCCGGAGTTCACTCAGACTCATGTCCATTGAGTCCGTGATGCCATCCAGCCATCTCATCCTTGGTCGTCCCCTTCTCCTCCTGCCCCCAATCCCTCCCAGCATCAGAGTGTTTTCCAGTGAGTCAACTCTTCACATGAGGTGGCCAAAGTACTGGAGTTTCAGCTTCAGCATCATTCCTTGCAAAGAAATCCCAGGGCTGATCTCCTTCAGAATGGACTGGTTGGATCTCCTTTCAGTCCAAGGGACTCTCAAGAGTCTTCTCCAACACCACAGTTCAAAAGCATCAATTCTTCGGCACTCAGCCTTCTTCACAGTCCAACTCTCACATCCATACATGACCACTGGGAAAACCATAGCCTTGACTAGATGGACCTTAGTTGGCAAAGTAATGTCTCTGCTTTTGAATATACTGTATAGGTTGGTCATAACTTTTCTTCCAAGGAGTAAGTGTCTTTTAATTTCATGGCTGTAGTCACCATCTGCAGAGATTTTGGAGCCCAAAAAAATAAAGTCTGACAGGGTTTCCACTGTTTCCCCATCTATTTCCCATGAAGTGATGGGACTGGATGCCATGATCTTCGTTTTCTGAATGTTGAGCTTTAAGCCAACTTTTTTGCTCTCCTCTTTCACTTTCATCAAGAGGCTTTTTAGCTCCTCTTCAGTTTCTGCCATAAGGGTGGTGTCATCTGCATATCTGAGGTTATTGATATTTCTCCCGGCAATCTTGATTCCAGCTTGTGTTTCAAAAAAAATACCATTGAAAATGTATGAAAGTACCATTGAAAATTCTATTGCTCTCCACACATTTGAAAAATCCAGATCCAGAATATACAGAATTCCTCCTTTATTGCTTAAAGTCCCTTGGATTACCAGTATAATCCCTTGGAGTACCAGGGACCAAGGATCTGTTGCTAGTAAAAATAATTATTAAATTTTCTTTATAACATTTTACCTAATTGTTTATTATTTAGCATTCCTTCTATATGTGAGGTAAAATTTTATAAAGAAAATATTTAAAATAGTTAAAAGAAAAGAATCTGCCTGCCAATGCAGGGAACACAGGTCCGGGAAGATCACAAATGCTGTGGGAAAATCCCACATGCCGAGGAGCAGCTAGGCCCACGAGCCAACAGCTGAGCCTGTGAGCTACAACTGCCGAGACCCGCAGACCTAGAACCTGTGCTCTGCAGCAGCGCTGAGAAGCCTGTGAATTGCAAAGACGAGTAGCCCCAGCTCGCTGCAGCTAGAGAAAGCCTGTGCGTAGCAGCAGAGATCCAGTGCAACAACACAAAAAGGCAGCGCAGTTTGTATAATTAAGACAAGCGTCTGCGAGCTCTCTGCTCTTGCCTGGCTGGGGCTCTGTTGCAGGCCCTGGGCTCTGGGCTGCGGCGCACAGGCTTCTCTTGTTGCAGGGCATGGGTTCTGGAGTGGTGTTTGTGGCCTGCAGGCCCAGCTGTGGTGCATGGGGAAACACGTAGGTGTCCGCTACACTTTGGACATTAGAACACAAAGAAGTTGCGAGGAAAAGGGTTGAAAATGATATTCCATGCTAAATGATACCCAAACGACAGCTGACGTGGCTCTGTTATTACCAAACAACATTAACACGTTTATTAGAGACAAAGAAGGAGGACACTATATATTGATGATATATTGATTATATTGATATGTTGACACTATATATATGCTTCAGTATAACAAGAGGATATAATGATTATAAACCTCTTAACACCTAACAGAATGGACAGAATTGAAAAGAGAAATACACAGTTCTCCAGTGACAGTGGGTCTCTGCTTTCAGTGATGGATACAACCAGACAAAATCAACGAGGAAAATGGAAGACCTGAGCAACCTTGAAACCAACGAGACTAGTACACATTCTTCCCAAGTGAACATGTGTTAGATCACAGTTAGACCCTGTGTTAGATCACAAGTGTCAATAAATTTAGAAAGACTGAAATCATAAAGAGGATCTTTTCCAGTGACAGTGGAATGAAACTAAAAAGAAAAGAAGCAAAATTGGAAATATGTGCAAATTATCCAGGTGGCCAATAAGCATATGAAAGATAAGCATACATTGTCTGCTATATATTGAAACCACAGAGCTATACCAGCACCTCCTCCTTTAAATGGTTCCAGTTAATTGGACTGACAAGATCAAAAGATGGAGCAGTTGAAACTCCCATCACACTGCCAGCAGGAACATAAATTCAAATAAGTACTTTGGAAATCTGGTGTTATCCACAAAGCTAAACGTGTGTATGCTCCACAACCCAGCCATTTCGTTCAAGGATATACCTCACAGAAACGAGTGCTTACATAAGAACGAGTGTATACATAAAAATTTCCATAATTCCTCTTCTTAATAGTTTCAGCTGGAAACAGCCAAATGTTCCTCCTCAACACTAGAATAGATAAATGCACTGTGATATGTTCACTTGGTGAAACAGTGCGCATGCATGAAACAGTGCGTATATATGAAACCACCCGCACCAGTGTGGATGAATCCGGTGGATGTAAGTTGAAACAGCCAGTCACAAAGGACCACGCAGTGGGATGGGTGATTTCAGTTATATGCCAGAAGAAACGAGCAGAGCTGATTTGTGATTATAGAAATTCTGATAGTGGTTTGTGGTAGACGATGCCCTTCACTAGCGCACAAGGCTATCTTCTGAGGTTCCAAAAATATTTTGTAGCTTAATCTACATAGTGGGTACACAGATGTATGCATGTGTAAATATTTATTGCACTCACTGTATGCTTAAGATTTGTGCATTGTATTACATAAAACTTAATTCAGTTAAAAAAAATTTTTTTTTTTAACCACATGTGGCATGCAGAACTTCCTTGACCAAGGATCGAACCTGCATTTACTGCAGACTCTGGAAGCTCAGAATCTTAATCATTGGCCCACCAGGGAAGTTCTAAAAAAAAAAAAAAGTTTTAAAGAAATGAAGTCAGAAACAAAAGCACATCCACTTGCCAACTTTTCGATGTTAGTCCAGGCTTTTTCCTTTGCCAGTGGTGGATCCATTGTTTTTGATTCAGCTTGGTCTAGTGTAAACCATACCCTCAATGTGTTATACACAATCTTATGGTCTTTCCTTTTAAACTGAAGCAATTTTCACAGCAGTCTGAATCAGGATCCTTCTGGATTTTTGGTTCTCTCTCTCTTTTTTTTTTTTTTTTTCTTTTTTGGCCACACTGCCTGGCGTGTGGAACTTCCCTGACCAGGGATCGAACCTGTGCCCCCTGCAGTGGAAGCGTGGAGTCTTAACTACTAGGCCACCGAGGAAGTCCTTCCCCAGTTTTTTCTTGTTGTCTTACGTGTGTCTGATATGACCAGAAGTTTGTTTAGCATCTTGCCTTTATTACGTCTCTAGACATTTTTAGCCAGTAATTTATTTCATTAAGTAGTTTGTGAATTGGGTTTCCTGTTACCGAAAAGGAGCTTGAAAATTCCAATTTAGAGGCTCCTGCGTTTCCTTGTAGCCCTGAAGTTTAATGACTAGTATTTTGCACTTTTGTGCAGTTCTAGCACAGGAGGTGAGTGCAGCTGCAGTGATTCCTGTGTCTCTCTCATCTCAGCATGGATTCTACCTGCCATCATGTCCTGACTCTTCTCTCCTTTTTGTCCATCCCAGCTACCCACTGCTGAAGCTGCCCTTGCCAGGAACAGGACCCGTGGAATTCACCACTCCTGTGAAGGATTACTCACCCCCACCTCTGACCTCTGACCACAAGCCTGGAGAGCCCAATGAGCAGCCAGAGTGGGTAGGTGCTCAGCGTGTCCTGAGGAGCACCCTGGGCACTGGGTGCGGATTGGCCATGGCAGGGGTTCTGTGTGGAATGAGGGTGGTCAGCTTCTGATGGGCGAATGCTTAACACTTGAACCGCTTTATAAAGGCATTGAAAATGTTTAGCTCACAGTTAATAGTACATCCAGTCACACATTCCTGTTTTGAAAGGAAACGCTGAATGACATGGAAGGAAGGGGACTGTCCTAGAAAAGCTGGGTGTGGTTGCTGGAGCTGTGGCCGGCTGGGTCTGGGTCCATACTGTGGGTGCTCGGTTCAGGCAGTGCCCTGGCGAACAGGACCTCCTCCTTGAGCCCAAGTGGTTGCGGGAACCACTGAGTATCCCTGGAGAATGTTTTATTTTCTGAGTCCCATCACCATTTAATATTAGCTTTTTCAAATCTGGTAGGTGCTGTTTTATCCTCACAGTGCAGTCAGGTAAAGCGTGCAGGTTCTGCTTGTTTACCTGTTTTGCAATTGAGGAAGCTGAGAATGGCAGTGTGCGTCAGTTTCAGTTTAGTTGTCATGGTGTCAGCACTGGATTAGAACTCCAGATCTCCTGACCTGAAGCCAGCTGCTACTTCTGAATCGTGCTTTCCGCAGCCAGCTATCTCTGAGCTGAGCATGAATGCAAAACAGGAAGAAAACCTACAGGAATGCAAAACCTCCAGGTGAGGGTTTGGGCTGCGGGAACTCTGGACTCATTATTTGGAAACCTTACAGGAAATGATGAGCTCGTCCTGCCAGCTTATACCTGCCAGCTGTGGATGACATGTTCTTCCCTCGTGTGTTGGGCCCTGGTCCCGTGGGTTGGTGCCAGGCTTGCTGAGTCTGTTGTTGAGCAGAGCCCAGCTCAGGGCACACAGCTCCTCTTCTCCCACCCTCTCTGTGCCAGTGATTGCACATTCCTTCCTGTTGCCTTTCCGGGTAATGTAGCAGCCAGGTAACTTGATGTCAACTTTGCTCTAATGTTGCTAAAGCAGAGATCTGGTTAGATAGGTGTGTGTTATGACTACACATGATTTCAGGAGGAAGTGCAGAACACAGGCTCAGTGGTACTCAGCCATGAAGGTTAGGGTTAGCTGATGAGGCAGAAACCAGTTCATAGCTTCATGTCTCAGCTTGACACTTTGCTCACTGTGGGATCAAGCCTTTTGTCTCCTTTACTCTCTCTTTAAAAAAAAAGTGTTTATTTATGGCTCTGCTGGGTCTTCATTGCAGCATGCGGGGTTCTCTCTAGTAGAGGTGCACAGGCTCAGTTGCCCAGCAGCGTGTGGGGTCTTAGTTCCTCAACCAGGGATTAAAACCGTGTCCCCTGCACGGGAAGGCGAATTCTTAACCACTGGACCATGAGGAAAGTCCCTCCATTAACCTCTTGATGGGGTTTTACCACATAATGGAGTTGATGGTTCCTCGTCACAATGGGGTAGTCTGCGTTTGTGAGTGTTTCGTGACTAGTAGAGTTCAGTGGGCCTGATGGTACAGTTAGGGCTCTATCCAAGGTCAGGGGTTCACTTGTTTGTGAGCCTTTCCACTTCTTTGATGTCCTCTTTTGGCCTGGGGTGATGATAGTGTGGGGTCATCAAAATACTAAAATACAAAATAGCCTTAGGGTTTCTCTTTCTCGCTGGGGTCCCCAGCCCCTGAAAGGCTGAGAAAGAGACGCAGGCCCTGGCTCAGTCACCTGGTGTCAGGCCTCTCCGTGGTCAGTTACCTCACCAGGATTGAGTGTTGTAACAGTAAAGGTCAGCAATGCGGGACTTGTAAGGATTGCTTTAATTATAAGGAACAGAAAACTCAACCCAAACCTGGGGAAGTGAGAGGGCATTTGGGGGTCATAGAGCTCACCCACAGGCAGGACTTACTAACGGACAGCATGGGTTAGGCCCCAGAAGGAGTACATCCCTCAGCTGTACCCCCTCTGGGTCAGCTCAGTGTCCTCTCCCTAATGGGGGCTACAGCAGATTCAGCCCTGTGGGTGCCCACTTGGCTTTGCATGGGATTACCTGCTTGGCCCCACCAGAGACCCTGTGAGCAGGGCGGTGCTTTGCTGGTTGGCCTCAGCACCACACTGCGGGTGAGAGAGGCTGTTTGCAAAGGAAGATTAGGAAGTGCAGGCCCTGGGCAGCATAGCACAAGCATCCGCTGCTCACAGCAGGAAGCTGTGATATCCTTCATTCCTCATCCATTCCTTTATTATTCAGCACGTTTATTCCTTGTCTTCAGTGTGTCTGGCAGAATGATCGTGGGGACACAGGGAGCCTCACTGCCCTGGAGGAGACACAGGGTACTTGGGAAGAGAACATGGAGATGTGGGTTCTTTGTTAACAGCACAAGGGAGCCAGCCCCAGGAGCTTCCAGTGGTCAGTGCTGAAAAAGAAGATACATTTTGCAGCAAAATACATACATAGCTGAGCCCGTATGATTGAATAACTAAGTGGAGGAGAACAGACAAATCTGAGCAAAAAATTCTGAATTTATGTAGCTGCTCTGCCCTCAGAGAGGTGGAATATAATCCCCCTTCCTTCATTGTGGACTGCGCACAGTGACTTCCTTCCAGAGAGTGCCAAGTGGAAAGGGGAGGAGAGAGTGTCTTTCCAGTGGAAACCCTGATAGGTGGCTCTCGACACGGTGTTCGGGGTCACCATCAGCAGTGGTGAATCAGGTTGATGGTATGTACCTTGATGTGTGACGAGAAGGGTGCTTTATCTCTATGTTCTTCCTCCGCAAACATCATAATCCCAGTCTGATCATGAGAAGAACATCAGACAGATCTGTGAGGAGTGGTCTAAACAGTCCTGACCAGCGCTCCTCACGACTGTCAAGGTCATCAGAAAAAAAGAGTCCAAGAAACTGTCCGAGCCAAGAGAAGGCTCACAAGACTGGACAGCTGGATATAACATGGTATCCTGGATGGGATCTCAGGAGAGAGAAAGGACATGGGGACAAGCTGAGGAAATCTGGTTTCCTTACTTTGCCTTGGTGATAGTTTCTCAGACTTGCCTTGTTCTTGATGACCTTGACAGTTTCGAGGAGTGTTCCTCAAGCGGGGATTTGTTTCTCTCTCTCTAGACTAGTCTTAGCTTGTGGGGTTTTAGAAGGAAGACTACAGAGGTCAAGTGTCATTCTTTTCACATCTGTCAGCCTCCTAAAGTATTTTAAAATTTCTGTACAATGAAGTTCAGTCTTTGTGCTCTAAAGTTCTTGGTACCGTCAGGGTTTTTTGTGGTTTTTTGTTTTTAGTCTTTTCTACAGAAGTATGGAACAATCTGGTTGTGGTTTTCCCTTTTAAGAGTCTATTTGTTTTCGGTTGCGCTGTGTCTCCGTTGCTGCGCGTGGGCCTTCTCCACTCTCTAGGTGCTGTGTGCAGGCTGCGCACTGTGGTGACGCCTCTTGCTGTGGAGCGCTCGGGTTTTGGCGGTTGTGGCTCTCGGGCTCAGTAGTTGAGGCACACGGGCTTTGTTGCCTCTCAGCATCTGGAATCTTCCTGGACCAGGGTTTTAACTCATGTCTCCTGCATTGGCAGGTGAATTCCTAACCACTGGGCCATCAGGGAGGAGCTTAGTTGTGGTTTTAAATTTTGCATTTTCCAGATGAATATTGTTGAGGTCTTGTATTTGCACATCTTCCTTTGAAGTGTTTCAGTATTTTGCTCATTTTGAGCTGAGTTGTGTGGATTTCTTTTTAATATGCAAAGCTATTCAAAGAAGTATGTTGATAATGGGAAAAGTGCAATAATCTAGATGTCCTTTAAATAGAGAAATAACTAAAGTATACTACACCTATATACTTGAATGTACCCATTAATAGATTTTTAAGCTCAACAAAGTAGATTAAGTAAGAAAAGCCAAAGATGAAACAGTACACGTACAATACCAACTGTTTAAAAAATACATGCATAGAAAAAGTATTAATTGCTCAGTCACGTCCAACTCTATGACCCCATGGACTGTAGCCCGGCAGACTCCTCTGTCCATTGAGTTCTCCAGGCAAGAATTATGGAGTGGGTTGCCATTTCCTACTGCAGGGGATCTTCCCAACCCAGGGATCAAAACCAGGTCTTCTGCATTGCAACCAGGGAAGTCCTGGTGCGTAGGGAAAAACTAGTATCAAATCCATTAAAATGCAAACAACACTTACTTTTAGGTTGCGTATTACAATAGACTTGCATTGCTTTTACAAAAAGGAAAAAAAAAGATAAATTTTCAAAGAGATTATACGCTAGCACTTTCTCTAATCTAGAGCCAGACATCTTGGAATGTGAAGTCAAGTGGGCCTTAGAAAGCATCACTACGAACAAAGCTAGTGGAGGTGATGGAATTCCAGTTGAGCTGTTTCAAATCCTGGAAGATGATGCTGTGAAAGTGCTGCACTCAATATGCCAGCAAATTTGGAAAACTCAGCAGTGGCCGCAGGACTGGAAAAGGTCAGTTTTCATTCCAATTCCAAAGAAAGGCAATGCCAAAGAATGCTCA
>SJYX01003796.1:154256-166480 GCA_006410675.1 Oreotragus oreotragus
TCTGTCCCCTCCCTCATGAACTTCCCTCCCAGCCCCCGCCCCGTCCCACCCCTCTAGGTTGTTACAGAGCACTGTTGAGCTCCCGGTGTTGTACAGCAGCTCCCCACTGGCTGTCTGTTCTACATATGGTGATGCTTCAGTGCTCTCTCTCAATTTGTCCCACCTTCACCTTCCCCCGCTGTGTGTGTAAGTCTGTTCTCTATGTCTGCATCTCTGTTGTTGTTCAGTGGCCAAGACATGTCTGACCCTTTGTGACCCCATGGACTGCAGCACACCAGGCTTCCCTGTCCCTTACCATCTCGCAGGGTTTTCCCAAGTTCATGTTTATTGAATTGGTGATGCCACCCAATCATCTCCCCCTCTGTCCTTCCCTTCTCCTTGTGCCCTCAGTCTTTCCCAGGATCAGGGTCTTTTCCACTGAGTCAGCTCTTTGCATCAAGTGGCCAAAGTATTGGAGCTTCAGCATCAGTCCTTCCAATGAAAGATTGATTTCCTTTAAGACTGACTGGATTGATTTTCTTGCTGTCCAAGGGACGCTCAAGAGTCTTTAGTACCACAGTTCGAAGTCTTTAGTACCACAATTCTTCTGTGCTTTGCCTTCTTTCTGGTCCAGCTCTCTCATCCATACATGGCTACTGGAAAGACCATAGCCTTGACTAGATGGACCTTTGTTGGCAAAGTGATATCTTTTCTTTTAAACACACTGTCCAGGTTTGTCATAACTTTCCTGCCAAGAAGCAGTCATCTTCTAATTTTATGGCTGCAGTCACCATCCACTTCAGTAAGTGGTGTTGGGAAAACTGGACAGCCACCTGTAAAAGGATGAAACCATAACACTTCCTAATGCCATACACAAAGATAAACTCAAAATGGATTACAGACCTAAATGTAACACCAGAAACTATAAAACCCTTAAGAGGAAAACTTAGGCAGAACACTCTTTGACATAAATCATAGCAAGACCTTCTGTGACCCATGGGGACCATTCACTTATTGATTTTAGAGCCCAAGAAGAGGAAATGTGTCTCTGCTTCCACTTTTTCCCCTTCTGTTTGCCATGAAGTCATTGCACCAGATGCCATGATCTTTGCTTTTTTAATATTGAGTTTTAAGCCAACTTTTTTCACTTTCCTCTTTCACCCTTATCAAAAGGCTCTTTATAGTTCCTCTTTGCTTTCTGCCATTAAAGTACTATCATCTCCATACCTGAGGTTGTTGATATTTCTCCCAGCAGTCTTGATTCCAGCTTGTAACTCATTCAGCCTGGCTTTTTGAATGATGAGCTCTGTGTACAGTTTTAAACAGGTTGACAATAAACAGCCTTGTCATACTCCTTTCTCAGTCTTGAACCAATCGGTTGTTCCATACAAGGTTCTGACTGTAGCTTCTTGACCCACATACAGATTTCTCAGGAGACAGTTAAGATAGTCTGGTATTCTCATCTCTTTAAGAGTTTTCCACAGTTTGTTACGATCCACGCAGTCAAAGGCTTTAGTGTAGTCAATGAAACTAAATGTTTACCTCTAAACATAGAGGTAGATAGTTTTCTGGAATTCCCTTGCTTTCTCTATGATCCAAAGAATGTTGGCAATTTGATCTCTGGTTCCTCAGCCTTTCTAAACCCAGCTTACAAATCTGGAAGTTCTCATTTCACATAATGCTGAAGCCTGCCTTGAAGGATTTTGAGCATAGCCTTACTAGCATAAGAGATGAGTGTGACTCGTAAGATACATGACTCATCTCCCATGCATCTCTATTGCTGCCCTACAGACGGGTTCATCTGTACCATTTTTCTAGATTCTACATATATGCATTGCTATATGATACTTGTTTTTCTCTTTCTGACTTCACTCTGAATAACAGGCCCTTGATTGACCCACCTCACCGGAGCTGACTCAATGTGTTCCTTTTATGGCTGAGTAATACTCCAT
Source organism: Oreotragus oreotragus (assembly GCA_006410675.1). Classification (NCBI taxonomy): domain Eukaryota; kingdom Metazoa; phylum Chordata; class Mammalia; order Artiodactyla; family Bovidae; genus Oreotragus; species Oreotragus oreotragus. The sequence goes on from SJYX01003796.1 coordinate 156,188, forward strand.
TGTGTGTATGCACCACAGGTTCTGTATCCATGGATCTGTCAGTGGACATCCAGGTTGCTGCCATGTCCTGGCTGTCGTAACTAGTGCTGCAGTGAGCGTTGGGTACATGGATCATTTTCAATTACGGTTTTTTCAGAGTGTATGCCCAGTAGTGGGATTTTGGGGTTATATGGTAGTTTTAGTCTTAGTTTTTAAAGAAAAGTTCCATACTGTTCTCCACAGTGGCTGAATCTGTTTACATTGCCATCAACAGTGCAAGAAGTTTTCCTTTTCTCCACATCCATTCCAGCATTTATTATTTGTAGATATTTTGATGATGGCATATAGTTTCCTTTGCTGTGCAGAAGCTTTTAAATTTAATTAGATCCCATTTATTTTTGTTTTTATTTCCATCATTCTAGGACATGGGTCATAGAAGATCTTGCTATGATTTATGTCAAAGAGTGTTCTGCCTAAGTTTTCCTCTTAAGGGTTTTATAGTTTCTGGTGTTATACNAAATTTAATTAGATCCCATTTATTTTTGTTTTTATTTCCATCATTCTAGGACATGGGTCATAGAAGATCTTGCTATGATTTATGTCAAAGAGTGTTCTGCCTAAGTTTTCCTCTTAAGGGTTTTATAGTTTCTGGTGTTATACTTAGGTCTGTAATCCATTTTGAGTTTATCTTTGTGTATGGCATTAGGAAGTGTTATAGTTTCATCCTTTTACGGGTATATTCTTGCCTTCTTTGTCAAAGATAAGGTGCCCATAGGTGTGTGGGTGATGGATTTCTTTTACTGAGTTATAATTCTTTCTGTGTGCTGGAGGTATCTCTCTGAGCCCTCTTCTCCCCTTTTACTGACGTGTTCCTGCAGTGGGATGGAGGCTGCACCCTGCAGTTGGGCCTCGTCTATCTGTGTCCTCCAGAAAGGACTCTAATCAATTCTGCCGGCATCTTGTGCCCTGGGTTAGGCCTGGCGTGTGTTGGAGTCACTGATCACCCCCATATGGGGGTGCGGGGAGGTCAGTTCCCACTGGGAGGAGGGGTGTTTTTACCAGAGCAAAGCAGAAAGGTGAAGACTTGCCATTTCTCAGCTGTGTGACCTTGGGCAGGTTATGTAACGACTCTGTACCTTAGCTTCCACATTCGTAAAGTGGGGATAATAGTTATGCCTGCATTACAGTTGTCACAGGATGAAGTGAAAGGATGCAAATTCGGGTCGGTGTCTGGCCCATCACTGGCATCTGTAAATGAGTCTGGCTGTCACCACTGTCCTTGCTTACATCTGGCCAGAGCGGAGGGCAGGGCAGAGGGTCCTGTGCTCAGCGGTTCTAAGTGCACCAGGAGTGCTCTGCCTATCTGTCACTAAGAGACAGAACTCTGAAATGAGGCTTTCTTCTTAGAGCTTGATAGGTGATCAGGTAGTTGGGACCAAGTTAAATCCTGGGCTCTGGAGTTTAAATGAATCCCCTCGGCAGTGGGAAGCTGAGCCCATAGAGGCCGCGACGTGGTGAGAGTGGTGGTAAGATGGTCAGTCTATGACAGACCTGGAGACGGGGATGATGGTGCCTAGGAGGAGGGTGAGGGGGCAGAGAAGCGAAGGGGGGTTCATTTTACAGGGATCGCAAGGCTGCCTGTAAGAGCTTTAGGACATAATGATGCCACTAGGTGTAACTGGCATGCGTCGGGCCACCGGGCTCACTGGCTGGTTGCTTGTGTCGTGTTGTTCGGTCCGCACAGTGATCTGCCGAGTTCTGAGGGTCTGTCCCCGTTTCCCTCAGTAAGCCTGGGCCTGAGGCTTGGAGAGCATAGGGACCCTTGTCTGAGGCACGCAGCTAGTGGTGGAGCTAGAATGTGAACCCCAGCATGGCCCCTGCACCTCTCCCCACAGCCATTCCCTGCCTGTCCAGGGCTGGGGACCGAGGAGCAGGAGCCCTGTCCTCCAGGAGCTGAGCAGTGGGAGTGCTGTCAGGGGCCCCTGGGTGTGTCAGGGCAAAGGCAAAGGGCCTGGAGCTCTAGGATGCTTTCTCTGAAGGTGAAGGACAGAGAGAGAGAGTGTGTGTGTGTGTTTAAACAAGCTTTTTTAATTTTATTTTATATGTTTTTGGCTGTGTTGTGTCTTTGTTGCTGCACTGGCTTTTCTCCAGTTGCTGTGTGCGGGCCTCTCGTTGCAGTGGCCCCTCTTGTTGCGGAGCTAGGGTGCGCGGGTTTCAGCACCCTAGGGCTCCCGGGCTATAGAGCACAGGCTAAACAGACGTGGTCTACGGGCTTAACTGCTCCACCACACATGGGATCTTCTCAGACCAGGGATCAAACCTGTGTCCATTGACGGGCAGATTCTTTACCACTGGGCCACCAGGGAGGCCCAGGGATTGTGTTTAAAGCAGCAACAAGCCTGAGACGTCCTGCTCTGGCCTGGCCCTCCTAGACTGGATCATCATGGAAACCTGACCCTCATGCCAGGCCCTGCCTGCCGGTCCGCCTGGGTGCCTGGGCTTCCAGGGCAGCCCTGCAGCGTGGGTGGTGGCGGCCTAAGCCTGAATGCGAGGATTCCGAGGAGCCCAGATCAGGGCTGTCATGCTGAGACAGTGGCAACTGAGACCCCGCGGGCCCTGGGACCTCAGATCCCCTCCAGCACTGCTGTGCTGGGTCTTTGCTTCTGCGCCCTGTTCTCCATGGGACCCATATGGTTCAGAGCCACCCTGGCATGTAGGACTCACAGATTGGAAATTGGGCAGCCCCAGGCTTACAAATAGCTGTGGAAAGAAGAGAGGCGAAAAGCAAAGGAAAAAAGGAAAGTTATAAGCATCTGAATCTAGAGTTCCAAAGAATAGCAAGAAGAGATAAGAAAGCCTTCTTCAGTGATCAGTGCAAAGAAATAGAGGANGTGGGGTTGCAAAGAGTCAGACATGACTGAATGCACATGTACACACACACACAGAGGACATGGAAACCACCTAGATGCCCTTCAACAGATGACTGGAGAATATTACTCAGTTATAAAAAGGAACGCATTTGAGTTGGTTCTAATGAGGTAGGCGGACCTAGAGCCCATATACAGAGTGAAATAGATGGGAAGGAAAAAGGCAAATGTATATTAACGCATATAAGTAGAATCTAGAAAGATGTTACTTACGAACCTATTTGCAGGGCAGCAATGGAGATGCAGACATACAGAACAGACTTGTGGACCCAGTGAGGAAAGGGATGAGTGGGGTGAATTGGGAGAGTAGCATGGGAACGTATACACTGGCATATGCAAGGAGATCCAACCAGTCCATTCTGAAGGAGATCAACCCTGGGATTTCTTTGGAAGGAATGATGCTAAAGCTGAAACTCCAGTACTTTGGCCACCTCATGTGAAGAGTTGACTCATTGGAAAAGACTGATGCTGGGAGGGATTGGGGGCAGGAGGAGAAGGGGACGACCGAGGATGAGATGGCTGGATGGCATCATGGACTCGATGGACATGAGTCTGAGTGAACTCTGAGAGATGGTAACGAATAGGGAGGCCTGGTGTGCTGCGATTCATGGGGTCGCAAAGAGTCGGACATGACTGAGCAACTGAACTGAACTGATGTAAAATAGATCTCCAGTGGGAATTTGCTGTATGACTCAGCTCAAACCAGTGCTCTGTGACAACCCAGAGGGGTGGGATGCATTGGGAGGTAGGAATGGAGGCTTAAGAGGGAGTGGACATATGTATATCTATGGCTGATTCATGTTGATGTATGACAGAAACCAACACAATATAGTAAAGCAATTATCCTTCAATTAAAAATAAAATTTTAAAAATAATATTAAAAAATGCCCACTCTCACTACTACTATTCAGCATAGTTTTGGAAGTCCTAGCCACAGCAATCAGAAAAAAAAAAAAAAGAATCCATATTGGAAAAGAAGAAGTAAAACTCTCACTACGATTCATGTGGTCGCAAAGAGTCGGACACAACTGAGCGACTGAACCGAACCGAGGCTTGAATCCTGCCTCTGCTGCTGTGTGGCCTTGGGCATACTCTTGTCATCTCTCTGAGACTGCTTTTCTTATCTGGGTCCTCTAGCTCATGGTCTCTTAGTCACGCTGTGAAGGCTGCAGTTGTCTCAGAGCCTGCATCCATGGCAGACAGTGAGGGAAGCACGCCCCCTGCAGGCTGGGGCCTCTGGTCCCTCACTGTGTGTTGGCTGGAAATCCCCTCAGTTCTGTGCCTTGTGGACCTTTTTGGAGCGTCTCACAATACGGCTGACGTCAACAGAGTGGTGGCTGTAAGAACGGGGCCATGGAAGAGTCAGTATGTTTTTTCCTTCCATTTAAAACAAATCATGGCAGCAAAAACACCAAATCCTAACCACTGGACCACCAGGGAATTCCCTCTCTTAACTGTATTTAAGCGTACAGTTCAGTGGTATTAAATGCATTCACATTGTAGAATCATTTCCACTGTCCTTCTCTATAATGCTTTATCTCATAAAACAGAAACTGCACCAGTTAAACAATAACTCTGTATTCCCCCTTCTCCAACCCCTGATAACCATCTTTCTGCTTTCTGATACTCTGAATTTGACTCCTTTAGGCACCTCGTATCAGTGGAATCATGTGGTAGTTGCCTTTTTGTGCTTGGTTTATTTCAGTTAGCATAATGGCCTTAAGAGTAATAGTCTTTTGTAGCCCAGTCTCAGAAATAAAGGGCTCAACATTTTGCTGTATTCTGTTTCTCAGAAGCAAGTCACCAGGTCCAGCCCACTCTCCAGGGGAATTACCCCTGGGCATGAGAATGAGGAAGTGGGGCTTATTGGGGGCCACGTTAGAAGCCCCCATCTGTGAAGGCCCTTCCCTCTGTTCCCAGAGGCACCTGGAGTCCACTGGCCCTTAGGCGCTCTCCATCACCCACTTAGGATACCTTGTGTCGTCTGTTTCCATGTCGTAGGCTTCCATGTCTGTGTCTTACTTGAGTTTCAAGCAGGGATTATGGTAAGGCCCAGCAGTGAGTGGTAGGTCCTGCCCACCTCTTCTGCTCCCATGTTCGTGCCTGCCAGCCACCAACATCCGCATCTCATTTGTCAAAGATCTCTGGCACGGAAGGCCTAAGGTGCTGGAGAATTCACATCCCCTAGGAGCTGCCCTTTTAACCTGTAGCTGTAGGAGGACTTGGTGTGTAACCTCAGCCGTCATCCTTTATGTGGGGTAACTCAGCTAAACCGTCATCCATAAGGGTCACTTGCTCAGCAGCCCACCTGTGGTGGCAGCCTTCCTTGCCCTGCCCTGTCCCTGCTCCCTTCCCCGTGTTCCCACCACCTCCTGAGGACACTGCGTCCAGGGTTTGCTGCCTGGGGAACCCCAACCGAGACAGTGAGTGAGACAGTGAATGAGAGGAGTTAGGCTCTGCCTGTTAGATAAACCACCATAAGAGAGTTTGGATGCCTGGGAGAGGGGAGTTGAGGGCACATACGCTGGACGATGAGTTTGATACAGACATGCTGGACTGAGCCAAGATCCTGAAAGAGCTGGGCAGATGTGGGATAGCTGCTTGGAGCGTTCAGCTGGAAGTCGGGAGGGCCAGTGAGGGCCGGCCTGCAGACAGAGGGCCAGCCAGGTGAAGCGCACGGCTGAGCGTGGGCTGTCCTCTCTGTGGTTTTGCTTGGTGAGCCTCACCTGCTGAGGAGCGAGAGCAGACGAGCAGGGGTGTTTACCAGAGCGGATGGAAGGTCAAAGGAGAGAGAGGCGTGCAGGGCCGAGGGGGTTCAGATTCTGTGCAGTCTGAAAGCCGTGGATCCTCTCCCCTAACAATGATGAGGTGATGATAGTAGGTACACTTCTGAGAAGAAATGTGAGTTGGGCAGGGTGCTCGCGGAACTCCCGGGGCCATCCCGAGAGCCGTGATCGAGAGCTCTGGTTCTGAAGTACGTTCTTTGTTGCTCTGCTGAAACGGAGGCCTGGTGGGGGCTGGGTTTGGACTGGAGGGCCAGGGAGCAGTCCTGCTTGGAAACTGAAGCTTCAGTTGGGCCTCAGAGTGGGGGGTGGAGGAGGTGGTCTCTGCGGTCACAGCCTCGGGAACAGAGTCTGGCGGCGCTACGGGGCCAGCAGTCCCTGGGTGCCGTGCCGTGCCGTGTCCTTCGCGGAGATGCCGGAGGGTGCACACCCCAGCGTCACTCTCCTGTGGAGCTGCGAGCTGTGTCGAGCTGAGGAGCTCAGGTGGCGTCTGTTCTGTGCAGGTCCCTCTGTACCTCCTGGCATCGTCCGCCGGGCCTGGTCTGTGCAGAAGGCTAAGCGGGTGAGGCTTCTGTCCCCAGCATCTGTCAGAAGTGCACACTTCACCAAGGCTCAGATGGTGCCTGGGGTGCTTTGTGTGATCAGTATCTCGGCCCGTGCTCATACCGGAGCACAGCGTCATTGCTGGTGGATGGCGTCCTCTGCTCACAGCTGCCCTTCAGAATTCCTGACAGCTGCATGGGTGTCGGGACGTTCCCCCATCCCCGACCAGGCCTGGCTCCCTCCAGCCGGCACCTCACAGCACCCCAGGGCTGCAGGCTGGCCTTCGCTGTCTCCGGGTGGGTGATGGCCTAACTTTAGTGTTCCCCAGAGCACTGCTTTGTAAGGTCGCCCTTCCCTTGGAGACAGTCAGGGCTTTTCTTCTTCACCTGGTTAAAATCTAGACAGCTCAGTCAGGTGTCATCCCAGCCCCCTCGCTGCTCTGTGATTTCTGTTACTCCCGTCAGGACGCCCCTGTGCTGTCTGGGCTGCCCCTGCCCCTCCTGCCTGCCCACCGCCTCGCCCGCCCCTCCCACCACCCCTCCCGCCCCACCCCCGCCACTACCCCTCCCCACCTCGTGGCCCCCACGCAGCTCCTCCGGGCCATAACCCTGCCGCGGCCAGTCCAGTCTTGTTTTGGGGGGAGTCATTCCTTGCCTGTTACGTGTGTGTCACTTTGTCACTTAAGTGCCTTTAAGGATATAATGGCAGGTTCTAGTGAGGGAAGTGTGGTGTTTCAGTGAGATCTGGGTATGAATCCTCACACCATCCTGCTCAAGTCCTGAGACCTGGAGTCACTTTGCTTCTCATAGGAGAGTCATGCCGGCCAGTGAGAGGACACGCCACACCTGTGCTTGCCTACGCATCCATGGACACTTAGTCTCTGCGTGCACTGTTTGTGTGTGTGTGTATGTACACACGTCCTAGTGATGCTGCCGTGTGAATGTCATTATCCCCATGTCACACTGAGGAAACTGAAATCTCTTAGACATCAAAGTTATTTCCAAAGCCACACACTTTGGAGAGCAGAGATTTAAAACTAGGTCTGCTGAGCTCGAAATCCACTGACCTGCAAGTGGCAAAACCAAGGCTAGCACAATAGGTTCTACCCTTGGGGAGCTTGTGGCCTCTTGGCAGGTCCTCGGGCATTTGGCGTCAAGGGCTGGGTAATACAGGTCTTGGGCAGGTTTTGAGGGTCCCTCTGCCTGTTGTGAACTCTCACCTCTCGTTGTGTGAAAGCAGACGAAATCCACTGACCTGCAAGTGGCAAAACCAAGGCTAGCACAATAGGTTCTACCCTTGGGGAGCTTGTGGCCTCTTGGCAGGTCCTCGGGCATTTGGCGTCAAGGGCTGGGTAATACAGGTCTTGGGCAGGTTTTGAGGGTCCCTCTGCCTGTTGTGAACTCTCACCTCTCGTTGTGTGAAAGCAGAACAGTGTGGAATGGGGCGGCCGTGGCTCTGTTCCAGGAAAACTTTTATTTAGTAAAACAGGTGCCAGACGCAGTTAATGGCCTGTGGTTGCTGTTCTGTTGAGAAATATGTAGGAAAGTGGTTTATTCAGTGGTGAGAAGGCCCTTGTGAACGTCTTTGTTGTAAAAAAAAATTTTTTTTGGTCGCACCATGCAGCGTGTGGGATCTTAGTTCCCTGACCAGGGGTGGAACACACACCCCTTGCGGTGGAAGAACAGAGACTTTTTTTTTTTAATACTTACTTTGCTGCACCAGGTCTGAATGTGGCAGGCAGGATCTTCCATCTTTGTGGGTATGTGAGATCTTTACCCGTGGCATGTGGGATCCATTTCCCGACCAGGGATCCAACCCGAGTCCCGGCTGTGGAAGCTCAGAGTCTTAACCACTGGGCTGCAGTGGACGTGCCTGGGCATCTTCGTGTTTGAAGGGCTGCGTGGCTTTGCCCATACTAGGTGCCCAGTCAGTCCTTACCCAGGACCTGCCGTGCTTCTCCCTCTTGTGCTGAGCTGCCTTTCTGGTGGTAGTTTAGTCAGTCAGTCGTGTCCAGCTCTTTGCAGCCCCATGGACTGCATAGCCTGCCTGGATCCTCTGTCCACGGGATTTTCCCAGCATGAGTACTGACCTTTCTACCGTCCCCCATCTCTTCCGCAGTACGTGGGGGCCCCAGTGGCTTACATCCAGCAGATATTTGTGAAGTCTTCCGTGTCTCCCTGGCACAAGAACCTCCTAGCAGTAGATGTGTTCCGCTCACCTCTGTCGAGGGCATTCCAGCTGGTGGAGGAGATTCGGAACCACGTGCTGAAAGACAGGTATCCATGCCGGGGCCCAGCCTCCCTGACCCAGCTCCGCACCTAAGGTGGGGCGCGGCCCTCAACATAAATCCACTGAGCTGGCCAGCTCTGTGAGACTAAGAGGGTGGGTGAGCTCGCTTCACCTTTCTCAGCACGCAGTGGGTCCACTGCAGCTGTGTTCCCCTCAGACCTGTGCCCATAGCCCAGGGAGAGCCCTGAGCTTCGTCCCCAGGCCTCACACAGACGGGTCCACTGGGCTGACCCTGGGACAGGCTTTCCGAGACCCGGTTGACTGATGGCCCTGAGGACTCACTGCCCAGGGCTTGTGAGATGCGAGTGTGATGGTGGCCAAGCTGATGAGAAGCCAGCTGTGCCCGGAGGTCCCCTCCAGGAGTCCCAGCCCAACAGTGCTTCTCTGGGGCGTGCTGCCCTGCAGGCTGCCTCAGTGCTAGTTGAGATTAGCTGAGGGCTTGGACCACACACAGCCCCTGGTTTTCACCCTGCCTCTGCCTGCCGAACTTCAGGGGTTCTAGTGAGGGAGCTGTGCTCACTCTCAAGCATGCCTCTCCTCGGAGGGGCTGGGCTTTGGGGCTTCACGTGCAATTGGAAGGTCAGGCTGCCTCCCAGCATGGTGGCTGAGCCCCTGGAAGAACTTCCCCGGCTTCCCTTGTCCACGACCCTTTGAGACACCGGGCACCTGGGAGCTTCATGCGCGGGGCTGGCAGACTCGGCAGCACCTCGTCCTGTCCCCTGCACAGCTCCGGGACCAGGAGCCTGGAGGACGTGTGTCTGCAGGTGACTGACCTGCTGCCAGGCCTCAGGAAGCTCCGCAGCCTTCTGCCTGAGCATGGATGCCTCCTGCTGTCCCCGGGGAACTTCTGGCAGAATGACAGGGAGCGCTTCCATGCAGACCCTGACATCATCAGGACCATCCACCAGCACGAGCCCAAAGCCCTGCAGACCTCGGCCACACTCAAAGGTGCCGGGGCAGTCCCTCGAGAGCCGTCGGAGGCCTGTCGGTCACCATGTCCTCTGCGGAGGCTGCTCCGGCAGATCTGCGGTTACCCCGAGTTTCTCAGGGTTGGGTAGAGAGGGGCCCTTGGTGTCTCTACGTAGCTGCCGCTCCTTTGTCATCACCTGTTGCCCTCTGTCTGCAGACCTGCTGTTCGGCGTCCCTGGGAAGTACAGTGGGCTGAGCCTGTACACCAGGAAGCGGCTGGTCTCATACACCATCACCCTGGTCTTCCAGCACTACCACGCCAAGTAAGGCCGGGCTGCGGCACGGCGGGCAGCTTTTCCATTTGGAGTGTCCACAGTGCCCCCGGGAGCTTGGAGTTCTCAGGCCTTCTGCTGAAATGTTCATGTCCCTCAGGGTGCTGTCTGCTCACGCTTGAGGGGGGCCACCTGACAGCTGGCTAAGAACGGGGGGAAAGGCAAGCCTGGCAAGCTCAGGGTCCTGGTGCCTCCATGGTTTCTCTGGAGCCTCGGGTGGGGGTCCCCAGCTGGTGACTGCAGAGCCGCATGTAACTTCAGAGAGTGCAGCAGACAGTTCCCCAAGGGGCGAGGGCATGGAGGGGGCCCCCGATGGGCTGTTCTGGGCCTGTGGCAGTCAGAGCACAGTGATAGGTTGGGAGTGGGGTGCTCAGGGGCGCTCTGAGACAGCTGGGCCAACCCCCTCAAGACTGGAGGGAAGGTTAGACACCGCGAGGAGGGAATCCCCAGCAGACCTTCCTTCAGGGGTTGCCTTTGTCCCCCCGGACAGAGAGGGACAGGCCATCTCCCACCCCCCCACCCAGGTTCCTG
>SJYX01003796.1:166722-201330 GCA_006410675.1 Oreotragus oreotragus
CCCCCCTACCCAGGTTCCTGGGCACCCTGCGGGCCCGCCTGATGCTCCTGCACCCCAGCCCCAACTGCAGCCTCAGGGCAGAGAGCCTGGTCCATGTGCACTTCAAGGAGGAGATTGGCATCGCCGAGCTCATCCCCCTGGTGACCACCTACATCATCCTGTTTGCCTACATCTACTTCTCCACACGTAGGTCCACAGCATGGAGGCAGGGCTTTCTCCCAGCTAATAGGGCATTTCCAGATCAGTCCTTCCCTGCCTCTTCAGGGGTCCAGGCAGAAATGTAGAATGTGCCAGCTGGTTATCAAAGCTGGGGCTTCATCCCCCGGCGGGGCCTGAGGGGCTTGGGTAGGTCCAGGGCTCCTCCCACTACTCACAAAAAATCCCTACCTGGGAAGGTTTCCAAGGACACCGTGCCCCGAGACTGGGAAGGGTCCACATTCTCTGCGCAAACCAGGGCCTTCCCTTCCTCGACCGTCAGGCGCGCCCCCTCCAGCTCTCAGGACACAGGGCCCGTCGAGCCGGGCTCTGGGGGAAGGCCGCCCTGACACGCTCCCAGGGCCTGGTGAGCCGGGCTCCGGGGGGAGGCCGCCCTGACGCGCTCCCTGCCCTCAGGCAAGATCGACATGGTCAAGTCCAAGTGGGGCCTGGCTCTGGCTGCCGTGGTCACGGTGCTCAGCTCGCTGCTCATGTCTGTGGGGCTCTGCACACTCTTCGGCCTGACGCCCACCCTCAATGGCGGGTAGGTCCCAGCAGGCTCCCGTGGGTGGCAGGGTGGGCCTGCAGGCCGGAGCATCTTGCACCTCTGGGTGCTTGGCCTGCCCTGTGCTGGACACTTGTTGTTACCCCATATTTTCACATGGTTATTTTGACGCTTAAGAGGTATGTGTTTTTTCTTCTTTGAGTTACCTGGTTTATGATCATACATATGTATATACAAACCATATGTATATTTACATACAATATGTCCATAGGTGTGTGTCTTTGTGTGTATATTCATGTGTATATTTCCATGTGTGTATATGGGGGTATTTATATGTGTGTATGTATGTGTTTATGCATATATGTGGGTATGTATTGTGTGTGTCTGTGTGTCTGAGCGTATACAGATGTGTGAGTTGTTTTTCTTAAGTTGCCGAGTTGTGTCTGACTTTTTGCGACCCCATGGACTGCAGCACGCCAGGTTTCCCTGTCCTTCACTGTCTCCCAGAGTTTGCTCAAACTCGTGTCCATTGAGTCAGTGATGCCATCCAACCATGTATTTATGTATTTTAAATACATGTGCACATTGCTTCTCGACAGCTTAAGCCACAGATGAGTGTAACGTAGAGACAGTACGTATCTTCCTTGCTCAATATTAAAACATTTAAATTGCCCGGTGGGTCCCTTTGGAGTAAGCTTTCTAAAAGACACAGGCCGTAAGCACACTCTGACATGCCACCTTCCCGTCGTTTGCTTCCCCTCCGTTTCTCTCAGAAATGTGGTCCCGCCCTGGACCCCGCCGGCCTGTTAGTGATCATGGCCACCTGGCCTGTGCCCTGCCTTGGCTTGTCAGGCTGCTCCCAGGAACAGCGATCTCGTGTTTCCTCTTCCTTCCCTTGTTTGTAGAACGCTCGCTTCCTTTCCTAGACCTGATGGTGCTAATCAGCCCTCCACGATAGCTGTCTGCTCTGCCTCCTCAGAGCCCCTCCCCCCGCCCCCAGCAGAGATCCCAGAGCCCAGTGTTCCCTAGTCAGGGAGCGGGAGCCTGGGGTCTGAGAGAGCTAGGGGAGTTTTCTCTAGAAACAATCACCCTTCTCCATACCCAGCTTCTCTTCAGAGGCGAGTAGGGCTTCAGAAGGTTGGCCTCATCCCCTTCCGTTTAGTCCTGATGGCCTGGCCTGGCCCGGCCCGACGTGCTGCGGTGGGGGGCTCCTCTGGCTGATGGTGTGGTGTGGGAAGGGCTGGGGAGCTGTGCTCTGGCAGCTGGGCAGTGGGGGCCTCTTCCCATGGTGCTAGACAGATGGAGAGCAGGATGGTGGCTGGCTCCTCGGCACGACTTGGAAGTCGGCCTGAAAGCTGCGAGCCATGTAGAGAGAGGCCTCCTGGTGGGTGGGGTTCCAGTTCTGTGATGTGGGAGTTGCTTGGCAGCCCCCACTGTGGGCCAGACCTCGCAGGCCCCCAGGAGCCAGGCCTGCTGAGGAGCAGCCGTGTGTTGGGGGCTCCCTCAGCACCCTCCTCCCCCCGCCCCCGCTCTGTCCCCAGGGAGATCTTCCCCTACCTGGTGGTGGTCATCGGGCTGGAGAACGTGCTGGTGCTCACCAAGTCTGTCGTCTCCACCCCGGTGGACCTCGAGGTGAAGCTGCGCATCGCCCAAGGTAACAGGAGCGGACTGGGGGCCATGGCGGTGGGGTTGTCCTGCACCTCCCCCTGCCGAGGGAACGGAGAGCCCAGGAGCCTCCCTGGCCCCGGCCTCCACTAACATGCCCACTTGTTAGCGTGAGCCCTGTGCGGCCATGGAGCCCAGGGCCCTGTTTTGTCCAGGTCCACGTGTCAGTAAGACCACAAACCGCCTCTCTGGTGGGCTCATGTGTTAGGCCCTTTGTCCGGCTGGCAGCTGGTCTTTTCTCTTCCTGCCCCACTCTATCACGTGAGGCCCAGGCCCCTGGAGCCAGTCATCTCAGAGACGCCTCCACAACTGCCAGGAAAGACCCATGTGGCCTTAGGGGCAGGAGCTGGGGAGCTGGGTTCTGGGGAAAGTGGGGAAAGAGCCTGGGCCCGGAGGTCTGAACTCTCACATCTCCTCTTCCTCTTCCACCTCAGCCCGTGTCTCTGGGAACCGGGCCAGAGGCAGGCTGTTCCTTCACTCAGCAAAGCTTTGAGAGCCTGTGTGAGAGGCCAGGCCCTGCTCTAGACGTGGGGTTCCGAGGAGACCAGGGAAAACGGCTGCTGCCCGCTAGGCGCTCAGAGCTTTAAATGTTCGACTGTGTGGTGGCCTGGGGCCTGGGAGGGGCTGAGGTAGGACACAGCCGGCTCTCCTGTCCCGGGAGGGGCTGAGGTAGGACACAGCCGGCTCTCCTGTCCCTTGAGCCCTCTGCCACATGCGAGGCTGGACATGCCAGTCGGGGTGCGTGTGGCTCTCCTGGGTTTGTTCAAGTCAGCACCCCGCTTCTCCCTTCCTCAGATGACCGGAGCTCTCCTCCGGACCGCCAGGCCCCTCTTCCCTGTAGAGCTGTGCCCGTAGCAGGGTCCTTAGGGTTGGGGCGCTTTGGTGGGTGGCTGTCTGGTGGCCCATGCAGTCATCGGCCCATGTGCGGTGGACAGAGGTCGTGTGTTGCCCTATGGCCCTGTTGTCCCCCACAGGCCTGAGCAGCGAGAGCTGGTCCATCATGAAGAACATGGCCACAGAGCTGGGCATCATCCTCATTGGCTACTTCACCCTCGTGCCTGCCATCCAGGTGAGGCCTCCGGGTTGCAGCTTGGGCCGCGTGGAGCCCGTTACTGAGCCTCCCAGCTGTGCAGGGCACACCCCGCCTTGCTGCTACCCTCTCCTGTGAGGTGGCCCCTCTGCTGGCAGGCTGGCTGTCACCGTGCACAGAGAGGTCCTGGTGTAACTGGCCCAGGAGGAGGACTCAGTAAGCCGAGCTCCAGCCTGGCAGTCTGAGACCCATGACCCCTCGCCCGTGGCCGCTTACTGCAGTCTCTCACTCGAGTGGCAGGAGGGGAAGCTGGCTGCCCGCAGCGCAGTCCAGTCAGGCCCCGCTTCCCTGCTCTCAGGCAGAACGTGGTGAGGCTCCCCCTGCCTTTCAAGGCCTGAGCCCTGACCCAGCCCCGACCCTCGAGACACTTGGCCCCATCCTGGGAGAGCTGCCAGCCCTTGCTGAGCCATGGGGCTGCAAGTGAGAAGCCCACTGTTGCTGCCTGTTCTGGGAGTTTTGTGAAGGGAGTAAGGAGTCGTGCCTCCTGTCCTTTCCCCACGACTGACAGGCCTGCTGATACTTGGGAAGGAGCCCAGGGCCCCCAGGCTCCCCAGCCCACCCCACCAGAGGGCGTCTGCAGGACGCGGACAGTCTCGGGACATGAGGGCTGATGTGCCACCGTGCACCCCATTCTTCATTTTACTCACATTTGAATGGAAGCCATGGTGATGCACCAGAGGTCTCAAGGGCAGAGGAGAAAACCCAGACCGAGAAAACTCCACCTATCCACAGAGCTTGGGGAGACAAGAGACTCCCCTTTTCCGTTTCTGGGCAGAATTAATTCTCCCCTGTGCTCTTCCTCTCCTTCACTGGTCCAGTGTAGTCACTGGCCAGGAATAAGAAGTTTCTAAGAGCCCCCAAACCAGGCCAGGCCTGGACTCTCAGTAGGCATTGGCCCCTGGCACATGAAGGGCTGGGGCCTCGGTTAGGGAGGGCTTTTGGAGTACTGCAGCTGCTGGGGCTCAGAACTCTCCAAGTTGGGGCATCAGTGCAAGGGGTCCCTGCTGCCCCCTCGTGAGGAGGGAGGGAGCTGTTGCTGCATCCTCCTTGGCGGCTCCCAAATGTCAGAGTTCCAGCATCTCTCCTCCTCGCTGTGCCTGGCGAGAACCTGCCCTGCAGCGTCCAGGGTGCCAGCTGTTGGGGGTGCAGTGGTCAGGGCCTGCGGCCATGGCCCCGAGGCTCCCGTAGGGGCTGCAGCCGCAGCAGGCAGGGAGCCGGCTCTCCAGCGCCAGGCCCTGAGGCCGCAGTGTCCTCTCATTTCCACTTTTCCAGGAGTTCTGTCTGTTTGCCGTCGTGGGGCTGGTGTCGGACTTCTTCCTGCAGATGCTGTTTTTCACCACTGTCCTGTCCATCGACATTCGCCGGATGGAGGTAGTGAGCCGAGCGCTGCCCCGCCGCCGCCTCCTCAGCCCTGGCTCTACTTGGGTCTCTGGGCGAGAGAGGGCAGACTTGGGGCAGGGCTGCAGCCCCGCGTGGGAGCTTCGGGACGGCGGCTGCAGGCCCTGACCCCTGCACCCCCAACAGCTGGCAGACCTGAACAAGCGGCTGCCCCCTGAGGCCTGCCTGCCCCCAGCCAAGCCGGTGGGGCGGCCAACGCGCTTTGAGCGGCGGCCGGCCATGCCCCACACCATCACGCTGCAGCCGTCCTCCTTCCGCAACCTGCGTCTCCCCAAGCGGCTGCGTGTCATCTACTTCCTGGCCCGAACCCGCCTGGCACAGCGCCTCATCATGGTACCTGCCACCCCCGCCTGCAGGCCCACACTCAGTCCTCTTGCCGTTTGCATTTGTCTTGAGGGGGGCGGGTGCTCCCCAGGCCCTCGTGGCCCCTGGAAGCCTGGCTTTGGGAAGCCTCCCCTTCTCCTCTCCTGCCCAGACCTTGTGGTTTCTGGGATGAGAAGCCTGTCTCTGGAGAGGCAGCTGGTGTCATCAGGGAGAGGAGTCTGCCCAGAGTGACCAGGACGGGTGCTCTGGGATGGAACCAGGTGATTCCCCAAGTCAGGTTTCACTGTGCAGGCAGCGGGAAATGCTGGCTGGGCAGAGGAGAGAAGGGGCAAGGTTGACTGAAGTGAGAGGGGAGCGGGGGGCTGAGGCTGAGGAATCTGAGTCCTCTGAGGACTGAGACCCGTGGTATCCCTGGAGCAAGTCAGGCGGCTGGTCCCCGTGGCTATGCTGACCGTGGGGCCCAAGCTGAGGGGTGATTAGGGTGGGAAAGTTCTGTATCAAACCCGGGGTGCCTCTCTGTTTCGGCCAGGAGTCTCAAACTCGAGCATGGAAAAGGAGCTGGGTCTGTCCAGGGGGCAGTTGGTCCTAGCCATAGAGGACTTGAGGAAGGGAAGGACAGGTGGCCTGTGTCCTTTCTCTACCCCCTGGCCTGAGGCTGTCCTGCCGCTTTGCAGCGTGAGGGCCGAGCGTGCAGCAGGTGGGGCTGCCCTTTCCTCCCTGGGGTCCTGCTGAGCGCCCACTCCCTGCTGCAGGCCGGCACGGTGGTCTGGATCGGCATCCTTGTGTACACGGACCCAGCTGGGCTGCGCACCTACCTGGCCGCCCAGGTAACGGAGCAGAGCCCACTGGGCGAGGGTGCCCTGGCTCCTCTGCCTGTGCCCAGCGGCGTGCTGCCCGCCAGCCACCCGGACCCTGCCTTTTCCATCTTCCCGCCGGACGCCTCCAAGTTACCCGAGAACCAGACATTGCTGGGGGAGTCGCCTGAGCCCGGGGCTCCAGCCGAGGGCATCCATGACAGCCCAGCCCCAGAGGTCACCTGGGGGCCCGAGGATGAGGAGCTCTGGAGGAAACTGTCCTTCCGCCACTGGCCCACGCTCTTCAGCTACTACAACATCACACTGGCCAAGAGGTGGGCGGCCTGAGCTGGGTCCCCCCTTCCAGCTGGTCGTGTCAGCTCACTGCGCCCAGAGCACCCCTTCCCTCAGGAAGGAGACCCGTGGGTTTGAATTCTGAATTGTCTTTCAAATAAACACCCATCAGGTTGTGGGGTTGGAAGCACTGCTCCCAATAGCCACAACTTAAGTCCCTGGGCAGGAGGTCATAGGTCCCTGTCAGCTACTTAGCCAAAATGAGATCCACACCTCACTTCCTCCCACTCTGCCAGGACTGGTGACAGAGGGGGCAGTGATTGCTAGGGTACTGGCGTCTGTGACAGAGCAAGGCTGGGGTGCCAGAGCTGGAGGAGGGGAACCTACTGCTGGGAAGACTGTCCTGGGAGGATGTTCTTGCAGCTTGGCAGGGCGGGCTGAGTCCCATGGAGAGAGGAGAGGGGGCCCTGGGTAGCAACAGGCCCCGGGTGACTCCGCTGAGGCTGAGCACCGCCTGGCCCAGGTACATCAGCCTGCTGCCTGTCATCCCTGTCACGCTCCGCCTGAACCCCTGGGAGGCTCTGGAGGGCCGGCACCCTCAGGACGGCCGCAGCGCCTGGCCCCAGCCCCAGCCCGGGCAGGGTGGGCTCTGGGAGGCCGGCCCCAAGGGGCCAGGCACGGCGCAGGCGCAGAGAGACCTCACCCTGTACAAGTAAGGCCCACGAGTCGGGGGTGGGGCGGCCGCGGGGTGGGGGCCCGGGGCAGGTCTCACCAGGCTGTGCCCGACGCAGGGTGGCGGCGCTTGGCCTGGCCTCGGGCATCGTGCTTGTGCTGCTGCTGCTCTGCCTGTACCGTGTGCTCTGCCCACGCAACTACGGGCAGCCTGGCGCGGGGCCCGGCCGGCGGCGGCGCGGGGAGCTGCCCTGCGACGACTATGGCTACGCGCCCCCTGAGACGGAGATCGTGCCCCTGGTGCTGCGCGGGCACCTCATGGTGAGTCTGGGCGGGGCCGGGGGCGCGGGGGACCGAGCCGCGCCGCCGCACTGACTAACCCCACCCTACCCTGGCCCCTCCCTCACCCTCACCCAGTCTCCCCGCCTTTAGCAGGCAGCGGCGGGACAGCGGTGTTGGCAGCGGGCTGGAGACTCAGGAGACCTGGGAACGACTGTCGGACGGCGGGAAGGGTGGCCCGGAGGAGCCTGGGGACAGCCCTCCGCTGCGGCACCGGCCCCGGGGCCCTCCACCACCTGCCCTCTTTGGGGACCAGCCGGACCTCACCTGCTTGATTGACACCAACTTCTCAGCGCGGCCACAGCTCCCCGAGCCGGCTCAGCCCGAGCCCCGGTACCGGGCGGGCCGCCGCGCTCAAGACTCCGCAGGCTACGACTTCAGCCGCCTGGTGCAGCGCGTGTACCAGGAGGGGCGCAGGGCTCCCGTGCACGCGCCAGCCCTGCGCCCGCCCTCTCCCGGGCCTGCGTTCCCCCCGGCCCCCGAGGGCCAGGCTGGCTTGCCTTCCGAGAAGAGCGGCCCGTCCTTCGCCTGGGCCCCCAGCGCAGACGGCTCCATCTGGAGCCTGGAGTTGCAGGGCAGCCTCATCGTGGTGGGGCGGAGCAGTGGCCGGCTGGAGGTGGGCAGCAGGGGCTGGAGGGAGGCAGCTGGGTCGTGGCTGTTCCCAGTTGCAGGTGCTCACAGCCTCTGGGCCCCCAGGTGTGGGACGCCATCGAGGGCACCCTGCGCTGCAGCAGTGAGGAAGTGTCGTCAGGCATCACGGCCCTTGTCTTCCTGGACAAAAGGTGGGAGCGCTAGGACGCCTGCCTCACCCCTGGACGCCCAGCTCCACACATACTGAGGTCGAGCCCTGCTGCCCCTTCCCTGGGGTGACACGCCCCACACCTGGGAGCTGCAGGAAGTCTGTCTTGATGGGAGGTGACAACTCCAGAGGGCAAAGGTGGGGCGTGAAAGAGGGCCCTTCACCACTGACAGCGCAGAGTGCAGTCTTCCTCTCACCTTTTGAGGTCAGACTTGTCTAGGTAGCCCATCAGTACTGACCCTTCTGTGTTTTCAGTTCCAGAAAAATGCATCTTTAGAACTACTGCCTTATAAAAACTCGCCTCCCCCTTTGATGCTGTAGACTCTTCTCGCCTCCCTCTTCACCATGCCTTTTGGCTGGGCGTTCCCAGGGTACCATGACACCATCACCTCCATGGTGGTGGTTGGGGGCGGGGGGCGGACCCCAGCCACTCATACTGGGCCCACGCACCTCTGGGCTGATAGACCCAGGGCTCACCCACCCAGGTGCCTCTGGTGGCCGCCTCAGCTACCCGTCGTGCTGGCTGGCTCTTCTTCCAGGCCCCTGAGCGTGTGTGGCCCAGCGTCTGAGCTAGCGCCGAGCCTTGTTTTCTGCGGTGGGGACAGCCCTTGCCCTGAGCTGTCATTGCCGCCACGGCCTGGCTTTCTGCTCAGGCCTCAGCTGACACTCTACCGTGCAGCCTGGCCAAGTTCACTGGGTTCCCCCGAGCTTGGAATTCGCCCCCACGGGTGGTTTTTGACATTTTAGGGAAAGCCCACGTGCCTCAGCCTAGCTCTCAGGGTCCATGGCTCCACCCTGCCCTTCCTCTGCTCCAGCTCTGCTGTGGGCCATTCAGTTTTATGGGCTGAAAACTGGTGAACCCCACTCGCCTCAAGGCTTTGGGGCCACAGAGCACACACGTCTTCATCTCTGCCCGTCAGCCTGTGCCTGGGAATCCCACGCAGTGGAGGGAATACTTATTTCTTTGTGGAAACAGGGAACAGGCGGCGGTGCCTGTGTCAGAGCTGCCTTTCTGTCGTAAGGCAGCAGTGCCTTCTGCGGCTCCTCCCAGCCCCACCTCAGCTCCTCTCTCTCCCGCTGAAGCCTCTCCTGTGGCTCCGGGCTATGGAGGGGGACTCCCCTCCCCCAGACTTTTAAATTTCCAGCCTTACTCATGATGTTCCCCAGGTAACACTTTATACTATCATCAGCACATTTACTCTTCACGACCACCTGCCCCCCCAAGGCGCACACAGTTGTTCCCATTTCACACATGAAGTATCTGAGGCACCGAGGGTGGCACGGGAGTTGCAGGGCCCTCCTGCCCTGCATCTGGTCCCAGCACCTGGGCTTCCGTCTTGGCCGAGGTGCCTCGCGGCCGCACTGCTCCCCAGCCGGTGGGCTGGGCCGGTGGAAGCCTGTGGCACTCAGCCCCACGGCCAGGGCCTGAGGGCAAGGCCCCTGGCAGCCGCCCTTGTCTTTCAGGATCGTGGCCGCTCGGCTCAACGGCTCCCTCGATTTCTTTTCCTTGGAGACCCACACTGCCCTCAGCCCCCTGCAGTTCCGAGGTGAGGGACCTGGGCAGGCCAGGGGCCTCACCTAGTGGGTGGAGTGCGGGGGCCACTGCAGGTGTCTTCTCCGAGGCCCCTCACCTGGCCTGTTGTCCCCAGGGGCCCCGGGGCGGGGCAGTTCCCCCGCCTCCCCCGTGTGCAGCGGCAGTGGCAGGGCGGCTTGCCATCTGACCCACACCGTGCCCTGCGCACACCAGAAGCCCATCACGGCCCTGAAGGCAGCTGCCGGGCGCCTCGTGACTGGCAGCCAGGACCACACACTGAGGGTAAGTGTTGGCACGATCTCGGGCATGGGGTGGCCCAGCACGGGTCGGGGGCATCTGGAGTCAGGGAGAGGCTGGAGGTGTCTTGGATGAACTGTGGAAGGGAATTCCTGACCAAAGTGTGACTTGGAAAAACCCAGAGAAGTCAGAGGAAAATGAAAATCACATAATCACACGTATTTGTGGAATCCAGAAAAATAGTACTGCTAAACCTATTTGCAGGGAAGGAATAGAGATGCAGACAGAATAGAACTGTGGACATAGCGGGGAAGGAGGTGGGATGAGCTGAGAGTGGCACTGGCATCCACCGACGTGTGGAACAGCTAGTCGGCAGGAAGCTGCTGTGTGACACGGGGTGCGCAGCCCGCGCCCTCTGGAGACCACGAGGGGCGGGGTGGACAGGAGGAGGTGTGGGAGACACAGGAAGGAGGGACACGTGGATACTCACAGCTGCTGACACACAGCAGAGACTAGCACATGTTGTCAAGCAGTTATCCTCTAGTTAAAAGAAAACCCCAAGGAGCCCAGCACCTGAGGCCTGTCTCTGCCGCAGGTATTCCGTCTGGAGGATTCATGCTGCCTCTTCACCCTGCAGGGCCACTCGGGGGCCATCACGACTGTGTATATTGACCAGGTGAGGGCTGTGGGTGGGGTTTGGGGGCATGGAGCCAGACCCACCACGGCCTTCTTTCTGACTCCTGGGAGCTGGTCCCAGGGCCTCCAAGAGGCAGGCCAAGGCTTGCTCCCACCTGGGCACTAGGACACCTTGGGGACAGAGGTGGCTCCACAGTGCCCCCACACCTGCTCCCGCAGACCATGGTGCTGGCCAGTGGAGGCCAAGATGGGGCCATCTGCCTGTGGGATGTGCTAACCGGCAGCCGGGTCAGCCACATGTTTGCTCACCGTGGGGATGTCACCTCCCTCACCTGCACCACCTCGTGCGTCATCAGCAGTGGCCTGGACGACCTCATCAGCATCTGGGACCGCAGCACGGGCATCAAGCTCTACTCCATCCAGCAGGTAGGCGTGGGGGCCATGGGGTCTCGGGTTGTCGGGAAGGGCTCCAGACCTCAAGCCTGTCCTGTCCTTGTCTCCAGGACCTGGGCTGTGGCGCAAGCTTGGGTGTCATCTCAGACAACCTGCTGGTGACCGGCGGCCAGGGCTGTGTTTCCTTTTGGGATCTGAACTACGGGGACCTGTTACAGACAGTCTACCTGGGCAAGAACAGTGAGGCCCAGCCGGCCCGCCAGATCCTGGTGCTGGACAACGCTGCCATTGTCTGCAACTTTGGCAGTGAGCTCAGCCTGGTGTACGTGCCCTCCGTACTGGAGAAGCTGGACTGAGGGTGGGCCTCCCCGCCCCTCTGGCTGGGGAGCTTGGTGGGCAACGCACTGGACCTGGACTTGGCAGGGGGAGTGCTGAGTCTTGGGGAAGCTGCTTCTGACTGTCCTCTCCTGCCTCATGACTGTAATATTAAACCTGTTTTTTTAAATGACATCAGCCAGGGGCCTTTTGAACTCCTTGTGTCTTCCCTTGGACGAGCTCTGCCATCATTCACACCCTCCTAGTGCCTGAAGTGCAGCACTGGGTTAGACCTTGCTCAGCTCAGAACGGCTCCTGCTAGGAACCACATGAAGTCACAGCGCAGTTACAAGGTGGGGGGACATGGCACCAGCTGTAGACGCTCCTTGTGTAAGCAGGTCGGAGTGTGGAAACCAGGGTGGCCTCCCAGGAGCAGCAACGGGCAAACACTGGCCACAGAACAGGTTTGTTTATTCAATAGCAAAGAGCTGAAAAACAGGTCCCACAGAGGAGCGGAGCCTGACCCAAGACCCGCTACCCCACAGAAGTGCGGGCCGGGCCAGGCAGGGCTGAAGGCAGCAGGAATGAGAGAGAGACGGGCCCAGGAGATGGTGTAGTGAGGTCCAGGCAGGCACGCCCAGTCAGGTCTCGTTGAGTGTCCACCCAGTCAGGTCTTGTTGAGCGTCCAGAGCGGGTCCAGGAGGCTGAGGGGGTCATCAGTAGGCTGCGCAGCCCGCAGCCCCTGCCCGTTGTGGGCCTGCAGGAAGTCCTGCTTGCTCATGCGCTGCTTACCCCGCAGAGAGCCGTCCAGGGAGAAGGCCTCGGGCGTGAGGGAGGCCAGCAGCTCCAAGGAGGAGGAGGGCGGCCCCAGGCTGGGGGCCTCAGGGACCGGCTGCTCCTCCTCAGGCTGGGGAACCTCGGGCAGGGGGGAAGAAAGAGGGGGTGGGGAGGAGGAGGGGAGTTGGGTGGACTCTGGGAGGCTTGGGGGTGGTGGGCCAGGGGGCTCCACAGGGCCTGGCAGGCTGTCTGCCGGGGAGTCCATGCCCCCAGGAGGCCGGATGCTGAGCTTGGCGATCGTGGCCTGGATGGAGCTGATGGGCACGTCCCCGCCAAGGACCAGGTCCTGGGAGTCCTGAGGAAGGTGATTCTGGGGAGACACAAGTGGGTGAAGAGGGTGTACAAGGTGCTCAGAGCCCCGGGGAGGGCCCCCCCTCACCTTCTGGGCGATGCCGGTGCTGGCCGTGGGCTTGCTGGGAGGGGGCACGCCGTGGCGCTGCAGCACCTGCTCCACGTGTCTCACCACTGCCTCGTGGCAGAACTTGAGGTGTAGCTGCGGGGGCACATGGGGTGGTGAGCTGGGAGCCGTCCCCCGGGGGCAGGGCGCACGCCCGCCTGCCGAGCCTCACCTTCTCCTGCAGCATGTGCTTCCTCTGCTGCCGCATGTGCCGCACCAGCTGGGGCAGCTGGGGGATCCCGTTTCCAGCCTCCACCTCCTGCACGGCCGCGTAGAGCAGCGCGAAGGCCCCTGTGCGGCCCACTCCCGAGCTGCGGCCGGAAGACGGGGTCAGGCTGGCCCCCGGGCCCCCGAGGAGCCCCAGGAGCTGCCCACACCTACCTGCAGTGGACGACGACGGGCGTGTGCAGTGGGCGCTGATGCAGGTAGTGGGCGTGCACCTCCTGGATGAAGCGCAGCAGGTGACTGGGGCTGTCGGGCAGGCCTCTGCCGGGAGGATGGAGGGGGTCTCTGAGCCAGACCTGGTCTGAGCCCACATCACCCCTCCCACCACCACCCAGGGCGACAGACGCACAACTCAGGC
Source organism: Oreotragus oreotragus (assembly GCA_006410675.1). NCBI lineage: Eukaryota > Metazoa > Chordata > Mammalia > Artiodactyla > Bovidae > Oreotragus > Oreotragus oreotragus. Next base: position 179,730 of record SJYX01003796.1, read on the forward strand.
CATGTCGGGAAGTGCAGGTGCACGAGGGAGCGCTTGAGGCTCTGGTCACGGAACTGCAGGCTCAGGACCCGCTCCACGTGCGTCTCGGTGGTGCGGACGCTGCTCAGGGCCAGGCTCAGGGCCCCGTGCACCATGGGCTGGCCCCGCTCAGTGGGAAAGTAGCGAGCCACCTTTTGCTGAGGCACAAACAGGTAGTTAGGGCTGGTGTTCCAGGGTCCCCACTAGGCACCCACCCAACCTCTCCCTCTCACCTTCTCCATCTCGGCCTCCGACACAAGCATGACAATGACTGACACTTTCTGCTCATGCACCATGAGCCAGAAGTCAGCCGCTGTGCCAGGCAGGGGGGCTTGGGTGGCCACCAGGGGTGGGCAGTAGGGCGAGAGCCCCTCCACGCGGCTAGCGTTGATGTAGTCGTCCTTGCCGGAGCGCAGCACCACGCGGTTGCTGTCGTAGGGCATGACGTCCTGGTGCCTATTCTTGAGCGAGTAGCAGCGGGCAATGGCGATGGAGCGGCCCCGGGCGTCGAGCTCCTGGGCATCTTGTAGCTCCCGCCACACCGTGTCCAGGGCCCCCGTGGCTCCCAGCTGGCTGCGGAAGGCCTCCAGCTCCTGCTGCAACTGCTGCAGCCTCTCGGGGCGCTCATAGGGGTCCCGCTCGATCAGCCGCAGGGCCTGTGGCCGCCGGCCCTCAGCCGCGTCCACCTTCGTGGGCTGCAGCAGGGGCTGCCCACCCCCAGGAGGCTGAGGGCCTCCGTGCTGGCTCTCGGGGCTGGAGGACAGCAGGTCAGCAGCGGCAGTGCCTCGGCGCAGACAGGGGGGCGGCTCTGCCGCAGGGGGCCGTGGAGGCATGGGGCCCGGTCCCGGGGAAGGGGCGGGTGAAGGCACCAGGTGCGGAGTAGGGGCCGGCTGGATGGCAGGCGGGGGGCCTCGAATGGAGAGAGGGGCCGCCTGCGGGCCCAGGGGTCTGGGGGCAGGGGCAGGACCATAGGCCAGGGTGGGGTGGGGAGGCTGAGGGGGCCCTGTGCTGGGGAAAGGCAGAGCTCCAGAGTTGGGAGGCGGAGGGTCCTGAGAGGGCCCGGGGTACAGCTGGGTGTGCAGGGCGGGTGATGGCTGCCCCAGGACCCCAGGCTGAGGGGCAAAGGGGTAGGGGGCCTGGGTGGGCACCAGGCCTGGAGCCTGGGGCGGGAAGACGTGTGGGTGCTGGAGTGGAAGGGGCTGCGGGGGAGGCTGGGGTGCCATCCTTGGGGCTGGAAAGCCTGCGGGCACCCCAGGAGGNACGCTGCTCAGGGCCAGGCTCAGGGCCCCGTGCACCATGGGCTGGCCCCGCTCAGTGGGAAAGTAGCGAGCCACCTTTTGCTGAGGCACAAACAGGTAGTTAGGGCTGGTGTTCCAGGGTCCCCACTAGGCACCCACCCAACCTCTCCCTCTCACCTTCTCCATCTCGGCCTCCGACACAAGCATGACAATGACTGACACTTTCTGCTCATGCACCATGAGCCAGAAGTCAGCCGCTGTGCCAGGCAGGGGGGCTTGGGTGGCCACCAGGGGTGGGCAGTAGGGCGAGAGCCCCTCCACGCGGCTAGCGTTGATGTAGTCGTCCTTGCCGGAGCGCAGCACCACGCGGTTGCTGTCGTAGGGCATGACGTCCTGGTGCCTATTCTTGAGCGAGTAGCAGCGGGCAATGGCGATGGAGCGGCCCCGGGCGTCGAGCTCCTGGGCATCTTGTAGCTCCCGCCACACCGTGTCCAGGGCCCCCGTGGCTCCCAGCTGGCTGCGGAAGGCCTCCAGCTCCTGCTGCAACTGCTGCAGCCTCTCGGGGCGCTCATAGGGGTCCCGCTCGATCAGCCGCAGGGCCTGTGGCCGCCGGCCCTCAGCCGCGTCCACCTTCGTGGGCTGCAGCAGGGGCTGCCCACCCCCAGGAGGCTGAGGGCCTCCGTGCTGGCTCTCGGGGCTGGAGGACAGCAGGTCAGCAGCGGCAGTGCCTCGGCGCAGACAGGGGGGCGGCTCTGCCGCAGGGGGCCGTGGAGGCATGGGGCCCGGTCCCGGGGAAGGGGCGGGTGAAGGCACCAGGTGCGGAGTAGGGGCCGGCTGGATGGCAGGCGGGGGGCCTCGAATGGAGAGAGGGGCCGCCTGCGGGCCCAGGGGTCTGGGGGCAGGGGCAGGACCATAGGCCAGGGTGGGGTGGGGAGGCTGAGGGGGCCCTGTGCTGGGGAAAGGCAGAGCTCCAGAGTTGGGAGGCGGAGGGTCCTGAGAGGGCCCGGGGTACAGCTGGGTGTGCAGGGCGGGTGATGGCTGCCCCAGGACCCCAGGCTGAGGGGCAAAGGGGTAGGGGGCCTGGGTGGGCACCAGGCCTGGAGCCTGGGGCGGGAAGACGTGTGGGTGCTGGAGTGGAAGGGGCTGCGGGGGAGGCTGGGGTGCCATCCTTGGGGCTGGAAAGCCTGCGGGCACCCCAGGAGAGAAGTGGTGCTGGGCAGGGGGCGCTGTGAGGGGCTGCTTGGGCCCCATCGGGTAGGTGTAGGGCAGGGGCAGCGGCTGTGGTGGGGGTCCCGGGAAGCAGGCCTGGGGAGGGGCCGGGGCAGGGTTCGGCCGCGGGGCTGTGTGGCTGGAGATGGGGGCCTGGACACTATCCACGGTGGTGGTGGCTGGCCGAACCCCCATGGCCAACTCGTGGCCTGAGAAGTGGTGAGGGGGCGCTGAGGGGAGGCCAGCGAGCAGAGGGGGTGGCCCCACCCCCCCATAGGGGCTGCTCACCATGCCGTGCTGGGGTGAAGACCGGGGCACAAGGCCCAGCTCCGGGGCGTAGGCGGGGGCTGTGTAGAGAGCCGGTCCAGGGGCCACGGCCACCCCTGGGTGCCCCGGGGGCTGGGAGGCCCTGGGCTGCAGCATCTGGGTGGGGCCTGCATAGGTACCAGGCGGTAAGGCGCCGGAGAGGTAGTGGGGTCCTGGGCCTGCAGAGCTGGAGAAGGGGCCAGGAGGGAAGTGGAGGGGGGCGGCCGCCCCCAGGAAGGGCTCAGGGGGCAGGCTGCGCAGCTCCTCAGGCAGGTCCCCGGCCTCCATCGCCTCGCCCTCCTCCCTGCGGGGCAGCAGCGGCTTCGGCGCCGTGGGCCGTGGCGGCGGCTTCTTCTTGAGCTCCCTGTCGGGCGAGCAAGGGAGAAGGGGAGTCAGAGCCGCCTCAGCCCAGCCTGGCTCTGCAGCTGTGCCTGGGGTGTCTCCACACTCACCTGTCCAGGAGCTGCTGGCGCGTCGCCTCGCGGGCCTGGCATGCAGACTGCGCGCGCTCCAGGAGAGCAGCCACCTTGCTCTCCAGGTCTGCGTAGAAGTCCTTCCCCTCCTGGGACTTCTTCATGAGGTCCTCGTAGGCCTCGTAGGAGGCCACCAGGCTCTGCAGCGTGGAGTTCCACCTGGCGGGCAGAGGGCGGGAAGTGAGCTGCTGCAGCCTGGCTCCGGGAGGCGGGCCCAGGGCCGGATACTGACTTCTGATCCAGGTCGCTAAGCACGCGCCGCACAGCCGCGTACTGCACGTTGGCCTCGGTCAGGGCCCGGAGGACGTTGTCCTGGGCGGCCAGGTTCTGCTCCAGATACACCCGCAGCTGGTCGTACTTCTTCAGCTGCTCCTCAAACAGCTTCTGAGGGGTGTGGGGAGGACGGGCGCTCAGGGCCTTGCAGCTGAGGCGGGGTGCCGAGAGCCAGCCTGCCGCCCACGCCAGGCCCACCTTCATCTCCGAGTGGTCGGCCGTCACCAGCGCCGCCGTGATGTCGTCCTTCTGGATGAGCTCACGCAGCTGCTGCTCCAGGGACACACGCTGGTCCCGCATCTCCTGCACCTTGGCCAGGATGCGCTTCAGGTTCTGCAGCACCGCCGTGTCCTCTGGGAGCGGCGGCAGTGGTGAGGCTGGAGCCCCCACCCCACCCCAGACCGCCCCGTGGGGGTAGGAGGGCTCACCTGGGCTGAGGGCCGGCGCGGGCAGGGCAGCCCGCACCTGGTCCAGGGGGCCGCTGAGCAGCCGCAGGTTGCCGACGTGCAGGTTCATGGCGCGGTGCAGCTCGCTGTTGGTGAAGGAGGCCTTCTCGTGGACTTCCATGTACTTGGCCCACTCTCGCCTCACCTCTGCCAGCTCGGCCTTGGACACAGTCATGCTGGCCGCCGCCGGGCCCACCGCCTCCTGCAGCTTCTGTTCCAGCACCTCGTCCTCCTCCAGGAGGTCCCTGATGTCCTTCAGGGAGGCCTCCACGTCCGTGAACACCCCTGACAACACTGCGGGCAGACAGGGGGAGGGGGGCGCGGGGGATCAGCTCCTGGGGCACAACTGCCCCGTCACATGCGCGTGCAGCTCAGTGCAGCCGCAGGGCACGGGGGGTGCTGGTTCACAGCTGCGGGTGGGTGTTGTGCCGGGGGAGGTGGGAACCTCCGTCCCTGCCCAACAGGTGACTTCCACCTGCTCCGTACTCACCCTGCATGGACTGGACGAGGTTCCTGACGGTGTCGGGGCGGACGCTGAGAGCCGCACACTTCTCCATGAGCTGGGGTGGGATGTGGTTGTAGGCGTCGAGGTTGTCCACTGTCTCAGGATCCAGCTGCAGTGAATCCATGAACTGGCTGTGGGGCAACAGGACCAGGTGGGTGTGGGCTCAACCCCTCACACAGAAGGAGCCCCCCGCAAATGAAGCAACGTCCAAGGTCCTAGCAGCACAAAACCTGCCCTGGGCGCTGCTGGAAACACACACGAGGCCCTGGGCAGTGAGGCTGAGCCAGGAGCCTGCTGCTCCACGGCCATTCACCACCCCTCCTTCCCTCCCTCCGCTGCAGACTGCACTAGAGGGTCCCAACCCCCCACGGCTCTGCACTCACTCCAGGACCTCGTTCTTGTCCTCAATCTTGGCCATCATCTCCCGGAGCAGCTTGGCCTTCTCCTCACTGCAGGAAGGGGACAGACTAATTTGTTGGCAGCCCGTGTCTCTTGAGACCCCTCATCTTGGGCTAACAGGGTTGTCTGTCCACTCACCTATACAGTGATGAGGCTTCATGCGCTGCCATTGGTACAAGTTTGGCAAAGATGTCAGGGCCCGTAACAGCAGGGTCTGTGGGGTTCACCGGTAAAGGCTTCACCAAGGGGGCACCTGGGAGGGAGAGGCAGAGAGTCCTGGAGACCAGGCCCACCCAACCTTGACTGCCTCTGTTGTGCAGCATCTTCGCCCCCTAGCCCATCCCAGGCTCCTTTCAGCTTCAGACCTTTCACAGGCTGAAGGGTGTCCAGCGCTGGGACGGCCTCGTGGTAGATGAAATCATTGTCCTTCTTGGCAGAATTGTACCTGGCATGGGAAGGGGGCAGTCTTGAGTGGTCAGCAGGGACCCAGGACCTCGCCCCTGCCATGTAGGCCCCTGCTCTCTGGCCCTGGTGGCTGCCTCCCAACGATGCAGGCAGAGAAACAGAGCCCCTCGAGGCCCAGAGACTCACTTTCCCCCAATGACGTCCATAGCGAAGCGTAGCGCGTCTTGCACAGTGTCGGGCTGGCCCTGTGGAGAGGAGTGGAGCTCAGTATAACCACGGCCGGTGCCAGTACCCCCTTGACCCGGCCAGGCTCTCCCCCATCATTACCTTGGCCAGCTTGATGGCTTCGTTGAGCTTGTCCAGAGCACTCTGGAAGTACGCGACCTGCAGGGGCCAACAGAGCCTGGTCCAGCCTTCCGTGTGGACCCTGCTGCTCCTGCCTCCCCGACCCAGCCCGTCTGACCAGCAGGTAGCCCAGAGGAGACAGGAGGCTGAGCAGCCGCCACACGCCAGCCAGCCAACAGCACCCAGGTTAGTGTCCGCTTGCGGCTCTGCTCACAGTGCACACCTCCAGGCAGCCACTCAGAGGGGAGCCTGCCGCACCTGTCCCCTGGGATGGCAGGGACTCGGGGTGAGAGGGGACCACCCCCCTGCTGGGGATCCGACGGGGCTGGAGCAGCCTGAGTGCCCTTACCTGCTCCCCGAATTTCTGCTGCTCCTCCGCCTGCTTCCCCATGTGCAGCTGGACGGAAGACACAGCCCTGCTTACTGGGGGTCACCTCAGCGTTGCCCCGCCCCGCCCCGCCCCGGTGCCTGCTTCCCCATGTGCAGCTGGACGGAAAACACAGCCCTGCTTACTGGGGTCACCTCAGCGCTGCCCTGCCCCGCCCCCACGGCGCCCTCACGTGAGCCACAGCTGCAAAGTAGTAGATCTTCATCTGGACCAGCTTCTTCCAGTCCTTCTGGATCCGGCCTAGCAGCGAGGCAGTGTCGGGGTTCTCCAAGGCGCGGCAGGCCTCTTTGTAGTAATCCACCACCTGGGGGCCAGGATGGGCTCCAAGTCAGGGACTGGGAGGAGGCCAGGCCCAGCCCCAGTCCCTGGAGGGCCACATTCCCCAGGCCTACCTGTGCGCTGATGCGCGCCACCAGGAAACTCTTCCTGTTGTCCAGCATGGACTTCTCCAGGAGGCACTCCTGCGCCTGGCCCTGGAACGGTGGGTGCAGAGGCCCTCCTTCCTCACCAGGACAGACCGCACACACCCCTCTCCACCCAGCCTCCCCTCCAAGCAGCTCCTGACCCACCTGGGGCTCAGAGGGTCGTAGCCCAGGCCCCAGCTTATCCCTCCCTGACCTGTGTGCCACCGTCCGGCCCCAGCAAGGGCGGCTCCTCACCAGCATGAGGTTGGCGTTGAGAGTGAGGATCTGCCGGCTCATGTCCACGCTGTAGGTCTGGGGGAAGTGCTCCCTGAGGTAGCAGAAGGCGCCGGCTGCGCACTGAAAGTGGGTGCAGGAGACCTTCATGCCCTGGGGGAGAGGGGCTGTCAGAGGCGGGGCCACTCCGGGGGTGTGCCTCACTCAGGAGCTGACAGCACGCCTCCCCGCCTCCTCACCTCCTCAGACACCCGCTTATCCATGGCCCCCAGCATAGAGTGCAGCGCCCCTGGGGAGGCAAGGAACACGGGTCAGGGCTCAGCTGCGGCTACTGCCCAGGATGAGGCGGGAGGGTGGGGAGCCAGTGGATCTGGGGGGATGGAGCTCCAGCTCTGCGCTAGGCAGGGACCGGGGCAGGGAAGGGGCCCTCACAGGACTCCGCTCCCCGGGCTGAGGCTGCACCAGCAGGGTTGATGGCAAGGCTAGCCTAGGCCAGCCTTGGTCTCCTCCTGCCAGAAGCAAACCGGAGCCACCAGGGGGGTGGCGGGGAGATGGGGTGTCCAGACAACGAGGAGAGGCCACCTCTGTGCCCGGAGCAAACAGCAGCAGCTCCAAGAGCAGGCAGCCTAGCAGAGCCTCCCACCAGGGGGGCTCCCTGCAGCCCAGGAGGCGGGCAGGCAGGGCCAAGATCCAGGTGTCTTCTTTTTTTTTAATTTTTCTTCCAGGTGTCTTCTGCTGAGAGGGGCAGGGCCGGGAACGAGGGGGCCCCGGGGAAGGGGAGAGGCAGCTCACCGAGGTTGTAGAGAATGCAGGCCTGCTCGTACTTGATGTCCTCATGGGCCACAGACTTCCCAGAGAAGATCTCAGTCCTGGGGACAGGCCACCAGTTGTGAGGGGGGAGCTGGTGAAGTGAGCCCCCTCCCAGTGCAGGGTGGGAAGGAAAGGGAACTGGGGAAACCCCCCAAGCAGCTACCCATCCTCTATAGCGAGGAAACGGGGAGGGGGAGGGGGCACCCTCCAGGCTCCCCCGGCTCTGCCCGCCCGCGCTCACCAGGTGACAGAAACAGCGGCCTCCTGACCCGAGCCCATGGGGACCCGACTCTGCAGGTAGTGGAGCTGGCCCAGGTACTTGCGGAGGACACTGCAGCCCTCGAAGTCACGTGGGACGCGGACGGCGTTCTGCGGGAGGATGAGGGGAGGCCGACTGTCATTTGGAGCCTGTGTGCCCACAAATGCCCGGACAGACACGTTGGAGCTGGCGGACTGCGCAGCGTAAGAAGCCAAAGGAAGTCCATAGCCACCTGCAGTCACTGCACAATCATCCCACCAGCCAGACGCTTCCACCAGATGGGCTCCACTTTTCCATAAAACATGCGTTAAGATTTTTACTGTACTTAATGTTTGACCCATATTTCTGTATCTAAAAATATGAGATACAGTAGCCATAAAAACTGAAGACAAGGCTCTCTACTGACATGTCAACATGTCCATAACACATTTACTGTTGGGGAGAAAAGAGCATCTAACAGATAAGCAACATAACTTCACTACTGAAAATAATACAGAAATAGATCCATCTAGCTATACAAAGTGAAAAAAATCTCGACAGTTCCATACCAATGAGGTAAGTGATCCCTGGATAGTCAGGTTTAAGTAGTAACTCTGTACATATATACAGGGACATCTTTGATTATATTATATTGGTAAGTAAACTCTCCCCTCAAATGTTAGAACAGTAGTAAAATATAAAGAATCAGATTGCTATATACCTAAAGCAACACTGCAAATCAATCCACTGTACGTATATATAAACTTCTTAAATAAATAGAAGAAGAAAGGCCTGCAGTATTCCCCTTGGGCCTCGGTGACCTGGGCGGCTGTCACATCCTCACAGCCTGAGGGCGCTGGGCAGTCTGGGGCAGCCAGTGAGCTTTCCTTGGATCTGCACTGCCTGGTCCCCTCTCCACGGGACCCCAAACTCCAGATCCAGGCCGGCCCTCCCATAGCTAATGCAAGCCTACAGCACCCCAAAACTGGTGGACATTCTGGGGTTCAAGAGCTGTGAAAAGTCAACCCTTTCTTCATATCTCCTCGTGGGGTTCCCGCTTCAGCCCACTTCCTTAAAGTCCATCCACAGACCTTTGGCGGCACCCCCAGCAAAGCACCTTTCTGTGGTTACGCGGACTGGTGGGTGAGGAAGCAGGAGTGAGACCCAAGCCCTTGCGTACTCTGTGCACTCTGCACTCTAATTACAACCCAGGAACCCAACTCTCCTGAGGCCCTGATTGCTCCAGCAACTAAAGCTGGGTCTGAGGAAATGCTGCCAGCTTATGGCCGTTTCTGGTGAGAACAACTGGAAAACCTGTGCTTAAGAATGCGTAATTTTCACAAGGCCTGTGAGACTCAAAAAAACACCTATGCTCTAGAAATAGTGGTAGGTAAGAATTCGTTAGCAATGGCTTTCAAAGGCCAGTTTCCAAAGTAAATCTTACTCATCCTTAGAAAGTAAAAACGCACATAAAAATACCTTTACCACTCCTAATTCTTAAGAGAAGTCCACATCAAAATGACGATGAGGTATCATCTTTCAGTACTCAGCCCAAAGTCTACAAACAGCGAACGCTGGAGAAGCCGTGGAGCAAAGGGAGTCAGCCTACACTGCTATGGGGACGTAAACCACGGAGCAGGCTACAGATGCAGGTTCACGAACGGAAACAAGTGGCCAACCCGGGCGGCGATCCACTCCTAGGCATGATGCAGAGAACACCACCCTTCAAAAGACACGTGCACCCCAACGCTCACTGGGACACTGTTTACAACAGGTGAGGATGCAAGCGTCCAAAACCTATAGCCACACACCAGCTGACACAGAAGGGGGGCTACATGCACACAGTGGACGAGCAGCTATAAGAAAGAATGCAAAAGTGTCACTGGCAGCAACCTGGATGGATCTGGAAATGACAACACCAAGTCAGTCAAATATGGAAAGAAAAATATAATATCAAGATAAAGAACTGGATACAGATGAACTTGCCAAACACCTACTACTGGCTTATTGAACAAATTTAGACATAAAAGGACAGTTGGAGAAGATGGAGATATAAGACACTTTGAATAAGATATACGCAATTATACACATATAAACCATGTATGCTTTATACTATATATAAAGTGTATATTATGTATACATATAACATTAAATATGCTTATCTATAAGATGAACAAAAAGGTCCAACCGAATAGTACATGGAAATCTGCTCACCACTCTGTGATGATGTATATGAAAATAGAATGGGAAAAAGAATTGATATATGATATGTGAATCATATTCCTTGTATCTCAAGTACATACACAATTGTAAATGAACAAAGAGAATAAAATTGCATTAAAACAAAAAAACCTGAAACAACCGCCTGCTCTATCCCCATGAGGCCTCGGTAACCTATACTGGGTCACACGTCACCCACCTGGGCAGGCTAGGGTTCCCGGGTGGGAGCGCACTGGGCGTGAGGCAGTGGGAAGTACATGCCAGAAACAGCAGCCCCTGTAGACGGAGAACCTGGTCCACTCTGGGCAGCCCAGTAACTCCAGATCAGCACGGGGGAACCTACTACAGAATTTAAATAATCCAGGGGAAGAAAAAACATACATGTATCGCACTACATCAACCAACCAGAGCTCAGGAAATAGAAACATGAAAAATATTCTCTATGCACTGATAAGTTTGAAATGAAATTTAACAGAACAAAATGACAGAGTATAAAAATACTGGACAAAAAAACAGGCAGCACAGCTTTACAATGTAATATCAGCCCCTGCCCACCCGCACAAAAAAAATTAACTTGGGCCACTGGTATCACCACACAGAGACCACACACAACGTTACAAAGTGAACGAAGAATCAAACAGAAAAGGACCCAGCACAGCATAACCACAAGACATGATGTCTCAAAACTGGTAACAGGGCCTACGTGACAAAATGTAGGCAGATTCTCACACACAGGCAGACGGATAGGAAACGAGGGGTATATTCAAAGGGTAAGACACAGGTACAACCCTCAAGTAGGGAAAATGCATTATCCGAAAAAAGACTCATGCTACAGCAACGGGCAACCTATTCCACACTGCAGTCACAACATACAAAGGCAATGAACGAGTGGAAAGTAAAAGACAGTGCATATATCCGGCTACCTCATTTAGGTACACTTGGCTCAGAGGTTAAAGCGTCTGCCCGCAATGCGGGAGAACTGGGTTCGATCCCTGGGTCGGGAAGTTCCCCTGGAGAAGGAAATGGCAACCCACTCCAGTATTCTTGCCTGGAGAATCCCAAGGACGGAGGAGCCTGGTGGGCTACAGTTCACGGGGTTGCAAAGAGTCGGACACGACTGAGTGACTTCCCTTCCTTGACCAATAAAAAATATGTTAAAAATATTCTATGCATTGATCAGCTCCAAATGAAATATCAAATAAAGAACTAAACAAAAAGAGTCTACTACAAGGCCTTCAGGCCTCAGTGACAAGGTGTGGCTGTCACATGCCTGGGGCTGGGCAGCCCTGGAATCAAGGCGGGACTGCATGGCTGACGGGGAGCTTGAGAAGACAAGTCAGCCAGTGAGCCTCCGATCTGCCCCAGGAGGGCCTGAACCCTCTGGACGGGACCACCATCTGCAGATCCAGCTGGGCCCTCAAGTACTTAAACCAAGCAGGCACTCCCAAAGGATGGTGGAACCTCTTAGCTGAAAGAGGGCCTCCAAGTGGTCTCCTTGTGTTGGACATCCCGCCTACAGCCTGAGACTCAGCCCATCCAGGAACGACAGCACCTAAAGGCACCTTGATTCCACGGAGGGGGATGCGTCTTGAGGGTGAAGGGTGAGGGGGAAAGGGACCACAGCCCTTCAGTGTTTTTCTGGGACATCCCCCTCTATTTGACAGCCCAGGAGCAGGACTTTCTTTAAGGCTTTCTGCTGGAGTAACCAGTCAGGCAGGAAAGGTGCTGCCGTCTTGTGGCCGTTCCCTGTAACAGCAGCTTGAAGACCTGCGCTTGTGTCTGCTGGGATTGTCAGTGACACGTGCCCTCCAGAAATGTCCTGGGGTGGGTAATTGAAACAGAATTCAAAAAGGGGCCCACTTTCCAGAGCTCCTACTCATGAGGTAGAAATTGGACTTGGGCTCTTTTAAATGAAAGCCTAGTTCCGCATGGCTAATCAGCAGGGAAATTCACATGAAAAGTACAAGGTACCACCTCTCCCGCTCAGAATGGATATCAACAAAAAGACTACTGACCAAAACCGGGAGAGAGTAGGGAGAAAACGGAAAGCCCCACAGATGTGGCGGAGAAGGCAATGGCACCCCACTCCAGTGCTCTTGCCTGGAAAATCCCATGGACGGAGGAGCCTGGTGGGCTGCAGTCCATGGGGTCGCTGAGTCAGACACGACTGAGCGACTTCACTTTCACTTTTCACTTTTATGCATTGGAGAAGGAAATGGCAACCCACTCCAGTGTTCTTGCTTGGAGAATCCCAGGGATGGTGGAGCCCAATGGGCTGCCGTCTGTGGGGTCGCACAGAGTCAGACACAACTGAAGCGACTTAGCAGCAGCAGCAGCAGCAGCAGCAGCAGCAGCATAGATGTGGGGAGAAACGGAAACTGGCGGCAGGCACTACAAAGACCCGGAAGGAGGGTCCCTAAGGGCAGAGCTTGACAGCCGTTCACATGATCCAACAGGCCCACATGAGGCTGGATATCAAGGGGACAACCACTGATTAAAAACACCCATGGATGGTGTCCTTTTCTGAAGCAACAGAATAACTGAGACATGGCAGAAGCAAAATTTCTAAGCACAAGAGCCTGGAAAAAAAAAAAATTAGCACAGCCTTACAGTGTAATAATGTCAGCCCCAACACCCCCTCCCCCCAAAAATGAAATTGGGCCATTGGTAACATCACACACAGATCAAGACACAATGTTACAAAGTACACTAAGAAAGACAGAGAAAGGAACCCATCACAGTACAACCACAAGAGGTGAGGTCTGAAAACTGATACACAGGAACTATGTGACAAAAGGCACGCAGATTTTCTCACATAAAAAACAAACTGATTTTACCAGAGGCAGACAAAGAGGAAACGAGGAATAAGGTCAAAGGGTAAGACACAGTCACACACACTCAACTAGGGAAAATAGATCTTCAGGAAACAGTCTCCTGCCACAGCAACGGGCGGCCTAGTCCGCACTCTGGAATATAACGTACAAAGGCAACGCGTAAGTAGAAAGTAAAAGCAGGGGCATGTATCTGGCTACCTCATTTAGGTACACTTAACCAATAATAAATATGACATCAAAAATACTCTATGCATTGATCAGCTCCAAATGAAATATCAAATAAAAAAGAACTAAATGACAAGAGTCTACTACAAGGCCTTCAAGCCTAGGTGACAAGGTGTGGCTGTCGCATGCCTGGGGCTGGGCAGCCTTGAGATCAAGGCGGGATTGCATGGCTGGCCGGGGGAGCTGAGGAGGACAAGTCAGCCAGTGAGTCCGCGATCTGCCCCTGGAGGGTCTGAACCCTCAGCATGGGACCACTGTCTGCAGATCCAGCTAGGCCCTCAAGCAATCAAACCAAGCCAGGCACTCCCAAAGGATGGTGGAACCTCTGAGCTCAAAGAACACCTCCAGGGCGCCTCCTTGTGCTGGACATCCCGCCTTCAGCCTCCATCCTGACACTCGGCCCACCCATGAACACCACCACCTAAGCACCTTGATTCCAGGGGCTGGGACGTCTCTGGAGGGTTAAAGGTGAGGAGAAAAAAGCAAGGGACCCCAGCCCTTCAGTGTTTTTTGGGGACATCCCCCTCTATTTGACAGCCCAGGAGCAGGACTTTCTCCCAGGCTCCCGTTGCCAGAGTCACCAGTTGGGCAGGTAAAGTGCTGCCATCTTGTGGCCGTTTCCTGTAACAGCCGCTTGAAACCCGGTGCTTTGGAACACATTCAGGATTCATTTTCAAGGCTTGCCGGGCTCTCGATGACACGTGCCCTCCAGAAACGTCCTGGGGTGGGTAACCAAAACAGAATTCAAAAAGGGGCCCACCTTCCAGAGTTCCTGTTCACCAGGTACAAATTGGACTGGCACTCTTTTAAAGGACAGCCTAGGAACACTGCCTCTGCATCGCTAATCAGCGGAAATTCACATGAAAGCTGCAACAGGGTATCTCCTCGCTGGCTCAGAATGGACATCAAAAAGACTACTGACTGTAAAACCCGGAGAGAGCAGGGAGAAAACGGAAGGCCCCAAAGATGTGGTGAGAAACAGAAACTGGCAGCAGGTACTATGAAGACCTGGAAGGAGGGTCCCTAAGGGCAGAGCTTGACAGCCGTTTACATGATCCGGCCGGGCCACATGAGGCTGGATATCAAGGGGACAACCACTGATCAAAAACACTCACAAGATGGTGTCCTTTCCTGAAGCAATAGAATAACTGAGACACGGGCAGAAGCAAAATTTCCAAGCACAGGGGCCTGCAGGAAAAACACATGCAGCAGAGCTTTACAGTGTAATAAGATCAGCCCCGCCCAGAATCAAACAGCGCCACTGGCAACAGACTCAGACGCAACGCCACAAAGCGCCTAAGACGAGAAGGGACCGATCCAGACGACCACGAGAGGCGGCGTCTGAAAACTGACACCTGGGAGCTTTGTGGCAAAGGTCGCCAACTGTCACTCATAGAAAACAAGCTCATTTTACCAGAGGTGGACCTAGAGGAAACGAGGGATATATTCAAAGGGTAAGACACAGCTACACAGACCCAACTAGGGAAAACAGGCCACTGGAAGACACCTATGCTGCACCGTAGCGCAACTGACCATACACTCTGCAGTCATAACTCACAAAGGCAAACTGGGGGTTGGGAAAAAGGTACATTTATTTAATTAAGCCAGCCCCATTCAGCTAGTCAAACATCAATCCAGGAGATCAAACTAGTGAATCCTATTGGAAATCAACCCTGAATATTCACTGGAAATACTGTTGCTGACATTGAATCTAAAAATTTGGCCACGTGATGCAAAGAGCCGACTCACTGCAAATACTCTGATGCTGGGAAAGACTGGGGGCAGAAAGAGAAGGACTCAGAGAGCATGAGATGGCTCAACGGTATTATCGCCTCAACGGACGTGAGTCTGAGCATCCCTCAGGAGACAGTGAAGGACTCGGAAGCCCGGCACAATGTGATCCACGCGGTCCCGAGGACCTGGACGCGACTGAGCAACACAACAGTTTATAGATGCTCCATCTTCATTTTGCTTTTACAGAGGAAAAGTGGCTGAATGTAAGTAAGAACAGTTTTATCTCCCCATCAAACCAATTTTGTTCACACCTGTGTAAAAACACTGTCCTCCTACCTGTCTGAGCAACTCCAGTTTCTTCAGTTCCTCATTGTAGGCTTCTGGATTCTCTCCATAATTCTTCAGGACAAACTAGAGAGAGAGGGAAGGAAGGCTGTGAACCAGGCACAGAGCATCGTTCCCTGCTCCCGCTTCTGCCCTCGGAGTCCTCGGCAAGCACCAGCCACAGCTCAGGATGGAGTCCAGACCCTCTACTGGCATCTCATCTCCTGCCCCACTGGGAACTCGGCCTCCACAGCAGGGCAGCACCAAGACACTTTCTGGGGCAGCCTCCTTTTTTGAGCAAAACAGAAAATACACCGGCACAACCTGGCTGGAATCCCCTGGCTGGGCCTCACCATGCTGCTCTCCTCCCCACCAAACCCAGAACCGGGCCAGCTCAGGAAGCCGGGGAGCTCAGTCGGCTGAACTGGGATCCTACTGAGCATTCGTAAACGGGCCACTGAGTTCAAGCCTCCCTTGTGTGGGGGCCCTGCTGGGGCCCCGGGATCACCATCGTAATCCCAGCCCACCAGCAAATGTCGGAAAGGGTCACAGAAGAGCGGGCGTGCAAAGCCTTCCCCGCCAGACTGCCCTCCTGGGGAAAGGGCTCCACAGAAACGAGAGTCCTCCTCAGTGAGGAAAGGCCTGTGGCGGTGTGATGGGAATGATCCGGGGGGAGGGGCTGGCATGCCTGCCCACGGCGGGGCTGACTCTCGTGGACGGTGGGCACACTCACCAGCCTGGAGGCGGGGCCTGGACCACCAAGACAACATATCGTGGCAGTTTCACCACTCCTGCTGGGGGACCTGGCGTCTGGGTCAGCAGTCCGGGGGCCCAGATCCATCACTCCACATGCACTAAGGGCACCGACCCCCAACTCCCAAGGCTCCTTAGGGCCCCAGCCAAGGTCCGTGAGGCCGAGAAGGGCGGGGGCGGCCTGCTCTATCCAGTGGCAGTGCACCCGTCTCCTGGGCCCCTCCCCAGGGACTGTGACACGCGGCCACGCGGTGAGCCCATGGGAACCTGGGAGGCCATGTGACCGCGTTAGCCGCCTGGCAGGGAAGCGAGAGGAGGGGCAGGCAGGGGGAAGCGAGTCCTGAGCTTCCTTCAGCTCCATCTGGCCACAGCTCCAAATCTCTGAGCCCGACCCTCTTCCACTGGTTTTACCTCCTGCCAGTTTGCTATCCCCGTCCACCTCTGGCCTGGGCTCCCCACCCCTTTAAATCCACCCCTCATACAGTGGTCAGATTCGTCTAACATGACAACAGTGTTACTCTTGGCTTTATATCCTTCTGAAACACATGCACTCCTGGGAGAGAAAAAAATAAAGCCCAGCTTGCTTTGCTCAGAACAGTGAGATTATGGGGAAAGAGCTGTAATCTAAAGGGGAAAAAAAAAGTAATCTGAGAAGAATGTGCGCAATACTGCTTCCCCAAACCTCCAGGATGGTCCCAGTAACAGTCAGCTCCCAGGAGCCGTCGGCTCCCAGGGACACCCAGCCAACAGTACTCTGGAATGACCGCTCTTGGCTCTCAATGCCTGTCCACACGTTGCCCCCACCACCTTCTCTGCTAAGACTCAGCTAAAATATCACTTCCCATAGCATCAGCTGCTGCTCTTCCCACGTTCGGAAAGTGCCTCCATCAGACTGTGCGCCTCCCAGCACGGACGTGTCAGCGACCACCCCCACCCCAAACAATGAGTCTATCAGGAATGGTAGGGGCCTGATTTGATGTGTTCGATCCTCAGCAAATGGTTGCCTTTACAGGAAATGCACAGGATGGATGAACAGACTAAATAATACCAAAGGAGACACTCAGAAAAATTGAGACGATATAACAATTTACCCAACACTTATCTCAGTCTCTTTGAAAGACAAGTATCATTAAGGGGGCTAGAGGGGAGGAGACTATTGTAGATTAAAAGAGATTTTTTTAAAAAAGAACAACTACCCTATGAGAACCGTGATTGGATCTGAGTTTGGGAAAAAAACAAGTTATAAAGGATGTCTGGGGATAACAGGTGAAATTTAAATATAAAACACAGTAGAAAATGTTTGTGGATTTTCTAAGGTGTGATGATATAACAGTATAGCTATACAGGAGACAATCCTCTTAGGACCTGCTGATATGGGTACAATTTACTTTCAAAGGTCCATGGGATATACGTGTGTGTGTGTCTGTGTTTACAGAGAGAGAGCACAAATACGGTGCAATGTAACTATGACCAAGTCACGTTCAACTCTTTTTCGCATGACCTCATGGACTGCAGCCCACCAGGCTCCCCTGGCCACGGGATTTTCCAGGCAGTGCTGGGGTGGGTTGCTGCTTCCGTCTCCGGGGATAAACTCGCTTCTCCTGCACTGGCAGGCGGATTCTCCACCACTGCGCCACCACAGAGGCCCAACTATCAGAACCAAGTAGAGGGAGCCTGGGCGAGCACTGCGTTGCTCTTTCTACTTTTCTGTGCGTCTGAAATCTGGAAAATGAATGTCTTAAGAGCTGCTGAGGGAACGCCTGGTGGTCTCGCGGTTAGGACTTGGCGCTCTCACTACTGTGGCCCGGGTGCAGGCCCTGATCAGGGAGCTGAGATCTCACAGGCCAAGCGATGTGGCCAAAAAAATGAGTTGCTGAGCTAAATGATACCTGCTGCTGCTGCTACGCCACTTGTGTCCAACTCTGTGTGACCCCACAGACGGCAGCCCACCAGGCTCCCCCGTCTCTGGGATTCCTAAGAAAACACTTTCCTTACGTCATCACTTCTCAGCCTCTTGGCGGATCCTTTGAGAACAGAAAAGCCATGAAGCCATCTCTCTACCAATGTCCATCTATGCATAAACACAAGGATTTGCCAACACGTTCAGGGGCTTACAGACACGCTGAGGCCCATTTATGGGCTCTTGGTTTATAATCCTCGCTGTGATCTAGCCAATCCCTCACCCCGCCCGTCCCCCAATTCACAGACATAAAACGTGAGCCGACCTATAGGGTAAAACTTGACTATCTAAATGGGAACATGTTCTTCCTCCAATTAACTCCCTTCTCATAGGAGGCTTCTGTTTGCTCACCCGGAGGCGACAGTGAAAGTGGAGCCCAGAGGCCCTGTGGGACAGAGGCCGAAGGGATCTGAGTGACATCTGAGAGACCCAGAAACAAGGCTTCAGCTGCCACCGCTGGGAACACCTGTCCTTGCGGTCACACGGTGGGGAAGGGGTGAGAGACGATGCCTCTGATCGCAGCAAACTGTCCCCGAAGGAGGCTGTCTACCTGTCTTATTCCTCCTCCAAGATCTGCAGCAAACACAGAGCTCCTACCCACAGGCCAGACACTTGCCAAGTGCCCAGTAAGTCACTCAGCCCTAATAACAACCCAAAGAGGTAGACAGCGCTGTCGCCCCCATTTCA
Organism: Oreotragus oreotragus; assembly: GCA_006410675.1. Taxonomy (NCBI): domain Eukaryota; kingdom Metazoa; phylum Chordata; class Mammalia; order Artiodactyla; family Bovidae; genus Oreotragus; species Oreotragus oreotragus. The sequence goes on from SJYX01003796.1 coordinate 198,158, forward strand.
CAGCTGAAGAAACTGAGGCGAGGAAGGTGACACTTGCCAAGGTCACAGCACTAACCACCGACAGAGCCCCAGCTGGAAGCCCGGCACCTGGGCCCACGCCCTTGACCCCCAGCAGCCCGGCCTGTTTCTACTTTTAAACACGGTGCTCAGAAAACACCGAAAAACGGGAAGTGGACGCAGACCTCCGGCCACAGGTGAGTCAATGGAGCGGAGAGGTGATTTTTCAAACTCTGACAAAATCCTCTATGGCTTGATCACTCACTCCCCCTACTACACAGAGGTAAGAGGTGGCTGGAGTTCGAGAGTAAAGGACAGAGACCTTCTCTTGGACAGTGTCCCTACAGCACAGACTTCTGCAGAGCGGGAAACAAGGTCTGCTCAGGACGTGAGGGTCGCCACAGAGCCTGAGAAGGCAGGCCCTGCAGCAGGCAGAGCCCGGAGCTCGGCAACACGGATTAGGAGTAAGATGCTAGAAGGCGCCGCCAGGACGCCAGCACACCTACACAAACGCCAGCCAGCTGGGGCTGAGAGGGCCAGGGGCCCTCCTGAGCCCAGCCAGGCTTTGGAGAAGCTGGGCTTCTTTTTTCCTGAGCAAACAATGAGACCTGTGAACAGTGTCATGTTGAAAGCATGTCCAGGGTTCAGAGCCACTGGGAGGAAAAAGCAGGGAAAGAAGTTGTAAGTTAAAAATACACAGGCTGGAAAGACTTTTTCCAAAGGGAAACACCAAAACAGAGGAAGTCCTGGCTGTGCCCCTAGATTGCTGTGAGATCAGGGCTCGGTTTTTCACCTGTAATGTGGTGTTCATAGTAGCTGCTTTTGAATTGTGGTGAAGACTCTTATGAGTCCCCTGGACAGCAAGGAGATCAAACCAGTCAATCCTGAATATTCATTGGAAGGACTGATGCTGAAGCTCCAATACTTTGGCCACTCGATATAAAGGGTCGACTCGCTGGAAAAGACCCTGATCCTGGGAAACACTGAGGGCAGGAGGAAAAGGGGCGACAGGATGAGAAGGCTGGATGGCATCACCGACTCATGAGTTTGCCATGAGTTTGAGCAAGCTCTGGGAGATGGCAAAGGACGGGGAAGCCTGGCGTGCTGCAGTCCACGGGGTTGCAAGGAGCTGCACATGACTTATCTGCTGAACAAGGACAACTACCTGCTCTAACTCACAGAGCCGTCACAGGACTTGAGCTGTTTCCTAAACAGAGAAAGAGGATGCTAAGCTCAAAGTATTGTTTACAATATGCCAAGGCCTGTACTAGGGACTCAAATGCATTAACTCTTTAAGTATATCCTGCCTTTCTCTTTTTATTTATTTTTGGCTGCATCAGGTCTTCGCTGCTGTGCTCCGGCTTTTTGTAATCGCTCCGAGCTGAGGCTACTCTGCTGCAATGCGAAGGCGTCTCATTGTGGCGGCATCTCTTGTTGCAGAGCACAGGCTCTGGGCCCAGGGCTTCAATAGTTGCGCCACGTGGGCCCTAGACTGCAGGCTCAGTAGCTGCGGCACACGGGCTTAGCTGTCCCAAAGCATGTGGGATCTTCCTGCACCACGATCAGACAGACCCACGTCCCCTGTACTGGCAGGCAGGCTCTTAACCGCTGGACCGCCAGCAAAGTCCCTGCATTAACTCTCGACGCCCATAAGCTCATGAAGTATCAGTTCTGTTACAGGTGAGAAAAATGAGGCCCAGATTAGTGAGGTGATCATCTCTAACAGCTGACGTCACTCAGCTAGTAAGTCGAAAAGGAGAGACCTAAACCAAAGTCGGCCTGATTCCAGTGTCTATACTATTCCTGTGACATTACTCTGCCCTTTTACCAAGCAACCAATGGCCCAGAATTCTGTAGGCAGATGAAAGTTAAAGTCGCTCAGTCATGTCCAACTCTTTGTGACCCCACGGACTATACAGTTCCTGGAATTCTCCAGCCCAGAATATTGGAGCGGGTAGCCTTTCCCCTCGCCAGGGGATCTTCCCAATCCAGGGATCGAACCCAGGTCTCCCGCATTGCAGGGGGATTCTTTGCCAGCTGAGCCACCCGGGGTAGATGAGATCACCAGATCCTGGCATTCTTTTGCAGCTTAGAAAAATGGGAACCAGAGATCAGCAATAGCAGTTCTAGAACTGTGAACCAAAATTCCTAATTCTTGACCCAGGGTCAAGATTTTGTTTCACTTTCTCTGGTACTAACATGGTCTCATTCCTGTGTATTCTTTTCTCCCCTCGTGGATGATGGGAGTGTTCAGCTTCTGTTCTTCATCTGATATACATCTTGGAATTAAAACAGTAGGTGGAAACGAGACCAAACTTTGGGAAAGTAAAATTCTGGAATGTAGATCAATTAGCCTAATTTCTGGGAAGTCTCCATTGGTCCATTGGGGCCTGGGGTTTGATCCCTGGTCAGGGAACTAAGATCCCATAAGCTGGGAAGCTCGGCCAATTTTTTTTTTTTTTAATCTAATTTTCTGGTTTTACAAACGAAGAAAAAGATGTCCAAAGAGATTAAATGATGGACTCAAAGGAATACAAACTGTTAGTGTCTGAAGGAAGGCAGCAGCAGTGTGAACGGAGAAAGGGAGAGCTTCTTGGAAAACTTCCTCCCCAACCCTTTTTTTCTTCTATTTTTTTTTTTTTTCCCTTCTCCACCACCTTACTCCCTGGGGCACCGTCAATATTCTGGCAGCAGCTACATTAAACCCACAAGGATGTCAACCTGCAGCAGCCTCCTGGTTGTTCCCGTTCACTTCTGCTCTGTCCTTCAATGATACCAGACAGTCCTTCCCAAGGCAGATGTCTCACAGGGTACCTGATGCCCAGTCGACACACCTGGCCCTGCTTTGTACCAGCCACACCTGATCTCCCCACAGCGGTCCATTGCCTCCCTCAACGCCAAAACTGCCTGTCTCTTCCCTCCAACTGAAGAGACAACAAAGGACTGCCAGGGTCGCTCTGGAAGCTACAATACTGTTTATCCCCTCTGCGCGGCCGCGAAAGCGGTAACGCTCCCCTAAAAGTTCTATCTTTTGGTCCAAGGGGGCTCCAGATTACCGTTCTTCTGAGACCGGAAAGAATTGCACCAAGTGTTAGAGCGACTCCAATCGCAGAGGCCAGGCTGGCCGGGGCCTTAAAACACATCCTGAGCCATCCTCGGCGTCCGTCCCAGCCCGG
>SJYX01003796.1:205601-236729 GCA_006410675.1 Oreotragus oreotragus
CCCGACCCTGCGACAGGGCCTGGGGCTATGACAGACGCGCAGGGGGCGTCGCGCGCCGGCGGACGGAGAGACGCGGGAGAAAAGGGGAGGGGGCGGGGAGGAGGAGCTGCCCTCACCTTCTTTACGGCTGGCTGAAAGTGGAAGTCACCGGCCTCTTTCAGGTCCAGCCAGATCATGGGCATGCGGGGCACGGCCTCCATGGCCTCAGGCACCCACCGGCCCCCCGGCCGCTCCCCAAGCTTTCGCAGCTGCAGGCTCAGCCACGCACCCCGCCCCTCCACGCCGGAAGTCACTTGTCACGCGGGGATGAAAAAAATGCCCCTACTGCCTGCTGGGAGAGGCTGTCCCCTTTTGCGCAGGCGCATTTTCCGCTGCGCATGCTCAGTTTCTTGCATGCGGGCACGTGTAGAGGGCAAACCTCCAGCCCGAGGCGAAAGGGTTTCTGGGAGTCGTAGTCTATCTGCGTCTAATTGCTAAGCAGGGAGGTAACTGGTTTCTTCTTCCTGGGCAAAGTAGACCGCAGGGACCTGGCTCGGGCTCCAGGCGCTCCCCACTCAGGGGAAGGACAGTAGAGAACGTAGCCATAGACTTGCAGACCCTAAGTAGTGTCGAGGGCCTTGGTAGATGGGGTCAGATGCTGTGGTAGAGATAAGGTGGTGGCGGGCCACCCTCAGAAGTGACTTAAAAACAGCCTTGGATTAGGGGCTGCTGGCCAAGGAGGCAGGGCTAAGAAGCAAAGGCGTTTCACCCCAGGTGTCGAGCTTTGGAACAGAGGAGTGACTGGTTGGAGATTGGCACGCTCGGCTGAGCCTGTAAGACCGAGCACTGCCTAAGAGACGGCCAAGTCCGTTTTTGATGATGGGGAGAGAACTGGTAAATGAAGTGTAAAGCGTAAGGGGAAAAAGAGAGAGAGAGAGGCCTAGAGCCATGGGGGTGGGGATGACTATATACAGCCACGCGAATACCTTTCAGTCTGGAAGGGGACCAGGGAGCAGAGAACAGTTAGCTCTGAAGACATGACCTGTAGAGCAAGGATTTTAAAATCATGTGTATATTACCTAGCTTTAAAAACACGTAAAATGGAGAATGGTTTGTTAGGGCAAAAGTAGAAGCAAGGAAATGAGCGAGGACGTTTGCAACCATGGACTGTAGCCCACTAGGCTCCTCTGCCCCTGAAATTTTCCAGGCAGGAATACTAGAGTGAGTTGTCACTTCCCACTCCAGGGGAATCTTCCCAACCCAGGGATCGAACCCACTTCTCTTGCATCTCCTGCATTGGCAGGTGGATTCTTTAATACTGTGCCACCTGGGAAGCCCTTGGATGGCCAACTGCACATTTTTACCTCAGCAAAAAAAAAAAAAAAAAACAACCTCATACATTCTGGCTCTTCCCTTACATCTTTAGAACAGTCCCTCCGAGCTGAGACACTACATCGCAGGCTTAAGTCTTCAGTAAGGCTTCTGAATAAAACATAATTCTCAACTTTTAGGTTGTTCTTTCTTTTTTCAGTTGACAACTCTCTATGTCCCCTGTGCCCCAGCAGTGGAATTGCTGGGTGTGTGAATACAGGGTATTCAGGACATCTGAACAATTCCTGCCCAGGGAACACCAGGAGGTGTGTCCAGGAAGAATGGTCATAACCACCCAAACAGGAAACATGGAGTCCTCCCCCGGGCCACCTTTCTTAGATGTGAATCCAGAATCACTGCATTACAGGTGGGGAAACTGAGGCAAGGAGAGGGGAAAGAAGCTGTCCCAAACACCATGGAGCCTCTGAGGGAAGGTCAGAGGAGAGGTCTGGTGTGGCCAGGGAAGGGAGAGAAGAAGGATGAAGGGAAGGTAGGAGGTCTCCTGGTCTCAGACCTGGCAGGCTAGAGGCCAGAGGCAGAAGAATCCCATTGCGTCTCTTCTGTCTCAGCCAGCATCCGTCTTCCTGGTGCTTGCGGAGGGGACACCAAGGTGGCCCCCCCGCTCCCCTGGTTCAGGAAGAGCAACAAAGGAGTAGCTGCTCCTCCCTCCAGAGTGTCTAGAGGCACTGGTTACTTTCTCCCTACAGAAAAGTTTCCAAGAAGACAGGTTTGCAAATATGAAGAAGGTTGGGGATCTCTGAGGCCCAGTCACAAAACCGAACCTCTCCGGAGCGCCCAAGTTACTTGGCCAGCAGATGGCAGCAAGGCCACAGGGTTGTAACGACGCAGCTGCAATCCTGAGAGTCCCTGACTGCACCAAAGCCCCGTAGATTGGAAATTAGGGACGTGTTTTGTTTTGCTCAGAACTAGGTTTACTTCTTGGGGTGTCTGTGAGTGGAAGGAGGGCACTGGGGGATTCGTTCCTCCCTTGCCGAGGACAGATGTCCTCATTCAGGCGTTGCCAGGGAGAGCCTCAGGGTAGACAGGGCCTTTGGGATGCCCCAGACACACCCTCCCAACTGCTTGGTGCCAGGCTGTGAGCGGCAGCACCGCCACATGAGGCAGAACTTTGAGACACTCTGGCCTTGGCAGTGAGAGCCTGGAGGCTGGGTGGCACCCCCTGGTGGGGGGTGGAGCAGGGCAGGGGGTACAAACGTGCTGGCTCAGGACTGAGGTCACCCTGTGGGGCTGAGGCCACAGTCTTCCTAGGTCTCTGTCTCTGGGGCAGCTTGTATCCAGATTGCTGGTTCTAGAACATCAGATGTATGTCCCTGGGGGACCAATGTGGCCACAGCCGCTTTCTCCACACCCTATTGGACTTGCACAGGTCACTTGGGCAAAGGCTAAGAGTTTCTGAAATCTGTGTCCCCTTCCTGACCACCCTGAGGCCCGTGAAGGGCAGAGCTTGCCCAATATCCCACCAGGCTTCTTTCTTCATTATTTCAGACCTTGTGAAAGCTTTTTGCTCCAACCATCTTTTCAGGGAGGCATGGAAGCCATGGGGTCATTCAGGAGGAGTCGGGGGTCTCAGCTGTCTGTGGTTCTGGCCATTAGAAGGTACAGTGGAAATGGTCACTCAGATGGGATCTTGTACCTCCAGCAGGTGGGAGACATTTCCCTGGAGTGTCCACTTCTTGCTCCCTGCACCCCCAGCTGCCCTCCAGAGCCTCACCCATGCCCTGCCCCAACCTCGGGCCCCAGGGTCCAGTCATAGGCTGGGTGGGTCTTGGAGAAACGTCCTGCTGGACACGTGGAATCCTGCCCTCACCCTCTGCAGCTCAGCTCCCAGCATCCAGGGAATAAGACACGCAGCCCCCAGGCTGAAGGCAGAGCGGCACGGTGGAGGACAGACCCTGGGACCCGGGGTTGGAATCCTGGCACTTCTACTGACCAGCCCTGTAATCAGGCTCTCTCTGCAAAATTGAGTCCCTCTGTCAGAGACTGGAGGGTTAAGAGCTCTGTGCTTACTAACGGTCTCAGCTGCATCTGACTTATCACAGCCTTAAATAAAAGCCACCACACCTGAGCTGCCTCCACTCACATTAGCCTAATGCTCTCACCGTACTTACAAGGTAAGAGTTGTTATCTCTGCTGCAAGGATGAGACATACTGAATACCAGCAGTGGTAAAGAACCCACCTGCCAGTGCAGGAGAAGTGGGTTCGATCCCTGGCACGGGAAAGATCCCCTGGAGAAGGACATGGCAACCCACTCCAGTATTCTTGCCTGGGAAATCCCATGGGCACAGGAGCCTGGAGGGTTACAGTCCGTGGGGTCGCAAAAGAGTCGGACACAACTGAGCAATTGACAACAACACTGAATCCCAGAGAGACTGGCCAAGAACCAGTGGAGATGTGGCAGCAGCGGGATTTGAACCCAGATCTATGGAATCCTCAAGCTGAGGCAGGGCTCAGACAGCTGTATTCTGCATTGCTCTAGGTCAATTACTGAGCACAAATTATTGAAGGATTTTTATGTGGCTATCACAGAGTGTGACTTTTTGAACTCATACTCTGTAAAGTCTGTCAAAAAAAAAAATCCCAATTTTTCTTCCACTGAAGAGCCCCCAACCTGAGTTCCCAGCCCTGACTATGCCATACAACCTCAAACCTCTGGACATGTCAGTCTTACGATTTGATGGGATTATAAAGGCTACATAGTTTGTCCCTATGCCTCTCTACTGGATGTTTTAACACTAAATTTGTTGTAATATGTTGCAAGTAACAGAAAAGCCCATTCAAAGTAGCTTAAATGGTAACATCCAGAGGCCTTCCACCTTCAGGCCAGGTGTGACCCAGCAGCTCAGTGATGTCATAAGGAGCTGTTTTTCTCTCTGTCTTCTGTGGTGCTGACCTCATCCTTAGGGGCCTACCTCACATCCCGAGATGTTTTCTTTGTCACAACTAGTCACTCTTCCTTGTTTATTTCCAGGAGGAGGGCAAGTGCCTAGTATTCCCATCGAAAGTTCTGAGATGTATTTTAAGTGGAGCAGCTTAATCACATGCACACCCTGAATCAATCGTCAATAGTGGTGGAGAGATGACAGGTTCTCTTGACTTAGACCAAGCTGAGTTTTCCTCTCCCAGAACCATGCAGATCCTCTAAGGGGAACTGGGCCTGATTGGTAGGGAGAAGGGGTAGGGGAAATGGGTGCTGGGGAAGCCAGGCGTCAAATGACCCTTCAAGTCTCCTACAATTTCCCTGCCAGATGGTCTTCCAGACTCAGTTCAACGTCTCCCAGGCCTCCTCCACCACGCCGCACTCCAGCTTTTGTCAAGGGGACCTTTCTTGGATTTGAGACCTTTCTTGTTGACATGTTTCTTCCTGGGAATCCAACCTTTGGTTCTGTCTCTGTCCTCTGAGTCCACAAAAACAATCTGGTCCTCTTGTTCATGGCAGCCTTTCAGAGACAGAGCAGGGAATCAAAGTCACCCTGTCAGCCCTCTCCTCAAGATAAAACCTCCCAGTTCCCCATCATTCTACACAGGACTCAACTGTGTAACTTGGTCATGCTTACTAACTTCTCCAGGCCTCATCAGCCTCACTGATCAAGGCTGGGGACAACTGGAGCTTCTCACGCTGATGGGAAGCCGTGTGATGGGGGTCTGCAAAGTCCCTGAAGAAATATTCTACACATCTAAAGCCTTGGTTTTACTGGAGGTATTTCCCCCTCCAATGGAAATCTAAAACATTTTAATCTTAAAAACATTATGTGAACAACTCAACAATATAAGGACAAGCAACCCAATTAAAAATTGTACAAAGGATTTGCAGAGACATTTCTCCAAAGAAGATATATAAACAGACACAAAGAGATATTCAATGTCATTAACTCTTAGGGAAATACAAATCAAAACCATAATGAAATATCACTTCACACCCACTAGGATGGCTATAAGAAGAGAGACAATAGTAATTGTTGGCGAGATGCGGAATACCACAGACTGCTGGTGAGAATGTAAAACAGTACATGCTCTTTGGAAAACACTTTGATAAATCCTCACAAAATTAAACACAGAGTTACCATATGACCCAGAAATTCCATTCCTAAGTATAGGCCCAAAGTAACTGAAAACATATGTCCACATAAAAAACTAGTACGTGCATACTCATAGTAGCATGATTCATAAAAGCAAAAATGTGGAAATAATCCAAATGTCTATAAACTGATGAATGGATCAACAAATGTGGTTTATCCATATGATGAAATCTTACTCAGTCATAAAAAGGAATTAATCTACAATGTGGATGAACCTTGAAACTATGATGCTAAGTAAACAAAGCCAGATACAAAAGACCACATATTTTATGATTTCAATTACATGAAATGTCCAGTAAAAGAAACCCATAAAGACAGAAAGAAGATTATTGGCTGCCAGGGGCAAAGGGGAAGGGAAAACGAGGAGTGACTGCTAATTGGCACATGGTTTATTTTTAGGAGGATGAAAATGTTATGAGTTGTACACTTTGAAAGGGAAAATTTTATGATGTGTGAATTTCATCTCAATAAAAAGAGCTCCATTCATCTTTAAAAAATAACAGTTGCAGATATGGAATAAAACATAGACTCCATATGAGTATTTTAACAATATTTTTGTTGTTTTCCCACTATAATATTGCAACATGATTAGCCTTCAATTAAAATTAATAATTTTAAAAATAAAATTTTTTTTTGTTTTTGTAAAACAAAGATGTTTATTGTAAAAAAAAAATTCAAATAATAAAGTAAAAAAAAAAAAAACACACCTCAGAATTTTTTGCCAGCTGCATTCAGAGAAAAACACAGTGGTAATCATTACTAACATTTTAGCAAACATCCTTTCAGTCACCTTGCTAGTGATGTTGTCATAGATACTGACCAGTGTACACTTTTCTGTGCAAGGAACCTTACACTGGGGGCTGTGTTGGTCTGTGCAAGCCCCCTGTCTGCCTTTTTTCCCTCCCATACCATTTCCTGCCCTCTCAACCATCATTCATTTTTACCTGTGCCTTGGAGATGTTATAAAATGTTTATCAGTTTGAAGGATGTATTCTGATGTATTTTCCACGCATATACATGTCTAGAAAGAAGTGGGCAGGGGGTTTGTTACAGATCTCATTCTATTTCTTTCCTCTCTGGCCAAGCACCATGTGTTTAAGACCGATCCGTCCAGCTGCTATGTGCTCATCTGCTGTGTTNCAGTTTGAAGGATGTATTCTGATGTATTTTCCACGCATATACATGTCTAGAAAGAAGTGGGCAGGGGGTTTGTTACAGATCTCATTCTATTTCTTTCCTCTCTGGCCAAGCACCATGTGTTTAAGACCGATCCGTCCAGCTGCTATGTGCTCATCTGCTGTGTTGCTCTGTCTCAGGATTTCTCAGCCTCGGCACTGACATTTGGGGCTGGACCGTTCTTCCTTGTGGGGGCTGCCCTATGCCCTGTGGGGTGATCAGCAGTATCCAGTAGGGGCTAGTTGCGTCCTCTCCCCAGCTGTGACACTCAAAACTGTCTCCAGACATTGACAATTGTCCAGGGGCAAAACCTCCCCAGCTGGGAATCCTTGCTTCTTGTCAACTTGTTGTACCAGAAATAGAATATATGCTGCAGCTAGACATCCAGAAAAAAAGAGGCCTGGCTATAACAAAATTCCATTCTGGATGTTCTGAGTATCGGCCTAATTATATGATTTCACTTCAACCTTGCTGCCATCTCGCTGAGCCACACTGGGCGGAAATGTGTGGGGTATGAGGAACTGGTCTTTGAGCTAAGCATAAAATCCTTCAAGGACAAAATCATTTATTCCCTCAGCCAGCGTTTACTGAGCAGCTACTGTATGCCAAATACTCGTCTTGGCACTGGGTAAACAATCGGCTTTCAAGGAGCTCACCCTCAAAGTGGGAAATAAAATAAACAATAAACAACTGTTGTTACTCAACAGCAAGTGCTATGAAGAAAGTTGTATCTGAATAAGAAAGCAGAGATAGGGGCATAGGAAGGCCTGAGGAGGAAGTCCTCCTGAGGACTTGACAGTGAGATAGGATGCCAGTGTGAAGGTTAGGGAAAAGCTTTCTTGAGAGCAACAAAATTAAAAATGCACTTTCCTTTTTACCACACAGATTCTCATTGCATTTTAACTCGGAGGAGAAATTAGGACGTTTCATGATAGGAAGAGCATAGGATTCTACAGTGAGCACCTGCCGTCTCGCCCTATCACACTTCCTGGGATGGACACAAGATCCGCTGCAGCAGAACCTTCATTCTCCAGCTAAGAATCTCTGATGAATGCAGTCCTGCTGACAACTGGATATGTATTCCAACAAGTAGTAGCAGTATTCCATGGGTAGAAATACCCCAAGTGTTCTAACCAAATTGCTCTTGAAGCATGTTTATATTGTGTCTAATTTTTCACCATTATACGCCACGGCTGCATGGATCTGATGATGAGACTCGGGCCTGTGAGGACCTGCTGGGTCTGCCAAGGACTGTTCTGTGCTCTGCCCCCTCTCCCTACTTCCGGCTCTGTCCTCAGCCCCACCCTTAGCTTTTGGAGCAAGGGTGGGCTGCTCTGTGCCTTGGTTTCCCCACTGGTGGGCTTCAGTGAGTACACCGTAGCCACTCCCCTCCTCCCCAGTTTCTGAGTCTCCTGTGGAACAGGAACCCAGAACCAAGGGCGGGCTGTCAAGTCAACACACTGGCCCCAGTAACAGGGAGCCGAGGAAAATGGGAGTCCTTGAAGGAGGAGGAGGCTCCTGCAGCTCCCCCTGTGGGCTGCTGCCTAGGGCCGCAAGTGTCAACAGCCAGCGGTCCCTACCTTGATCCTGTTGGGGACAGCCTCCCCTCTTTGCCTGCAGGGATCGGCCTGGGGGATGTGGGTAGCGAGGCTCTCTCTGGAGAGGTTGCTGCCATCAAACCCAATGAGAGGGACTAGTGAGCTGTGAATTGTCAGATCTTATTATTTTTTTTTAAGTCAGTCAGGCATCCAGATTTTTAAGGATTGACAGTCAGTATTTTAGGGCTTCCCCGGTGGCTCAGCAGTAAAGAATCTGCCTGCCAACGCAGGGGAAGATCCTTGGGTGGGCAAGATCCCCTGGAGGAGGAAATGGCAACCCACTCCAGTATTCTTGCCTGGGCAATCCCATGGACAGAGGAGCCTGGCGGGCTACAGTCCAAGGGGTCACAAAAGCGTTAGACGTGACTGGGCAACTAAAACAAGAATTAGAGTTTTTAAAACATATGCAACATGGTAGGTGTCGGCCAGAGTACAGCCTTTGACCGGACCATCTGTCTGTGCTCTCAGCTGAGAAGCGGCCACGCAGAAAACTCAGGGATCCCAGGCAGCTGTTTTGGAACCAAACCACACCAAAAGGAAATGGCAACCCACTCCAGTATTCTTGCCTGGGCAATCCCATGGACAGAGGAGCCTGGCGGGCTACAGTCCAAGGGGTCACAAAAGCGTTAGACGTGACTGGGCAACTAAAACAAGAATTAGAGTTTTTAAAACATATGCAACATGGTAGGTGTCGGCCAGAGTACAGCCTTTGACCGGACCATCTGTCTGTGCTCTCAGCTGAGAAGCGGCCACGCAGAAAACTCAGGGATCCCAGGCAGCTGTTTTGGAACCAAACCACACCAACCAGGCAAGAGACGGCACGGGGTCCTGGAGTGTCAGAGCCAGAGGTGGCCTCCCTGTGGCACAGGATGGGGGGAGAGACGGCCACTGAGGCCAAAGTGAAGGGTCGTGCCCAGCATCGCACTGGTCTCCTGCCCCCAGCTCGGGGCTGCCTCACTCCTAGGCCTGTTGCCCAATCCTACTTGCCTATTAGTCACTGGTATTTTGGAATGTTGGCTAACACCGGGTGCCTAGCAAAGGAAGAGAGGCCCCTTTCAGGAAGGCCTCAGCCCCCGCATGTCGCCAGCAGGCCTTGGGCAAGGCTGCATGATTACCACCTAACAGGGGCCGCAAGTGGCAGAGGATCTGAGAAGGGACGATGGCAGGGGCTTGGAAGGCACTGGTGCTGGTAGCAGGCTTGGCAGCCGTGGCCTGTGTGGCCCAGCGTGGTCTGAGCTATGAAGAGATTGTAACCCAGGCCCTGAAGTTCTTCAACCAGGGGCGGCGAGGACAGCGCATCTTTGGCCTGCTGGAAAGCACCCCGCCGCCACCTGGTTTGGTGAGGGTCAGGGTCTCAAGCCCGGGGAGCGGGTACCACCTACCTCACAACATCCCGTGAGGCCAGCAGGCAGGAGCGAGTGCCCCAAACAGGCACAAAGTGCTTGGTTAACAGCAGATGCTGGTGTTATTGCTATAATGTTTCTCTACTCAGAAGGTAAAACGGAGACTGTAATCTCTCTCCAGCCTGACAGCTGGCTAGCTGATCAATTCTGGGATTTTCCCAAGGGTAGAATGTGGGGTCTGGGAGTCCATTCTGCACTCAGGCCCTGGACTTGAAGGAGTAAGCAGAGCCGTTTCAAAGGATGGACAGGAGACAGACTGGTCCCACCAGAAGGCACCTCACCAGGGCCTTCCAGGGTCCCCCTTCCCACCCCCTTACCTCTCATTTTTTTTTTTTTGCTGATTTATTTGGTTGTGCTATGTCTTACTTGCAGCATAAAATCCCCTTACTGGGGATAAAACCTGGGCTCCCTGTATTGGGAGCGTGTAGCTTTAGCCACTGGACCACTAAGGAAGTCTCCAAATACTTTCTTTCTTAAAACGGATTTCCATTCCAAATTTTCATGTGAGAAGACCTGCCCCCCTTTCTGCTGTTTTCACTCATCAAGTGGTGCCTGACTCTTTGCAATCCCATGGACTGCAGCCCGCCAGGCTCCTGTGACCGTGGGATTCTCCAGGCAAGAACACTGGAGTGGGTTGCCATTTCTTTCTCCCGGGGGTCTTCCTGACCCAGGAATAGAACCCCCATCTCTTGCTTAGCAGGTAGACTCTTTACCACTGAGCCACCTGGGAAGTTCCATCCCACTTTTAAAGGCCACTAATTTACAGAGCAAAGTATCAAACACATAATGATCAACTTTTTTTGATTTTGTCCCTCAGAGAAGAATATGCAAATTATTTTGTCATCATTAGAAAATCCTATTAAAGATATTTTATCCCTGTTCCGGGGCTTGAAGGATCTGAAGGCAAGCATGACTTGGCTGTGACCTGATTATTGCAAAACTTTAGTAAACCCTAATCTGTTTCGCTTCCTGTTTTTTGATATTTTTTGAAGTGTGGATTAAGAACCAAACCCTCTTTACTCTTTCTAACTGCTCTGTAGGCAAAAAATTTGCATAATGCAAAGAATGCTCGATTTAGGGCAGAAATCTATCTGGCTGGATATTCATTTGTTTACTTAGGAACTGCTTTCCTCTCCACAGCCCAAGTCTGCAGCACTGGGTGGTTACTCACTGCAATACGCTGTTGTTCATTCACTAAGTTATATCTGACTCTTTGTGACCCCATGGACTGCAGCACGCCAGGCCTCCCTGTCCATCACCAATTTGCAGAGTCCACCCAAACCCATGTCCATTGAGTCGGTGATGTCATCCAGCCATCTCATCCTCTGTCGTCCCCTTCTCCTCCTGCCCTCAATCGTTCCCAGCATCAAGGTCTTTCCCAGTGAGTCAACTCTTTGCATCNGTCCACCCAAACCCATGTCCATTGAGTCGGTGATGTCATCCAGCCATCTCATCCTCTGTCGTCCCCTTCTCCTCCTGCCCTCAATCGTTCCCAGCATCAAGGTCTTTCCCAGTGAGTCAACTCTTTGCATCGGGTGGGCAAAGTATTGGAGTTTCAGCTTCAGCATCAGTCCTTCCAATGAATATTCAGGACTGATTTCCTTTAGGATGGACTGGTTGGATCTCCTTGCAGTCCAAGGGACTCTCAAGAGTCTTCTCCGACACCACAGTTGAAAAGCATAAATTATTTTTTAGTTTTTGTTGATGCTTTTATAATCCACCCAGATAACTGCTGACTTTATTTTTCTGGGCTCCAAAATCACTGCAGATGGTGATTGCAGCCATGAAATTAAAAGACGCCTACTCCTTGGAAGGAAAGTTATAACCAACCTAGACAGCATATTCAAAAGCAGAGACATTACTTTGCCAACAAAGGTCCGTCTAGTCAAGGCTATGGTTTTTCCAGTAGTCATGTATGGATGTGAGAGTTGGACTATAAAGAAAGCTGAGCGCCGAAGAATTGATGCTTTTGAACTGTGGTGTTGGAGAAGACTCTTGAGAGTCCCTTGGACTGCAAGGAGATCCAACCAGTCCATCCTAAAGGAGATCAGTCCTGGGTGTTCATTGGAAAGACTGATGCTAAAGCTGAGACTCCAGTACTTTGGCCATCTGATGGGAAGAGCTGACTCATTTGAAAAGACCCTGATGCTGGGAAAGATTGAGGGAAGGAGGAGAAGGGGACGACAGAGGATGTGATGGTTGGATGGCATCACCGACTCAATGGACATGGGTTTGGGTGGACACCAGGAGCTGGTGATGGACAGGGAGGCCTGGCGAGCTGCGGTTCATGGGGTTGCAAAGAGTCAGACACGACTGAGCGACTGAACTGAATTGAACAGATAACTGCTTTTCTAAAATTAGGAAAATATTTTATTACAGCAAACTAACAAAATTTAGAGAAGCGAAGTAAAAAACAAAAAATCTGCAACCCCACTACTCAGGAGACATTAACTGTTGGTGTATCATCTTCGGTACCTTTTTGATGTACACACGAGTGTTTTAAACAATATAACTCCCTCTCAGCTAATTTACGGACACCCTTTCCCGTGTAAGAACTTGCATGAAAGTCCTTAATGCTATCGGGCGCGCACGCAGCCTGCCCGGGTGTCCCCAGCGACCGCTGCTCCCTCCGGCGTCTAGCGGGTGGATTGGAGCTCGGGAGTCGGGGGACCTGGGCGAGGGCGCCGTCCGCTGCAGCCAGTGTGCTTGCTCCCCGGCAGGAGGAGCGGAACTGCACCGGCTCCTTCTTCATGCTGCGGCAACTCCGCCTCCTGTCGCTCAGCTGCGTGCCGGACCGTGAACTGGAGCCGGAGGTGAGCCCCTGCGCCCTCACCTGCCCCAGTTCCCGTCTCAGCGGCGCTCTGCCCGGTGACCGCCAGTGATCGAGGGTCCCTCACCTGAGCCACTGAGTTAGGAGCGTAGAACCTCAGTTCTGGAGGTCCCAGACCTTAGACCTGGAAACTGAACCTGTCTAAACGCCAAGTAGTCTGGAGGGGAGAGGCGTGGCCAGACCTTGATGAATGACCGCTAGTCGTCCGGTAGAAGGGGATGGGGGCAGGAACTGATGGTCTCCTCCTGGGGCTGGGAGGGGACTCGGTCTTCCACCGGCTGTTCTCTGGGCCCTGAGCTAAACCCACCTCCCCATACCACTTTTGGGAAGACAAGCCGGAGGTGGAGCTTCCCGGTAAGTTAGTGCAATAGCAATAGCCGGGGTGGACGAGAGTGGCAGGCGTTCCTAGCCCCTCTGGGATTTGAGGGGAGGGCCTGACTGGGGACCCCTCCAGCGGGAGCACCAAGGTCACTGCCTGGGCCTCCAGACTCATCCCCACCTGGGGAGAGAAGGGCCACACGTGGGACAGGAAGCGGGGAGGCGATTGATGAGGGCGCTCACCACCGCATCACTTCTGCAGGCCCGCCGCCCGGGGAGGACTCTGCTGAGTCTTCCAGGGGAAGACCCTCCACAACTTGACAGCTCCAATCTGCCACCTGCGGCCAGGGACCTGTACGAGAGAGCCAAGTACGACATCCTCTCCAACATCCTGAGGAACTTCTAGGGCTGGAGAAGGGAAGGGATGCCCTGCAAGCCCACAGCGACCTGCGATTCCCACCCATTCTCTTCCTCTGCTGCCCTTAGCATTCCCTGGCCGGTAAATGAGCCCACCTACACTCCCCAGCCTTTGCCTACCTGCTTCCCTCTGCTGGGGAATTCCTGCCCATCCTGTCTGTGGATGCTCCACATCCTTCCAGGCACAGGTCCAAAGTCACCTCTCTGGGGAAGCCTCTCTGCTCTTCTCTCGTCCGTGGTGCAGTCACGATCCTCAAACCACGCTGGCAAGTACCAGCTGCGTCCCAGGCTACGGAGCACTGTCTCTCCTCCCAGCAGGGCCCTCCTGTGCCAGCTGCAGGGGGCTGGGGAGGGAGTTTCTCTGCCAAGTGCTCCTGAATCCCGGGAGGGCAGTTCTTTCTGGGCAGGACCCTGAGTGCCCCTGTTCCCTGCCCAGTCACTGTGACAATGAAATGTCCCTTCATATATCTAGCACCTCCAAGAGGGGGCCAGGGCATCCTCTGCTGAGAGCGCCAGGAGTGAAGCTCAATAAAAAGTTTCTAAGTTAAATGATTATGTGAATAAGTGAATGAATCAAGTGTCAGGGATGAGCCAGCTGGACTTGGGAGGAAGAGACCAAGGAGGCAGGTCCTGGGGGTGAGATTCCACTGTGCACCTTGGGCACACAGACTCCCTGTGGTCAGGGCAGGAACAATGACGAGAAACGGGATAATGAGGGGCGCCATCTGAGGGCCATCCTGGGAGCTCAAGAAGGCAAAGGAGCCTGCCCCCAGGTTATTCTGGAACCACCTTTCCTTCCTTTCGGCTACTTTTATTCTTCCTCCTTTATCATAAAGCTCCAGCCAGAACCTCTTCCAGATCCCCAGACTCACACGTCAGATGGCCTCATAGACGCCTCCCCATGGACTTCCGAGGGGTGCCACCCACTCAGAATCTTCCCTCCAGACCGCCCTTTTTAGTGACCATTCCAGCCCAGTCCAGCTGATGGCAGCCTCATCGACCCAAGGGCCTGAGCCTTGCTCAGACTCTCTGCTGTCTCTCAGGGAGAGTCTGGTTTTGGAGAGTTGGTCTCGGGTTCCTGACCCATCCAGCCCTGAGAAGAGGGCCTGGCACATGGCAGTTGCTCAGTAAATGCTTGAGTGGATGAGAGCCCTCTTCTTCTCACCAGTACGCCCCCCTTTTCAAGTCTTTGCTAGAGAAATATCTGTGGGAAACTCTCATTTGAGGGGCCATCGTGTAGAGCCCCTCGGGGGAGCGGGTTCCTTCAGCCAGGGCTTCCCTGGTAGCTCACCTGGTAAAGAATCTCCCCTGGTTCACTTCTTGGGTCGGGAAGATCCCCTGAAGAAAGGAGAGGCCACGAACTCCAGAATTCTTGCCTGGAGAATTCCATGGACAGAGGAGCCTGGTGGGCTACAGTCTATGGGGTTGCAAAGAGACGGACATGACTGAGCGACTAAGCACAGCGCAGGGAAGCCGAGGACTCCTATTAATGCTAACAGCCATGATTTACAATCGCTACTTCCAGTGAACGGAAACACACTTCTCAGGTCTTAGAACAGTATTGCGGGGTGCATGCATCACCAGCAACTTTCAGTGAGAAAACTATGCCTCAAGGAAATTGGTTGACTCGACTGTAGTCCACACTCTAACCCCCTTGTAATCTAAATCTAGGAGTGTGTAATCTAAGTCTAAATCGAGGGAGTGACCCTCAGGTGGGAAATGGGCAGGTTTGGGTGGACCAGGATAAACTAGACCTCAGACCATCTCTCCCTGTGGTGGGTGATGATGTTCACCTGGAGAAGGCTCTTGTAGCCCCACAGGAGGTGCCAGCAGCCGAGGCACACCACCTATCACTCCCTTGCCTGACCTCCACCCTGAGAGAGTACTCCCAGGCCTCAGCCAGGTGTTCTATGGGGCCCTGGACACTAATGGGGCTCAGCAACTTCTCCCTGGAAGTCAAGACTCATCTGTGGTGGTCAATGCCGCATCACACGCGGTCTGGGGAAGCTGGCCCATCACACTGTACCCAGCGAGAGGCAGGCCTATGGGACCAGCCACCAGGGTCTGCTGGGCTGCCCTGCTGCGATCTCCTAGCCCCAGCACGAGCAGGCCCTGAGACAGCACCAAGGCGCCAAACACAGCTCAGCCTCTTGGCCTTGGGAGCTTCTGAAAGTCTTCAGAGCCATCAGAGCAAGACCGAGAAGGGAGAATTCACCGGGGTTGGGCGTGGGAACACAATGGGTGAACAGACCTCTAGGTTAACATCTAAATGGCTGCAGAAATCAACTTTCACTCCCTGTAGAGATACTTGTAGTTCAGCTGGTAAAGAATCTGCCTGCAATGCAGGAGATCCAGGTTCAATTCCTGAGTCGGGAAGATCCCCTGGAGAAGGAAATGGCCACCCACTCCAGTATTCTTGCCTGGAGAATCCCATGGACAGAGGAACCTGGCAGGCTACAGTCCATGGGGTTGCAAGAGCTGGACAGGACTTAGTGGCTAAACCATCATCACCATAGACAGATATGATGTGAGCTTTATTTTTAAAAGAAAAAATGACCATAGTCATTTTATGTCCCATTTTACAACCAGCTTATTTTCATTAACCCATCAGCCAATACACTTCAGTAACTACTGGCTCACATTTTTTCTTTTTTTCTGTCTTATGTTCCACTGGGTGACTAGACCTCCATTTTTTAAAGTTACTCCTGCTGTTGAAGTTGTTTCCAGTTTTTTTCACTTTGTTTTTAAACAACGTTGAGATAAAAATAATTTCCTAGGATGGAAATGGTATCAGAGTGTATGAGCATGTTAAGAACTTAATGTATTGCTAAATTACTATCTAGGATTGCAGACAGTAGTTAAGCGATATTGCTCTTCTGGCAGTTTTATTTATGCTACTTGGAAATAGGGAATGGCCTGAGTGCCCAGCCACTAGAGGAATGGTTAAGTAATTTGTGTTATACTCACTGGATTGCATGCTGTACAGCCTTTAAGGTAAATCTGAAGACAATGTTACATCAAGGAAAACGCCTGTGTTAGACTCGAGCAAAGGACCTGCTAAGCCGGGTTTGTCTCCACGTGATGGAGACCACAGAACCCGTGGAGCCCACAGGTCCCCGCATCATCTCGGCCGGAAGTGCGCCCCAGGCTTTGGAGCCCCAGAAGAGACAGTGAACCTTGGGGCCTTAGAGGCCACAGTGCAAATGAGGGTTCAACTTTTTTTTTTAAACAGCTTTATTGAGCTGTAATTGACATAGAATAACTTGCACATATTCAAAGTATACATTTGATAAGTCTGACATAATGTACATCTGTGAAACCATTCCCACAAGACAGTGCATATACCCACCATCCCTCCAGAGTCTCCTCACACGCTTTAAATTCTGAGTCCTCCCCAACGCCCTCCTCATCCACCCTGCTGTCCCCAGGCACTCCACGATCTACTTTCTGTTGCTACGTTAGTTTACATTTTCTACTTCTTCACGCAGTCGTCTCCGACTCTTTGTGACCCTATGAACCGCAACACGTCAGGCTTCCCTGTCCTTCAACAACCCGGAGCTTGCACAAACTCATGTCCATCGGGTTGCTGATGCCATCCAACCGTCTCATTCTCTGTTGTCCCCTTCTTCTGCCTTCAATCCTTCCCAGCACCAGGGCCTTTTCTAATGAGTCAGCCCTTCCCATCAGGTGGCCAAAGGATTGGAGCTTCAGCATCAGTCCTTCCAATGAACATTCAGGACTGATTTCCTGTAGGACTGACTGGTTTGATCTCCTTGCAGTCCAAGGGACTCTCAAGAGTCTTCTCCAGTACCACAGTTTGGAGGCATCGATTCTCTGGCGCTCAGCCTTCTTTATGGTTCAGCTCTCACATCCATACATGACTACTGGAAAAACCATAGCTTTGACTAGACGTCTGGACCTTTGTCGGCAAAATAATGTCTCTGCTCTTTAATATGTTGGTCACTGCTTTTCTTCCAAGGAGCAGGTGTCTTTTAATTTCATGGCTGCAGTCATTGTCCACAGTGATTCTGGAGCCCAAGAAAACTAAAGTCTGTCACTCTTTCCATTGTTTCCCCATCTATTTGCCATGAAGTGCTGGGTAGAGTTCTACATAAATGGAAATCTGCTATAAACTGGAGGTTTGTGTTCCCTCAAAATCCACATGCTGAAATCCTAACCTCTAAAGTAATGGTGTTTGCAGACTGGGCATTTGGGATGTATTGATATTAGGTCATGAGGGCTCTGGGATAACTGATGTTATAAAAGGGACTGTGGCGAGCTCACATGCCATCCCCGCCATGTGAAGACACAGAGCAAAAAGGCGGCTGTCTGTGAACCAGGAAGTGGGGCCCCACTAGACACTGAATCTGCCAGTCCGTTCATCTTGAACCCCCCATCCTCCAGAATTGTGAGACATAAACTTCTGCTGTCTAAAAGCCGGTCACTCTTTGGTAATTTTTACAGCAGCCTGACCAGACCAAGGCATAGCACACAGCAATGTCCTCCTTTTTTGACCAGCTTCTTTCACTAAGCACCATTATTTTGAGATTCTTTCATGTTGTATCAAAACATAAATCATTCCAATCTCTTAAGAGAAGTGGGTATCCACCCTCAGGGGACCTGGAGACAAGTGAAAAACCTGAATTAGAAATTTAGAACCATTCTTCAAATAATAGGCCCAGATGGCTTCACTGGTGAATTCTATCCAATATTTTAAAAAATAATACTAATTCTTCACAAACTCTTACAGAAATAAAGGAGGAGGAAACACTTCACTCGTTCTATGAGGCCAGTACCACCGGCCAAGGACATCACAAGAAAAGAAAACTACAGAATACAGCTCTAGTGAACACAGTTGTATTATAAAAAGCTCCTTTAAAAAATATCAGCAAGCCATTCAGCAACATATAAAGGATTATACACCATGACTGGGTGGGATTTATTCTAGGAATTCAAGGCTGTATCAGTATCTTGAAAATCANTACAGAATACAGCTCTAGTGAACACAGTTGTATTATAAAAAGCTCCTTTAAAAAATATCAGCAAGCCATTCAGCAACATATAAAGGATTATACACCATGACTGGGTGGGATTTATTCTAGGAATTCAAGGTTGTATCAGTATCTTGAAAATCAATTAATGTTATATACCGTATTAACAGCTGAAAGGACAGGAAAAGCTGATAGGTGCAGGAAAAGCATCTGATGAAATCTAATACCTATTTATGACAAAACCTCAACTAAGTAAGAATAGAATGCAATTTCCCTAACTTGAAAAAGGTCACTGATGAAAACCCCACAGCTTAACATATTCACTGGTGAGGACTATGTTTTCCTACCGAAGACTGAAAACAAGGCAACCATGTCTGTTTGTGCCATTTATATACCACACTGTATGGCAGGTTCTTTTATTCTCTAAACCCCAGGGTTAGTAGAAGGAAAGAAATCCTAAAAATTAGGGCAGAAATAAATGCAAAAGAGACAAAAGAGACCATAGCAAAAATCAACAAAGCTAAAAGCTGGTTCTCTGAGAAGATAAATATAATTTACAAACTATTAGCCAGACTCAACAACAAACAAAGGGTGAAGAATCAAATCAACAAAATTAGAAATGAAAATGGAAATCACAACAGACAACACAGAAATACAAAGGATCACAAGAGACTACTATCCCAACTAAATGCCAATAAAATGGACAACTTGGAAGAAATGGACAAATTCTTAGAAAACTATAACTTTTGAAAACTGAACCAGGAAAAAATAGAAACTCTTAACAGACCCATCAAAAGCATGGAAATTGAAACTGTAATCAGAAATCTTCCAGCAAACAGAAGCCTAAGACCAGACAGCTTCACAGCTGAATTTTACCAAAAATTTAAACAAGAGTTAACATCTATCTTACTCAAACTCTTCCAGAAAATTGTAGAAGAAGATAGACTTCCAAACTCATTCTATGAGGCCACCATCACCCTAATACCAAAACCAGACAAAACTGCCACAAAATAAAACTACAGGCCAATGTCACTGATGAACATAGATGCAAAAATCCTTAACAAAATTCTATTAAAAAGAATCCAACAACATATTAAAATGATCATACATCATGACCAAGTGGGCTTTATCCCAAGCTCAGGTTCAATCCCTGGTTGGGGAACATCCTTCAACCTGTGCAGCACAGCCAAAAAAGAAAGAAAGAATAACTAATGAATGAGTTTGGCAACATCACAGGATACAAGATCAATATACAAAAAACCAATGGTATTTCTATATACTAGCAAAAAAACACCTCCCAAAATAAAATTAAGTCAGTGTAGTTCCATCCACACAGCATAAAAAACGAAAGCAGTTAGGATCAACTTAACAGAAGGAAGTGCAACACTTCAAAAATGAGAAAATATTGCTGGGAGAAATCAAGGAAGATCTAAACATATGACAAACATTCCATGGACTGGAAGACTATGCATCGTCAGGATGCTAATTCTCTTCAAATTGATCTATGCATTCAACACAGCATCTATTAAAAACCCAGGAAGCTTTTTGTAGAAACTGACAAGCTGATCTATAAAAGCTGATCAGAATGCAAAGTACCTAAAATATTCAAAAAGATTTTTTAAAATAACAAAGCTGGAGGACTCACATTATCTATTTTTAAGACTTACTTTAAAGCTGGAAAGCTCAGTACTATACTATTGGCTCATGGACAGGCATACAGATCAGTGGAACAGAACTGAGAGTCTAGAAATAAACCCTTATATTTATCGTTAACTGATTTCAACAAAGGTACCAAAGCAATTCAATGGAGGAAGAGATAGCCTTTGCAACAAATGTGCTGGGACAAATGGATACACACACACACAAAATGAATTTTAAAATTAACCTGAATGGATTCTACACCTACACAAGAGCTAAAATTATAAAACTTCTAGAAAAATTTCTTCATGACCTTGGGTCAGGCAAAACTCTTAAGATATGACACCAAAAAGTACAATCCATAAAAGAATTTATAAAACTAAACTTAATCAAAATTAAAAACTTCTACAACACTATTAAGATATTATTCTTCAATACTATTAAGAAAATGAAAAGATGAGCTATAGGCTGGGAGAAAATATTTGCAAATCATTCATCGGATAAAGTATTTGTATCTAGAATATGTAAAGAATTCTTTAACTCAGTAAGACACATAACCCAACTTGCAAAGGGTAAGTTTTCAGTAGATATTTTATTACAGATATACAAATGGCTAACAAGAACATGAAAAGATGCTCAAAAACCATTAGCCATTAGAGAAATACAAATTGTCCGTTTCTTAAAAGGTTAAACATAAGCTTACCGTATGTATGATCCAGCAATTCTGCTCCTAACAATCTACCTGAGGAATGAAAATTCTGCTCCTAACAATCTACCTGAGGAACAAAAACTTGTACATCATAGCAATACTGTTCATAAAGCCCCACACTGGAAACAAATTAAACATTCATCAATTGTTGAAAAAAAGTGGATAAACAAAATGTGGTATATGCATACAGTGGAACACTATTCACAGGAACAATAAAATAAAAAGAACAAACTACCGATATCTTCTATGCCATCAATGAATCTCAAGAACAGTATTCCAAGGAAAGAAGCCAGACACAAAAGACCACATATTGTATGATCCCATTTATATGAAACATCTAGAACGAGGAAATCCATAGAAACAGAAAGCAAAACAGTGTTTGCCCAAGGATGAGGGTGAGAATGGGGACTAACTGCATATGAGCACGAGGAAACTTTATGGAGTGATGAAAATATCGTAACATAGGGCAGCGGCAATGGTGGCACAACTCTGCACATTTACTACAAACTATTGAACTGCACACTTAGAATGAGTGAATAAATTGTACCTCAATAAAATTATTTTTAAAAACCCAGTGATGCAAAACAAAGGGAAACTAGGAAGCATGATTAGGTGGACTTTGGATCTGCATATACCTGACTGCCCTCAAGTTCTTCAAGAAAATAATGGTTGTGTTTCTTCTAAGTGTCTGGCGCTGGCACACAATAGGGGTGACTCAAGGAGCTCACCATCTCATGGGTGAGACAAGCACACAGGCCACTGCCCAGCTGGGGTTCCGTTAGAAACAAGCGTGAAGGAGGCATGCCAGGCCGATCAGAGAGGCCAGACCACAGCAGCCTTCTCTGCCCCGCTAGGTGGCTTGCAATTTTACCCTGAACGGCAAACCTAGAAAAAGAGAGTTACACAGGGAACCGAGGTCCACTAGAGAAAAACATTTTGTGTCATCACTTGAGATGAAATAGGGAACAGTAAGCCTGGGAGATAACTGGTGAGAATCGTGAGATTCTCCAGCCATTTTTCGGTTGGGTAAAACTATGTTATTGTGAGCAGCAGTAAAAACCAGTGCTGCTGGTCTTTGGGGTGAAGAGGAGTGGGCTCTGTTGCTAGTTGTGAAGGCAGAGGAGTTCAGTGAACAACAACAGAGAAACGGAAAGTCAAGCAGATGAGCCGAGCTAGAGTTCCCCGGGCTACCCTGTGCTCCTGGGTTCTTTGGTTCTGAGCAAAGTGGTGTAGGTTACACAGAAAGGGCTGTTAGCACATCACAGGCATTTGGCCTTTCTCCCACAGCTAATCTGGTTTCCTGTTTCGACACAAAGGTACCTGTTTCCATAATCCANAGGAAATCCATAGAAACAGAAAGCAAAACAGTGTTTGCCCAAGGATGAGGGTGAGAATGGGGACTAACTGCATATGAGCACGAGGAAACTTTATGGAGTGATGAAAATATCGTAACATAGGGCAGCGGCAATGGTGGCACAACTCTGCACATTTACTACAAACTATTGAACTGCACACTTAGAATGAGTGAATAAATTGTACCTCAATAAAATTATTTTTAAAAACCCAGTGATGCAAAACAAAGGGAAACTAGGAAGCATGATTAGGTGGACTTTGGATCTGCATATACCTGACTGCCCTCAAGTTCTTCAAGAAAATAATGGTTGTGTTTCTTCTAAGTGTCTGGCGCTGGCACACAATAGGGGTGACTCAAGGAGCTCACCATCTCATGGGTGAGACAAGCACACAGGCCACTGCCCAGCTGGGGTTCCGTTAGAAACAAGCGTGAAGGAGGCATGCCAGGCCGATCAGAGAGGCCAGACCACAGCAGCCTTCTCTGCCCCGCTAGGTGGCTTGCAATTTTACCCTGAACGGCAAACCTAGAAAAAGAGAGTTACACAGGGAACCGAGGTCCACTAGAGAAAAACATTTTGTGTCATCACTTGAGATGAAATAGGGAACAGTAAGCCTGGGAGATAACTGGTGAGAATCGTGAGATTCTCCAGCCATTTTTCGGTTGGGTAAAACTATGTTATTGTGAGCAGCAGTAAAAACCAGTGCTGCTGGTCTTTGGGGTGAAGAGGAGTGGGCTCTGTTGCTAGTTGTGAAGGCAGAGGAGTTCAGTGAACAACAACAGAGAAACGGAAAGTCAAGCAGATGAGCCGAGCTAGAGTTCCCCGGGCTACCCTGTGCTCCTGGGTTCTTTGGTTCTGAGCAAAGTGGTGTAGGTTACACAGAAAGGGCTGTTAGCACATCACAGGCATTTGGCCTTTCTCCCACAGCTAATCTGGTTTCCTGTTTCGACACAAAGGTACCTGTTTCCATCCCCGGGCTACCCTGTGCTCCTGGGTTCTTTGGTTCTGAGCAAAGTGGTGTAGGTTACACAGAAAGGGCTGTTAGCACATCACAGGCATTTGGCCTTTCTCCCACAGCTAATCTGGTTTCCTGTTTCGACACAAAGGTACCTGTTTCCATAATCCAAACATGGTTTCTTCTCTCTCCCTCGCTGCCCAGCCTGCTTCTCGAAGGCCTGTCACGGTGCTGGGCAGCAGACCTCCATGCTGCGGGCTCGCAGGATCAGCTGCTCCAGAGGACGAAGACACTGCTCCTCTCAGCTGAACTGGACAGTGAGCGTGGAGATCTGGCCTCGGTTCTTGACAATACTATCGGTTAGTTGATGAAATTGGGTCAGTTGCTCAGACCTTTTGAGATCATTTCTTTACGCTAAAATGAGCCATGTTACCTGGTAGTAACAGGCACAAGGGCCTGAGCATGGAGGTTACTTTCTGAGATGATCAAGCGAGAATCAACAGTGCTGGTGGGGTGTATGTGGGAGTGACATACCCTTCCAAAAACTTAACTGTCATCCGAGAGTGTAACCATTACCCACTGGATGAGACTGGCCAACAGCTGACTTTAGGAAGAGTGTGAATGCAGTTTCCTAAGGTCCACCGCCACAGTAACCAGCGTGCAGTCTCAGGAAGACAGATGTGGAACATGGCTCCATCCGGGGAAGTGGAAACTACACACAGGGGCCCGGTTCTCACACAGGGATGAGCCTATGAACCACGGTGGAGACTTGCCTGCATAAGGACCTGAGCTGTACTCCAGTCCAAGGGAACTGGTCTCTGGGGAGGGGGTCAATCTGTGGTTTAAAAACTTTCCAGTGACTTCTACATGCACCAAAGCTAAGTATCTCTGGCTTGGAGTATAAAAAAAAAGAGCTGGGTGTTTTGGTTCCAGGCAGTCACAGGCCAGTCACATTCTGCTGAGGAACTCTTGTGGAGTTTTACGGCAGGGAGTAAAGAAAAGCGGGGAGATCCAAGAAAGGGGTGATCTGGACAGGAGCAAGCATGCAACACCTTCATGAAGGTTTTTGCGTATTTTTTCATTGGAACCCATTCTTATAAAACACACACACGTCTCTTTGAAAACTACATCTGCCATCCAGTTAGGCTTTTTTCTTATTTTCACAGAAACATTTTCACTTTGTTCAATATTTTTTCACTGAATTACAATAAAAATATGATCTACCTCTAATTAAAAGAAACAAATCAGGGAAGGGCAAGAAGGTATTAGGAGTGTACTCTTTATTTCTTTGGTTTCTTAACACAAAAGACATGCGTTCTATAAATAAAAGGAATGAAAATTTTCTGGGAAACAATAAATTGGGGGGAGGGAGAGTCAGAATTCCTACCTACTCACATCTCTGTGGCCAAGTCAAAAGGCTGGTCTGCAGCTCCCACCCTGGCTTTGCTCTCAGATGAAACCCAAAAGAGAAGGCTCCTTGTGTTATTACCTAAGGGGAAATACCCAAGGACGGCTGATGCCACGGCCCTCTGCTCAGAGCTGGGCTGCCCCAAGGCTCACTGTTTAGTGTCTGTCCCACATCCTTTCCACAGTATCTCTGGGTGATGTCGTTTCATGGTTTTCCTGGAAAGGCTCCAACACCAAAGGGTCAGACCAGCCACCTGTGAAGAGTTACGACCATCGGACTGAGGAACCTACCGTGGAGAGCGTGAAATGTTGGTGTCGGCAAGTCAAAGCACCACCTTACTCGGAAACACTGAGCCCAGGTGTGGCAGTGTAACTTCTGCGCCAGGAGGTGGGAGTGGGCATAGGAAGGCCACCACAAGAGTGGCAGACTGTGGGAAACTGAGCTCTCAACCCCGATGGCAAAATCTGGGTCAGCATCCTAGGGACCTGGCGAGGCCCACTTGCTGATTCTTAACACATTCACAGCTCAGGCTTGTCAGTGCTGTTGCAAATTCACAAAAGGAAGGGGCTTACAAGAAGATGTGCATTGGAAACTCCTCTCTTAACAGGAAACACGGACCCCACCCTCCTTCCAAGTCTACCTCGAGAGGCAGACAGACAGGGAGAAATGCTGGAGCTCTGCCGTGAGCCTGGGCTTAAACTGGATCAGACTGTTAAGTCTTTTAAAATAAAAACATCATTTTCGGGCACTTTTAGCAGAGGCCCAGCTCCACTTAAGTGGCAGGTGTCAAAGGTACTTCCTCTGGAAATATGGCGATTGCACACACTGGTAAGCCTCCTGGTCCCAGGATAGGAGAGATGTCTCCGAATGCCACTTCCTGCCTTTCTGAAGGGCTTCCAGGACACCCAGGCAGAGGCGGCGATGGGCAGGAGACCAACCAAGTAGAGACTGGGACCCTGAGACCCAATCTCGCGTTGGAAACGTATCCTCTCTGAAGTCTCTACTGGAAGAATTTTAGGAAAACCTAATTTTGGCAGCAGCAGTTGAGGAACAGCTCCCCTGCCCAGCACACTGGTCACAGAAGTGTCCTCCCGTCGGTTTCCCGCTGTGCAATGTCAAGGTCCTATTCAGGGAGGGCGAAGGAGGAGCGTGGAGTCTCTTCAAGAGGTCATTTGCTAAGATCATAGGAAGAAATATAAAATCTGTTCTTTGCAGCAGCAAGATTCTTTCGGCTTTTACTTCTTTGGGTCGTAAAGCCGGCTTTGCGAGAGTGTAAAGGTCCACCTTGCTGGTCGGTCTGCCAAGGGCTGGAGGGGAGGCCAGACCCCTGGAGTTGGCGAGTGGATGGGGGAGCAGCGGACTGGCGGGGGAGAGGAGGTGGCTGGACCAAGCCAGCCCTGGGGCTGGTGGAAGGACCAAGTTCCTGGTTAGGTTCTTGAGGTACAAATGGTCGATGTGCCTCAGAAGCGTCATGATGAGGAAAACTATCCAAGAAGGACGGGAAGGCAAATGAGCATCTGGTCAAGGAAGGGAGGAACGCGAGTGGCAGCGGGAGGGGACCACCGGGGGACGTGGAGCCGCCGGCGACGAGCTGGGAGCTCCCACCTAGAAGGGCGGCGGTAACTTAGCCAACTCGCTAAGCCTACGATTAAAAAAGTCCTCTGACTGTGGGTGTGGAGACAAACCCCGTGAGCACCGTGCTACAGGACTGGGTGAGAGTGCACTGGTTCCAGACACGTGAGGGGCTCAGAGGGAACCCCACGTGCCCTGTGAGGCCTCGGGACCCTGGGATCCGAAGAATGTGGGAGCAGATACCACCCTTTTCGTGGCGGGTGGCGGTTTTCCATTTAAACATGTAACTGCCTTTAGTGTCTTTTATGTTTTCTTCTTGCAAAAAAAAAAAAAAGCTCACTTGAAAAAAGTATTTTTCCTCCATTTTCTTTCAAGTGTTGCTTTAACTTTCCTTCAGTTTCCTTCAAGTATCTTTTTTTTTTTCCTTCTCCCTCAGTTTCTCTCAAATAAGATGAAAAAGACCTCATGGCAATCCAAAAATTAGACACAGGAAAAGCTTCTGTTCTCCCTGCTTGCTCAGCAATGTAGACAAGAATCCTCGGGGCCCTCGCATGGAAGGAGGTGCAGGGGCCCGTGTGCAGCTGACCCCGCCATGCTGCAGGCTCGAAGTGAGGGCCTCTGGCCTGTGTCCCCTCTTCCCCGGCCACATCCAGCAGTTTCCAGCAGCCTCGATCACTGCAGCCGCCCCATTGCAAACTGGCCACAATATGGCTGGTGCATGGTGGGCGAGGACTGTCAAGATGGAATGCCCTCTGCAGAGGGGCGGTCCACGGAGCTGCGGCAGCTGGGAGGTGGGCTTGGATGGAGCCCGCGGATGTGTGGACCAGCCGAGCCGCCCTGTCACCAGAGGCGGGACCCGCAGGGGTTCTGTCCCCCACTGTGAATCTTGGTCACCCAGGCCTGAAGATCACAAGGGCTGCACAGCCAGGGAGGACTTAAGCACCTGAAACCCTGGACCTCCGGCGAGCTCACGTTTCACCCTGTCGTCTGGTCCAGCACCTCTCCCCAGGGGGACGGTCCCTGGGAGGGAGCGCTGCCCGTGTTTGTACCAGATCCCTGCCCCACCACGGCCCACCCCTGTGCCTTAGATGGTGAGCAGAGGGATGCAGCCCACGCCGACCCCGCCCTCGTGACAGGCCATGGGGGCCATGAACGTCCAGCGGTCCGTGCCCGGGTCGTACATCTCCACCGAGCTCAGGTTGGACTGTCCGTCGTACCCCCCCACCGCGTAGAGCCGCCCGCAGCTGGCCACCAGCGAGACCCGGCTGCGGCGCGTGAGCATGGGCACGATCAGGCACCACTGGTCCGCCACCGAGCTGTACACCTCCGCGATGCTGAGGAAGCCCGAGCCGTCGTAGCCCCCACACACGAACATCTTGCTCCCCAGGGAGGCGGCCCCGTGGCGGCAGCGCTTGTTGAGCATGCCGGCCGCCGGGTGCCACGTGGCCGTGTGGGGGTTGTAGTGCTCCACCTGCAGCGGGGAGAGGGGCGGTCAGGCCCAGGCTCAGCCGCCGGTGGCCTGGCTGCCCTCAGTGCCCAGGGAGAGGGTGGGGGGATGAGGAGCTCTGCCGGGCTGGGCCCCGGCCCCGAGGCCCACGTTCCTCAGCTGCACACCTGCTTCTGAGATGACAGGGATGGGCGACAGGGAGACGGCCTGGCCTCACCAGCTCCGTCTACACCCACGGAAAGAAATCCAGGAGCTGCCCACGATGCGCTCGCTCTGTGTGGTGACAGAGCAGCGGGAGTGCGGGGTCTCCCGAGATCCCCACTGTGTGCTCTCCCTGCAGCCCTGACGGACGATAGAATGACCACTCAATGGCTCTGGAGCTCTTTTTAAAATAAATGCAACTTCAGGTCAAGTGGCCAGAAGAACGCAACCATCTGCAAGTTCCCACTCTGTCTACGACTGCACTTCCTCTGGGTGGGAACTGCAGCGGCGCTCATGAGTTGTTCGCTGAGGCGATGACCAGGGTGGGGTGAGAGTGCTAAGGCCACACTCTAACCCTCTCTGCACACAGGTTCCCACGCTCAGAGGTGGCGTTTCAGAGCACGTGGCAGATGGCCTGAGGCCCCAAGGTGACACTTTCCTTAGCAGTGGCCAGGCTGAGCCTTTTTCCAAAGAATGTCCTTTCAAAATAACTCTCGCAGGTAAAGGGAGTATAGGTGCCCTTAGCCCAGGAGGAGCCCAGACTCACGCTGCTGAAGATCTGCAAACCGTCGTGGCCGCCCGACACGTAGATCCTGCCCTCAAAGACTGTAACCCCCGCGGCACTGCGGTTCGAGCTCATCGGGGTCACCACTGTCCACCTTCAGGAAAGAGGCAAAGGAGAAAAGGAGCCATGAGATCTGGGGGTCCTGCCCGCCCGAGACAGTGGAGGACCACCTGGAGGAGCTGTGCCGTTCTGCCCCACCCTGGACACCCTCCTCCACCACCTCTGCTCAGGACACTCTGGCTGCTGCCTTTCGCTTGAGCTTCAGGCCCACGGACTCAAAGTCAGGACGCCCAAGCAAGGCCTCTCTGACAGATACCTCTGGTCTTGTGAATGGGACCACCAGCCATCTAGCTGCTAGATTTATAGTTTTGGAATTTTTTAAGACCACTTCTCCATCATCAACGTTCTGTGGTCACCATATCTCCGCTGGTTTGCCTCCTAGTCATTGCTTGTCCCTATTTCACTACCGTTGCGCTGGCTGTGGCCTCTTGTGGGACCATCGCAACTGCCTGCTTTGGGGGGCCTGGCTTTCAGATCATTCCCATCCCACCTAGGCACGGAATGTCCTCTGATGACTCCTATTGCCTCTACGGCGGGCTCCAAGTTCCTTAATGTGCTTCTTTGCCACTGGGTTATCTCCTTTCCAGCTGTACCTTCTGCCACGTGCCACCCACACCTGCTCCTCAACCTCACACCGCAGCTCTTTCTTATCTGCAAGCCTCTCTCCCTGCTGTCTCTTCTCCTGGGATGCGCGTTTCCCCTCAGAAGGTATCTCTGCAACCTGACTCTGCCCGCTCAGCCATGGGAAGATGGAAGCCCTCCCAACTCTGTACCCAAGAGCTCCAGACACAGGCCCCCAGAGGAGGGCCATCGCTGCGTGCAGTGGCCCCAGCAGACAAGGTGCTACTTAAGTATCTTAGACATCCTGCTCGCTGCCTGACATTTAACAGGTTGGTTAAGTGCGTGGAATAAAGGCTTAAATGCTCTGTGATGGATCCAATGTGTTTATACTGTAGGATTCAAATACTGAATACAAGCAGATTAAAATACTGAAATGAAAAGCTTGGGCTAACCTTGCTGGTGTTTTTCAAAGAGTGTTCTGCAAAATGAGACCACAGGATGGTGACAGATACAGTGAAATTAAAGAGGTTTCTCTACTGCAGAATTTTTCAGTCTTTTAAAACGTTAATATATGTTATGGGAAGACGAGGCCTCGGTGGTACAGACATCAATGTTTCCCAAGCTTCTTTAACCATTTAATGTGAAACTTTTTTCCCCCAAAATCATATATTACCCATTTCGGAAAGTGCTCTTCATCTGTTTCCCATGCCCTTTCACCTGCATTTCCATTAAAATGGATTGACTTATTTAAGTGGTACAGAGCAGTAACAAATGTTTCCAAGTACCTACGCAGCCTATTTGTTTTAAAAATTTATTTAATCATTCATTCATTTAATCAAAGGTTATTAAATACCTATCACATGCAAGGAAGTACAGGTAGGTGCTAGACTTCCCTCGTGGCTCAGACAGTAAGAATCTGCCTGGATTCTTGACTGAATGCAGGAGACCAGGGTTTGATCCCTGGGTTGGGTCCTGGAGAAGGGAACGGTCCACTCCAGTATTCTTGCCTGGAGAATTTCATGGACAGAGGAGCCTGGAGGGCTACAGCCTATGGGGTTGCGAAGAGCCAGCACAGCCCGCAGGGGCTGAACAGGAGAAATCTTCCTTAACCTCGGGAAGCACGAGCACAGCACTTCTGGCCTTCATGCTCTGTCTCGCGAGCTCCAGTGCCCCGGGGGGCTGGACTCCTTACCTGTCTGTCTCAGGTGAGTACGTCTCCACAGAGCTGAGGGAAGAGTTGCCATCATAGCCACCACAGACGTAGATCTGTCCGTCCAGCACGACCGTCCCCATGGCACTGAAACAGACACAGCTGTCATCCCGAGGGCTTTAGACTTCCCGAGGCAACCTCTCATGTACAGAGAAGTAAGCCGAGCCCCCAGCTGCCTCCTTCTAGAACAGACCTAAATCCCAGGTATGTGCCTAAGCAATGGTGTAAAACGGACATGGAACTGCCCTGGGGTTCCTCTTGCCTCCTGCCTGGGGTGCCTCCTCCACCTCCTCCTCTGCCCTTGATACGCTCTTCTGCCCTGCCGTGCTCAGGGTCGGATTCACCTCTAGGGCCCGGGTCAAATTCCTCCCTCTGCTCCTCCAGAAGCCACCCTGGATCCCCCAGCAAGAATGAGGCCCTCCTGACCTCGCCCTCCCAGCGCAGCTCCTTTCTCACAGCTGTCAGTCACCCACTCGTCCAGCACATCAGGCCCTCACCAGGCACACCGTCCGGGGTACTGGGTCTAGAGAGCCGAGAAAGCCAAAGGCCCTGCCCAGAGGGCTACCAGACATCGACCTGCCACTTCTTCACAAGTGGGGACCTCCTGGAAGACAGGGGTCCTCATAGTGAGACCCTGATACTGCTGAGTGTGGTGCTTTGTAAGGAATAAGCTCTCAACATGTGGGTGACTGTGATTTCCCCACACAATTCACTATAAGGTATGGCAGACGTCTTTTTGTTACATACATGGCCCTGCATGTCCCCTCATTTGTCTGAGGGGTCAGGCAACAGCTCCTGTTTATTTCACACCCACTGCACACAGCAGGAGCTCTCTACTTGCTATTTCGCACCCTCAGCACATCCCACGGGAGGCATCACCATCACCCCTGCAGAGATGGGCAGCTGTGGCTTGAGGAGGCCAGGCGATCTTCTCAGGGCTGCCCAGAGGGCCTGCCTCGGATTTCAATGCCATAAGCCTGTCTCCCACACTGTTCATCATGCCAAACTCTCCTAATATCAAAGAACCAGGGATCTAGTGTAATCATACAGTCTTCTGGTCTATACAAAGCCTCATGGAAAATGAAACATGAGTGCCAAGCTGCCCGACTCACTGTGTTCAGACCTGATGTTGAAGAAGTTAAAAGCGAATCTTGGTGTCTAACAAACAGTAAGATAAAGGACACCAGGCTTTACAGCCCCCTTTCTAATGTACACAGCAAATCACAGTGGTCCACACAACATCCCCGAGTCAGCCTGGAAGAGAACGAG